>CH003336.1:56564-127902 GCA_000149265.1 Ciona savignyi | reverse complement strand
GATATGCTCAACTTCTCTTGGGGAAAAATTGTCTGGTAATACAACCGGCTTAAAAATTTTTAAAATTATATTGTACACCATTTGACATTAAATTAGTTTAAACATTAGTTTTTATTAAAAAATGAGTTTTTTTTAAATGGTGATACAACCGGTTAAAAATTTTTAAATTACATTATAAACCATTTCACATTAAATTAGTTAAAACATTATTTTTTATGAAACACACATTTAAGTTTCTACTAAACACACATTAGTTTGTATTAAAAAATAGTTTTTAATAAAAAAACATCAGTTTTTTTATGCTCAAACTCTCTTGGGGGGGATATCGCTTGGTAAGTGGAAATACAACCGAACATTTTCAAATTACATCATAAACCAATTCACATTAAATTAGTTTCCCTTTAAAAAATACATTAGTATTTATTAAAAAAACATAAGTTTCTATTAAATTACATTAGTTTTTTTATTAAAATAAATTAGTTTCTTTAGTAAAACATTAGATTATATCAAAAATATTTACCAAGTATAAGCTTCACTATAAAAAATAAATAAAGAAGAACAACTAAATAAAATAACACGGACTTGACTAAATAAAAAAAATTATTTTAATAAATCATTTAAAAAAAATTAAAATAAAATAATTTTAATTATCATTTAAACAAAATAAAATAAATTATTTTATTAAACCATTTAAAAAAAATAAATATTCATTTAAAAAAAATAAAAAAATATTTTAATAAATCAGAAAATATTTTTAAAATATTTTAATAAACACTATTATCTCACCGACTCACTAGTGGCTTCTGTGGTTTGTGTTGTTAAGATATCTATGTTATCTTCGCTGTCTGCAAGATGGCTGACCGTTTCGTTCAGTTCTTCGATCGTTCCCTCGTTATCACTGTCTTCCTGGGGATTTAAACAAATTAAAAAAAAATGTTTAAATTGAAAAAAAAGTTTTACATTTTTTATAAATTTCTTTAAATGAATAGGATAGGATAGGATATTCATGTTTATCCCCGTGAATGGGAAAACCAAGGTGGTTATCACACTGGCAATCGTCAGATCACCTCGCGCCCATCGTCGGGTTACTGGAGATATTGCAGTGTGTGAAATATATCCGTTAACCCAACAGTTGGCATGAGGTAATCTAATTACATTGTGTTAACGATCTTTGCGTTTTGCATTCATAAGGATAAACATGAATATCCTATCCTAACAACCATATAAGGAGTACATTGCACAAACATAAATACCAATGGAACAGCCAGTGGGGTTTCATCAAGAGTGGAATGAATGCCACTGTTACTTTGTTGGTGTACGTGGACAGAAAAGCGGCTCAAATTGGCATGTGGGGAATCACATGAACAACCTGCAAAATTACATTTCACATAGTACAGCAGAGTTTAAAATAAGCCAGACCATAAGGGCCATAGAAACTAAGTTCCACTTTTATTGTACAAAATTTTAAGATCTGTAAGCTGCCTCAGCATACAGCTATCATGGAATCTGTTTAATTTTCGATATAGGAATATATTTTTAAATACCAAATAAGGAAAAAATATTAAAATTACACAAAGAAGTAATTGACAGTCCATAACGGTCTTAGACAATGAGGTTTAGTTTTATTTAAGTTTATTTATTTTTTGCCCCAGTATTAAAAAATGGCAAACAAATCAAATTGCATCACAGAAACAGGAAAAGACGGCAAAACGAACAGTCGTTAAAACACGTCATTTAAAAAAGGATATAATTAATAAATATAGCATAGCGGTTGAGCAAGGTCAAAGCCGCTTTAAGCGTAGTGATCAAGAAATCTGTAACATTTTTGTATATCATTTTTTGGCAAAAACGATTTACAGAAATTTAGAATAAATTTCGTTCATTTAATTCTAAACTGAGGTGACAAATGATTTTGTCAAAAAGATATCACTTTTTAAAAACTAAAATATATTAAAATCAAATAATGATTTTGGGGGAAATTGAACTTTTTACATCAAAATTCGGTGTTTTGCAAATGGTATAGTATCAGTGCAAACAATTTAAATATTTAGACCAAGGAATAAGCACTTTCCGAAACGTTTCTTATACGATAAAAATTATAATTCCGGCTTTAAGACTAGAGTACAACAATTATTATTCCGGCTTTAAGACTAGAGTACAATGCATGCAAAAACACTTCAAAAGAATTAAGAATAAAATATCAGATTCTATATTAACCTGGGGTTATGGGGCTGAGTGGGAGAAGTGAGGGTTTTCTCGCTCGTTTGCGAATTGTTGAAACTCTTTGCGTCAATACCGGGCTTCCTGTGTAATGCAGGTGTTGGTTCATTAACATTATTTATACGGGTCATTCCATTATATTTTTAACAGCCCGTACATCGTACCTCTCAGATTTTGCTAAGATTTTCAGACAATGTACCAACGTCTAACACCTAGAAAAATAAATAAGACAAAAAATTCTGTATACAGAATTACAATTACCCTGGCAGTTTATGTTAAAATCCCACTTTTAAATTAATATAATTAAAAATATTCTAGCATTTTATACCCAGGCAAATTTCCATTTTTTTAACTCAATATATCATAATTTTTCCTTTATAAATGAGTTCTTATCAAATACCGGTACTAAAGAAAAAATGTCTTGACTTTTTATGTTAAAATCCCATTTTTCAATCAATATAGACCCTATATCATAATTTTCACTAACAATTATGTTCATGCAAAAAGCAAATTTTAAAATTAACAGTTTTTGCCTTGTGACAATTTTTAGTTAGTTGTATAAAGATCAAGACAGAGCAAAGAAATAAACATGAAATCCACCTGGAGATAAATCTTGAAAAGAAGGGGAATTCCCAGTTGTACTGAAGCCCACTGATTTATAATATGGAGTACACATCACAGGGCTACCGTGGACACCTTATCAGGAAAAGGTATAAAAGTGCTTTAAGAAGTAAAGTTTAATGGGCAATACAGTTTATAAGCCCATACTGTATGTTGGCTTATTAGGTTAGGATAGGATAGGATATTCATGTTTATACCCTTGAATGAGAAAACCAAGGGGGTTAACACACAGGCAATCGTCAGATCACCTCGCACCCATTGTCGGGTTAGCGGAGCTATTTCAGGGCGTTGTGTATGATTCAAACGTTCCTTTAATTTAGTAGAACGCATAGCACCAAAGGTGACGCACTAATCCATCAGACTAACAAGTCAGAAGGTAATGTTATCTGACAAAGCTTATTGAATAAATTTAAAATGCATTTCTTACCCGGCATGTTTTTGTTTGTAATCCGAATTTTGCTGATGTCATTTTGGTTTTCATCATCGCTTGAGCTCCAGTGTATGCTGCCATCTTGTGACTTTTCTTCATTAGTTTTCTTAATTGCAGACACTGCAAAAAAGGTATAAATATTAAATAAGATATAACATAGAATAAGATTTTTTTAGGATAGAATATTCATGTTTATACACACAGGCAATCGTCAGATCACCTTATGCCCACCATCGAGTTACCGGAGCTATTGCAGGGTGTTTTTATGATTCACTTGTTTTTTTAATTTGGTAGAACCCATTAATCTGCTGGGTTCAGGCAATTTCCGTTAAATAGCCGAGTAGCTAGCACCTGAAAGTATACGGGCTAACCCACCAAGCTATTCCGTCAGACAGTTCATTAAAAATTTATTTTGCAATAAAGGAAAAAATACATTACAATCGGTTCCTCTTTATACCCAGTGTGGACAGTGCGGGCAGTGTGTGGGCGGTGTGCAGGCAGTGTGTAGGCAGTGTGCCAGAGTTGGGTAAAAGTTTGACAAGTGTGACAGGGTATTTAGAGTCACCCCTTACAATTAGTCTTGTTCAGTGTTCCACATCTACGCTTTCTCTTGCAACTTCTAGCTTTTGGAGAAGAGGATTTCGTCAGCAAATCGTAAAAATTCTTGTTCCATAATTTACATTCCCGGGTTTGACCGTTACTACTGGTGCTACTTTTCATCTTCAATCTTTTTTATCATAAACACTCGTTTTTTGTAGCATAGAACACTTTATATCCTGTTAGGAAAATAACATTATAATTTTCTTACCGGTACCTCTAAATGATACAGAATCGCTTGGATCGCTTACTATAGGGTCCCTTTATTTTGTACAGGTCCGCTAGGTATAGCCCCGTATGGAAAGTACGTCAATTTTCGCCGAGATCTCGAGTGTGCACGCGCCAAATATTTAAGTGTGCAGTGTGCAAACGTCCAAAAGTGCACACTTCAAGTGTGCATACAATCTCCTTTTTATTACTGTTTTACCAAAATCTTAAACAAACATATTATTCTATCCTAAATCTATTGTGTCCGTCAGCTAATATATCTATCTACATAACATATAGTCGCCTACATAACAAATAATGTACTGACAGTAAATTACCCGAGGTTCAGAGGTAGGTTTACAGTAAATTACCCGAGGTCCAGAGGTAGGTTTACGAGTGTGCAAAGACGCAGGGAAAAAAACTCGAGTGTGCAGCTGACATACTTTCCATACTGGGGTATAGCGCTAGCGCCGCTAGGTCCAGTGCCCTGCCCTAAACACTCCTTCTAACCCTGTCCTAAACACTAATTTCAACCCCAGAACTAACCCTATCTACAACCCCATCTTTAAAACAAACTCTAGCGGACGTGTACAAAATAGACGGACCGACTATACTTCGTAATTACAAAAGCCATGATAATAATGTTAGGGTTTGGGTTAAAGTTAGTTTTGGGATTGAGATTGGTGTTTGGAACAGGGTTAAATTACTTTCCATAGCAATCTAAGTAATCCAAGCGGTCCTGTAGTATTTAGAAAGGCACCCTCCATAATTCATACAATAGGGACCTTAAAGGGGAACTGAAGTCAATTTTAAGAATATCTTAAAAAATGGAAAAAAATACGCTGATTTCAAAAATCAAATCAGTTTCTTCCAATATTGTTTTGTTAAAGAGTTATGAGCAAATATGCATTTTATTTTATGTTAGGGGATTTCCCGTATTACGTCACTGACGTTGTTGAGATTTCGTGCCTATATGCATTGTATACAATCATGTGCCAGTTTAGAGGTGAATTAGTAACATAAGCGCCTGCAAGAGCGTTGTATTTTCGTTTTTTTATGAAGACTTAGCATAACACTTGTTATATAGCCTAACTGAACCAATGTACCCGCGTGACAGCTTACCTTAAGCGCTCATTCAGGCCTGCACGGTCCTGGACCTAAGCTGAATGCTGAGGTATACATTTCTCGTATTTAAATGACTTTAGAATAATAAGTCTTAGCAATTTATATCATAAAGTGAAGGCAGAACAAAAAAAAACTAGAACAGAATACATTAAACTGTAACTGCCAGCAATTTATAGAAATAAACCAGCCATCAAGCAAAGGCTAGACTATGCGGTGGGAACAGCCTATTTCTTTCATGGTTTACCTTGGCTGTTTGTATAATGTTTTGCTGCTGTGTTTGTGGTGCATTTAATGTCTGCTGTTGTGTATGTGGTGCAATTAATGTCTGCTGTTGTGTATATGGTGCATTTAAAGTCTGCTGTTATTGAAACTGTGCATTAGCCTACTGGTTAAGAATACCACTTATTGCATAAACCAGTTAATCCACAAAAGCCGATGTGTAGTCCGACAATAAGTACACAACAAGCACTTAGATATGTAAGTGAAGAATATATATAATAAACCTCTACTTTAACTACCCAAATAAGTTAATAAGAATATACCACTTTTCCAATTCAGTTCTTTTTATTAGATGTTGTAAAATGCCTAAAGTTTACAAAGTAAAGGAAGCCATTAAGAAGGAAAGAAGAGTGATTAGAGCATATTGTTTTGCTCCGGGATGTACAAATTTCTATTAATGCACACAAAATTCCAATCCACCTGTGCACTTCCATCGATTTCCTCACAGCGACAAAAAACAGATGAAGCAATGGATACAACAATGCAAGCATTCTAAACTAGCTGGAAAAAGAACCGCAGTGTGTAGAGCACATTTTTGTGACAAGGATTATTATAGTAAAATTGAATTTGACTCCAATGAAGTGGCCAAGATGATGAAAACAAACCGCTTGGTGAAAAATGCAGTTCCAACAATTTGTAGGAAGCTGAAGAATCTGAAATGGAAGAAACCAGTTCTGTAGAAAAAAGTACCACAGGATCTCTGGTGTCATTTAGTGATGAAATTGCATCTTCAGTGGGGAGTAGCTCTTATACTGAGTTAAATGTGAGCAAAATAAGTGAATATGTCCCATCATCACAGTCTTCATCATCAAAGTCAAGCGAAGCGATCATCCAACAGTGATGATTTCAATGCTATTGGAGTCGTTAAATTGATTGTCTATTTACACTGCTTGTTACAACTTTGAATTTGTGTTGTTTTATTGTGTACAATAAAACTTCTTTCATCCATGCCAGAATGCTGAAAACTGTCATCCATTTTAGTTATACAACATTAACTTAAATTTACTCTAGTAAGGGTTGATAATATCATTGCTAGTCTACGTTACAGATTATGGCTATATATTAAAAAGCAACAATCATGAAAGAAATAGGCTGTTCCCACCGCATAGTCTAGCCTTTTCCTAATGGCTGGTTTATTTCTATAAATTGCTGGCAGTTACAGTTTAATGCATTCTGTTATAGTTTTCTTGTTCTGTTTTCACTTTTATTATTTATGATATAAATTGCTAAGACTTATTATTCTAAAGTCATTTAAATACGAGACCTGTATACCTCGGCATTCAGCTTAGGTCCAGTCCAGGACCGTGCAGGCCTTAATGACCGCGCTTAAAGTAAGCTGTCACCATGTACATTGGTTCAGTAAGACTATATGACAAGTGTTATGCTAAGTCTCCATAATAAAAACGAAAATACAACGCTCCTGTAGGCGCTTCTGTTACTAATTCACCTCTAAACTGACACATGATTGAATACAATGCATATAGGCACGAAATCTCAACAACGTCAGTGACGTAATACGGGAAATCCCCTAACATAAAATGAAATACATATTTGCTCATATACTCTGTTAACCAAAAAATATTGGAAGAAACTGATTTGATTTTTGAAATCAGCGTATATTTTTCCATTTATTAAGATTTCCTTAAAATTGACTTCATAGTTCCCCTTTTCCCCTTAACACACTCCCATACAGGGTTGCCAGACGGAAAGTACGCTTTACGGCCAAACTGTTTTTGCTTTACGGCCAAAATTCGGCCAATTTGTCCAAACTGCAAAATAACCTATTTAATTTAGCCAATTGGGCTATTTATCTCTTTATTTGTTGAAAAATTGTATAATTTTGATTTCCTCCAGATTTGTCGAACCCGTTCATACACTATATATAGGAATACCTACACTTATTATTTTATTTTAAAACGTCATAATCAGCTTTGTGATTTGGAAATGAGACAGTTGATATTAATTTATTTCCATATACTGTCTCTCTTTTTCCTTTATTTCTACTGTAGCGTAAAAATAATATGACACTTCGGCCCAAAACTTGACAATATGCGTATACGGCCAAATTCGGCCAGATTTTTCCGCACGGCCAAACTATTTTTTTTGCGGCCGGGACGATTTTGGTACGGCCAAATTTCTGAAATTTGGCCGTGAAAAAGGCCAAATGGCAACCCTGCTCCCATAAAACAACCCTTTGCCGCCAAATAAAAACATAAAATGTTTATTTTTGTATTGTACCCATAGAGATTCTGGATTCTAGAACAGTGTTTCCCAACCCGAGTCCTCGGTCTCAAATGAGTCCGTGGAAGGTTTAAATGAGTCCGCAAGCACATCAACAATTTGCAAAACTTTTATTTGTGTTTTGATCGTTATAAACAGCAGTGATATGTCTTTATTGACGAAACATTGTAACTTAAGGTAATTTTAAGTTTGTCATAGTCTATCGTATGCACATAGTCCAGTTACGCTAATTGAAAATTGATGCACTTTGAGTCCGCAAAGACTTTCGCAGGTAAGGATATAGTCCGCGACCAAAAAAGGTTGGAAAACGCTGTTCTAGAACAACGAGAATATGTCGATTGTTTAAAGTTTCGTTGCGGTAAGGGTACTTTGTGTAGCTATTTGCAACAGAAAATAGTTGTTAAATAAGTCAAAAATTTCAGCAGTCTAAAATATTGAGTTATCCAATCAGGTGAAAACTTTTATTGACCCTAACGGGCCTACTAATAGTTTGCCTTGTCTGTTAATTTTTCAAACACTTCAAGGAGAATCCCAGCTCTTGAAGGTTGTTTTATCGCATTTTCGGCGTTATCGCAGACACCTCCGGACTGGAAAGGAATATTTATTTGAAATGTGCGACCGATTGGTCTAACGGTTAAGTGCGTCGCCTTTCAAACGAAAGGTTGCAGGTGCGATACTGGTCGCTAGCTAGTCGGTTGTGTCCTTGGGCAAGGCACTTCACGGACATTGCCTGAACCCAGCGGATTAATGGGTTCTACCGAATTGAAGGAACGTGTCTCACTGCAATAGCTCTGGTAACCCGACGGTGGGCGCGAGGTGATCTGACGATTGCCCGTGTGTTAACCCCCTTGGTTTTCCCATTCACAGTGATAAACATGAATATCCTATCCTATCCTATGTTTTAAAAAAAATTAAAGGATTTTCATCTGAAATTTAAAAAAAAGTTACAGTATAAAAACTATTAAGTTCTATTATGGAAAAACTAAAAAAAATAAAAATAAAAAATAAACTCATAGGCTGGTATGCAGAACCTCGCTGAAGTTTTACGCTGGATGCGTTAACACGGTGGTTGATTTTACCATACGTTGCATAATCCCCATATATTGTAGTGGCTGGTTATTTGTATCTTTATGATAACCAGTCAAACCATTGTAAATCGGCCACTCTATACATTTGCGACCACTTCATATATACCTTAGGAAAACTAAAAGGAGAGAAAGCGGGAAGGGGGTAAGGAGAGATTATGACATTAGAGTTTGTTTTAAACAGGGGTTAAGGTTAGGGTTAGTATTGGGTTTAAGATTAGTGTTTGGGGCAGGGTTTAAATTATTTTAAGTAATTTTAGTGAGCATTTTCCCTCCTTCCCGCTTTCCCCCCTTTTAGTGTTGCCCAATCATACTTCCCCGAAAATTTAATGTTTGTGTTGCCGAATGGTAAACGCCGTGAATTGAAAACAGTCTTAAAGAGAAGTCCATATATAAAAATGGTTGTGTAACTGTAAACATATGCTTAGATCAACCGATTCATTTAAAGATTTCCATATTAAAACGGTTGTTGTGACGTGCCCACCATAGGTTAGTAATTTAACCCGAAAAGTAAGGTAGAGATTTCGTATTTGGCTTTCCCGTTAATTTTCAGGTACTTGCGCGTATGATGACTGTATTAGATGCATCACGATACTTTAATACTTGGAGATGGCGATAGATATGCCCAAGGTGCATTTTATAACTTTTTTAAGGACGAAGTGGGTTTTTAACCAACATTTTAACCATTGCACTGCAGGTTAGGTTTAGTATTTGTAGACTTAACAATCATGAATTTTTTTATTTTGTTGGTCGTTGTCTGTTGTATGAAAATAGCTATATGCGGTAAGGTTTTAAAAAAAAACGCAATTTTATGATTTTAAACGTTAAGTATTGCAGAACCGCTAATTATTTAGAGGGGAAGTTTTGATCTATCTCTCGGACAGAAGTCTCCAAAGAAAAAGACATTTGTCCCCTACATGATGTGCTTGGATTCTGTACCCATTCTAGTCGACATAACAGTTCAAAACAAAAATCAATCTGTGCTGCAAAAATACCAAGCGAGAGTGACCGAAATCTTTATATATGGGTTTACACTTCAAATGGAGGGAACTGTAGAGGACGACTGGCAAGATAATACCTTTGTCAATTGGACGTTTTACTCAGGTTGGTCAAGTTATTTTTTTCTTTCGGGCTCAATTATTGTCTTTGAGAATATTATGGATAGTAAATTGCCTGAACCCAGCGGATTATTGGATTTTACTAAATTGGAGGAACGTGTGAATTAGACACAACATGTTGCAATATATTTGGTAACCCGACGGTGGGGCGAGGTAATCTGACGACTGCTCGTGTGTTAACCCCCTTGGTTTTCCCATTCACGGGGATAACAATAAATATCCTATCCTTGTAGTATATGTCGGTTGACAATACGGAGTTTTAAAGTCGAATACCGTGTTGTAACCACATGTGCGGTACTAACTTCGGAGGATAAATATTGTAACTGTTTAATTTACAAAATGAATAAAAATCTTATTTTAAAGGTCCGGGAATTGTACAAAACAGGAAGTTTATTTGGATGCCGGAGCCAGGCAAAATTGAAAACCGTAATCGAGCTGAAGCCGACATGTCTTGTCGGAACTTCAATGCAACGTTAGTGGATATTGTGGACAAGGAGATGTATGACGCAGTCTATAGTTACGTCAATGCTACGCTCGTCAGTGTTAAGACAGTGAAAACTAACCTTTGGCTAGCAATGAACTACAACCCAAAGGTTTGTGTTAACATATTTGTATTTTCATAGGAACCTGGTGTATTCTATTATAGTAGATTTTATATATAACTTGGGGGAAGGAGGTAAACAAAAATAAGCAAAATTGTGCGTTTGACGCGAGTTGGTGGTCTTAGACGGAAACCCTACCTGCAATGTGGAATTTAATCCACTTCAGTTAGTATTTGTACTATGTGGATGCTGGCAGACACTCTCCACGAGTATCTTCACAGCGTGCAATCCACGTTTTCGGGAAGTTTTAATTCAATTATCTATATTAACCCGACAACTTAACCTTAGGTGAACATTTAGTGTAATTACCTTACCTTCGCCTGGATAAGTTTATTTTATAATACCAAACATTAAAGACTCCGTCTTTAAAAAGGATGCGTTATATTCGTCGGTTGTGCTAACCGCTTGACCGCACATGTTTCACCTTATCTTACTTGTGTTTTAATTTAATGAACCCAACTTTCACTAGAATGGATCAATGTCCTCAAGCACTGGACAGCCAGCCTACAAAGGTATTTGGTATCCTAGCTATCCGAGGCCCGATCCAACCAAAACCACAATTTGGATGGTTGTTAAAACTCGACCAGCCGATAAATACGTCGGCCTTGCGAACAAAACACCAACATCTAAACCTTACGAGCGCGTGCTGTGCGCAATACCATTGTGAACCGCTTCGTCCGACCGGTTAGCGCGGTGGATTAGTGAGTAGCCTTTCAACTGTACGGTTGCAGATTCGAAACTGTTCGCCAGCTACTCGGTTGTGTCCGTGTGTCAACCCCCTTGGTTTTCCTATTCACGGGGATAAACATAAATATTCTATTCTACATCCGATAAGTTTACGCAACATTACACCAATTTAATATTTTAATATCCATCATAATAATATTGTGCTTTTAAACTGCGATGTGCAGTTTTGTTACTTTTTTCCTTTTCCTGCCAGTTTCATAATAAACGATCATAGAGACTTTTTATTCACCGAGCATGTAAAAGAAAACTCGTCATGCATCTGCGCTGTTTTCATTCGAAGTTTGTTGGCTTTAACGAAATTTTTCCAAGAAATTAAAGATACATACGCACTGAAGTTACCGTTTGCTGAACTGCGTTTCGCAGTACAGATTGTCCATTTTATAACTGGAACTTTGTAAATATGTGGTTATTGAAAGCTAAGTTATTTATTTTGCTTATGTCTATATATCGTCTTACCTTCATGTGTTATAACTTGATTTTGGGTTTATTATTTTAAATGTTATCGTAATTTTGTTTTTTTTGTACATAGATCAGTCTGTAAATTGAGTGACGCAATTCGTGTGTTCAATTGTCGCGTAGTTACTTGTAACCTTTAGTAAGCACGACTTAAATGGCGTTTAACAATAAAATGGTATCTTAGTCATGATATTTAATTTACTTAATTGCTTTACTATAATTTACTTATTTTCTTTACTTATAAGTAACAACGGTAGTGATTCCCCAATGTTGGTGGGAATTTAACAACTTTCATATTTAATATTAGGCTGCAGATTCTAAATTACGTTGTGAAAAAATCAAAGACTTTCTGTGTCAGGATTTTGAATAACAGGCCTTTTATGAAAGCAGTTTGCATTGCTTTTTTTCTTTATTTTTTTTAACCGAGCCAAGTTTCGAACCCATGATACAATTATGCTAGGTGTTTTTTTCAGGGTAAACTACATTTCAGGCTAATATTGTTCGGACGATTAGGTTATGGTCTCGGCAGTTTAATCTAAAAGTGGATAGACAACTTTGTCCTTTGGCAAAAAACGCCAACATTACCTAAAATAATCGATTTATGACTACTACTAAAACTAAAGAAATGTCAACCATAAACGACACATAGCAATAGCCTCGGTAACCCTGGACGCGAGGTGATAAATAAATGTATGTGCGATGATATGTGCGGTAAAGCCTCCTTTTTTCTCATTAAAAGAATTTTTCTTTTTTCTTATTTTTCTTTTTTCTTATTTTTCTTTTTTCTTATTTTACTTTTTTCTAATATTTCTCTTTTTTCTTATAAAACAGATATCCTGTCCTATCTTAGGTCTGGGTTAAGCCGAGCCTATAATACAGTGGTTCTCAAACTTTTCCAGCTCGTGGCACACTAAGAAAATTCTAAAAAAAATCGCGGCACACTTGAACAAAACAAATTGAATAAAGGAATTTTATTCAGCAAATTTTAATAGGATGGGTGTGCTTGTCGTTTGGCACAAATAAGATCGAGGCGAGGTTCCATTTTTGACAAACACAACCGCATTTCGTCTTCAATTCCAACTGAGTAGCCTACATTAATACACCACACTGAACAATGAATTAATGTGCTTATGACATGACAATCACCCTTAATCCATCGATACCCATAGCAATACTGTTTACTCTACTTGCTACTAAACTAGGGAAAATACATTTCTGTGCATTAAAGTCGCGTATGCCTAATTTGCCCACTCGTAACACAAAGAGGTTTCCTACATAATTTTGCAAAATTCCCAAAAGTTTCGCGGCACACCTAAGAATCTCAGACGGCACACTAGTGTGCCGCGGCACACAGTTTGAGAAACACTGCTATAATACATCATTGGTATATCTTCAAATAAATTTCAGCACTCACTGCGTATATACATTTTAATGGGCCTACAATTTCCAAGCTTTTCGCATCATAACGTCAAAATAAATGTCGTTATCGATAGAAGCGCTCACTCCAACGTAATAATTATAAAATTCCTCGTAAGTAACCACGCCGTCCGGGTCTCCAGGCGTGTCAAAACTTTCCAGAAATTTCAAAAACACTTGGTCTTCGGTCCAGTCTCCGTTTTGGTATTTGGGGTGGTGTCGGGCGTCGTATACCCCGTGCAAGTCTTCGACGGTAATTTGGCCATCACCTGTGCATGTCATGTTTAAAGCGATCCGGTAATACTTGAATACAATTATTAATTATTATCGTTGCTTGAACACAACCGTTTTAATTCTTAGGGAAATGTGCATATTTTCATAAATTATGTTTTTCCAGAAGACTGTATTGACTTTATAAAAGGCACTAGTTTTTTTGCGATACTTACCCGCGATTAACGTTACCTTTTTACAAGTGTCCATCTTTTCAGCCATCTTTTCAGCGCTAATGTAGAAAACTGGTCCGCTTACTAGTCGGTTCTTTGGACAAGGCACTTGACAAACATTGCCCGAACCCAGCGGATTAATGGGTTCTACCAATTTGGAGGAACGTGTGATTCATACACAACACACTGCAATATCTCCGGTAACCCGACGATGGGCGCGAAGTGATCTGACAATTACCCGTGTGATAACCCCCTTGGTTTTTCCACTCACGGGGATAAACATGAATATTCTATCCTAAGTATCGTTTACAGCCCTAATTATAGCCTATATTGTTTCTAAATCTAGGTTCCAAGACCTATGTATTAACGTAATGATGTTAAAAAATAATATCAACCAACCAGCCTAGCTTACCTGTTCTATCAAGTTTCCTGAACGCTTTTTGTATCAAGGACTTCCGCGATTTCGAAAGAGGGGGGCGGAGTTTGACCAAAAACTCATCAAAATCGATCGTTCCGCTTCCGTCCCGATCAATGGTTTCAAACATCTTTCGCGCGTCTTCTGGTTCAAGATCAAGTCCGTAATCCCGGATTCCTTTCTTAAACTCCTGGTAGTCCAAGCTCTTATTTCTGTCGTCGTCCATAATCCGAAAGCAGCGACCCAGGCCCTTAATTCCGCTGCGCATTTTGTGATTTTTAGCATAGCGTTACAAGTTTTTTTATTACCGAGCTTAGTTTCGAACTCATAATGGGTTCGTTACTAAGACCGTTTTGTATACGTCGGTATCGGTCGCGTTAACCATTCGGCCACAGCGTTACAAGATTGTTTAGATCAGGGCTTCCCAAACTTTTAAGCTCGCTACCCATTTCAATTTATTAAAATTTTCTAGGACCCTGCTTCACGTTTAAAATCCTAAACAGATCGAAATATACAAGATCAATAGTAGGCTAGTTTGGGAGAAATTGATGTATTCGTTTTGACCTCTAAAATTCATTGCGCGACCCCCAGTTTGGAAAGCCCTGATTTAGATCACGCTTTGACTAAAATTTAAATTCGTTTTATCGATTTATCCGAGAAATGGATTTTTCAATCCGTTTTTATAGGTTCCAATTAATTCGTCTATAATTTAACACATTTTACAGAAAGAATAGGATAGTATAATTATTTTTATCGCCGTGAATAGGAAAACCAATGGGGTTAACACACTGGCAATCATCAGATCACCACGCGCCCATTCTCGGGTTACCGGAGCTATTGCAGTGTGTTGTATATGATTGAGACGTTCCTTCAATTTGGTAGAATCCTTTAAACCGCTGTACACTGGCAATGTCTGTGAAGTGCCTAGCCCAAGGTCACAACCTAATAGCTAACGACCAGTTTCGAACCTACAACCCTTTGATTGAAAGGCAACGCACTAACCCTCCAGACTAATCTGTCGGGCATTATATATCGTGGGCTGTAACTTTACTGTTCATTTGGACATTATTTATATAAGATCTTTTCAATATAGATTATAAAATAAGTAACGTACTCAAATAGCAATGCCTACACACCTGGATCCTCTTGCCAAACATTGCAATCTCAGTTTTTCCACAGGATCATCCGTTTTATCCAGCAAACGTCTGGCCTTGTCAGCCATTTCGCTGTCATGCCGTGCAGTACCAGCCATTTTGTACGATTTTCACTGACATGCACGAGTTACAACCACCATAAATGTCGTCTTTCCCAACACAAACCCTGATAGAAGGCTCGGCAAATACAATGCTCTCAAACAGTTGACAAAGCGGTAAGAACAAAACGTCATGTCATTTGATCTCGTGGTATTTATCCAAAGCGTAAACATATCTTATTGTGAATTAAGTTAACAAAAACGTGGACGGCTGATAATAAAGTGACTTACCGAAGAATAACTTTAGATGAAAATATTAATGTTTAATAAATATAAAAATTGCAATTGCGTTATTAGACTGGCAATCTCCATATTAATTACGATTAAGGAAGTTTTCGCACTGTTAACTGTCCGATTACCTTGTGCCCACCGTCGGGTTACCTGAGCTATTGCAGTGTGTTGTGTATGATTTAAACGCCCTCTCCATTTTAGATAGAACCCATTAATTACACCGGGCAGAGGTAAAGTCCGCTAAATGCCTTGCCTTACCGCACACAATAACCAACCAGCCAGAGGCCTGTTTCGAATCGGAAACCGTACGGCTAAAAGGTGACGCACCAAACCGCCAAGCTAATCGGTAAGATTTTAATAATCATATTGCGCCATAACAAACGTAAAATGCAAAAATACTGTTGGGTGAAAATTAAATTACTAAAACAAAAAGGAAATATTACATCGCGTTTTATTATCTTTCTAAACGCATTCTCCGTTCACACACTTTTGCACCGACTCACAGCACGTGTAATACTCGTTGTAATATGAGCAGCAGGGCTGGTCAGGCGGGCAAGGGTTGTCTTGGCAGGTGAGTGGGTGCGGCCCGGGTATTGGGGGGTCAAATTTGCAATACAATCCGGTACACGAGGTGTGGTCGCCCATCCCCGACACAAATAGATCGAGAGTCGCAGTTTGGGGGATGGGAGACGAGTAGTTGAACGGGCCATAGAATTCGACGCTGAACACCTTAAAAATCATTAAGTTCGATAGAATGAATAAGAAAATCATCTTTATCCACCTGAATATGAAAACGAAGTGGGGCTAACACACGGGCAATCGTCAGATCACCTCGAGCTCATCATCAAGTTATTAGAGAAATTGCAGTGTGTTGTGTATGATTAACACGTTTCTTCAATTTGGTAGAACCCATCATTCCACTAGGTTTTAGGTAATTTCCGTCAAATGCCTTGCCCAAGGAGACAAAGACTAATAGAAAAACGAAGTGGGGTTAACACACGGGCAATCGTCAGATCACCTCGAGCCCACCATCGAGTTATTAGAGCTATCGTAATGTGTTGTGTGTGATTAACACGTATCTTCAATTTGGTAAAACCCATTATTCCACTGGGCTTAGGCAATTTCCAGCATTAAGTGCCTTGCCCAAGGACACAACGACTAGCTAGTTTCGAATCTGCAACCCTTCTTGAAAAGACCACGCACAAACCCACCAGACTAATCTGGAGGACATTGTTCCATTGTTTATGCGGAAATCTGCCTTTAGTGTGCATATAGAATAGGATAGGATACTCGCGCTAAGCGCACAATTTTGCTTTTTTTGACTAACCACCAAAAAAAATTTTTTTTATAAAAATAGGTACTGTAACATCTCTATAGTGCCTTTTAATTTCACATCGTTTGATGCTGATGGTGCGCCGTCCTTGTTTGCCCCTGATAATAGATCGGTTATTCCCACAAGGTCGTGACGTCACAACACGCTTTTATTTATTGCCTCGATTCCTCATTTCCTTCTTTTATTGTGTTAGTACCGAACCACTGAATTTGCTAGTAACGAAACGTTTATACTAAACCTAAATGATATTTGATACCGAACCTAACTGTACTTACCTGCAAGCTAATCAGTTGGTAAGTTTTCATGTTATTCTTTAAGTACTGATTTACTGACAATAATTTGATTGTATTTATTTTATTTATAGAAAACCGCCATTAAAGACCATAAAAGAAATCGTGCGCGTTTGGCTGATTAACGACAGACATTCGCGTTGATAGTAATCAACGCAGCACTAGTGTGATTCTGGGCGGAATGCAGGTCGCCCACAAAAAAGAATCTACATTAAAGTTTTCAACTGACTCTCGGTCAGTTTGGTGAACCTAACAATATTGAAACGATCATGGCGTCAGACAATTTAAAAGAGTTTGATGTTGTGGAAGCTAACCTTCGCAAGAAATACATTTTAGCAGAGTGCTTGATGATTGATCCAGGATCCGCTTCCGAGCTGAAGAAGTTGGTATCGGTAATAGATGAACTTTACCAAAGACTTCTCTCCCTTGCCTCTGAAGCATTCACACCAGAAGAATTAAACTCTGAAGGCCATCAACCTCTAAAAGGTATAGTGCAATGCAAAGTAGAATTTGATACCCGTATTGGCGATTGGTTTCAAATAAATGACGCCTTGTCTGATAAATCGGCAATATCCCCAAAGAGTCCTGACAGGTTGTATACCATCAGCGATAGTGCAAGCTCACTACGCAGTTCTCGGTCGAGCGTGAAACGACGTGAAGCTTATGTTCGAGCACAGAAAGCTCGCCTAGAAGTTTTACAGGTCGACCAGCGAGAAAAGGAAAAGGTTGCTGCGGCCCAAGAAGCGGCCGAACGGATAGCCGAGGAAGCTCGACGAGAATCCAGACGGAATGCAGAGATGGCAGAACTGGAGTTACGAGCTTGGAATGAACAATGTACTAATGAACAGTCTCCCAACCTGTTGACCATGCCCAACAGTTCACACGAGCAAACCGATACGGTAGGAAACCCGAACATTACCGATAACCGAAAGCATATTTCGACTCGCATACTAAACGAAACCTCTAAAAATGTCCTGCCAGTGCCTTTTTCTACATTCGATAAATTATCGGTAAATTGTAATCGATTCGAAAGTATATCGCAACCGAACCCGGCGCAACAGGAGTACAAGCCTGAAGCACGCGCGTCTCCACGTTACGACGGAAAGAACCGTGTTCAGAGAACCGTATCTCCTGAACGATATGAACAGATTCACTATTGGGGTGATAGAACTCTCCCTCCACGTCCGGAATTAATGAAGTTTAACGGCGACCCGCTTGATTATCACGAATTTATTCGCAACTTTGAGACACATGTAATGGCTCACGTACGGTCGGACTCGGCAAGATTGACTTACCTGCTACAACAATGTGAACCCGATGTGCGACGTCAGCTATCGCACTTTAGTAAAGACCCGGTTGGCGGTTACAACCTGGCACGAGAACAGTTGTGGCAATTGTACGGTCGTCCCCACATTATTTCAGCAGCATGTGCAAAATTGCTATCGAAGACGCCGGAAGTCGGGGAAAGAGATCCGAGTGGCCTACTGAAACTGAACATACTATTGCAAAGATGCCGAAGTGCCCTGGCAGACGTTGGCGAATACGCCGGTTTTAATTCCTTGCATTGTCTTCTACCGATTCTTCAAAAGTTACCTGACAATCTGCAAGCGAAGTGGATAGACTGGTCAGTAATTGTTTTTGAAGAAAATAAACGAGAAGCTGGATTTTTAGATCTTGTGACATTCGTTTCGCGCCACTCTAACATATGGAATTCACTGTACGGTGAAAGCCTTTATCGCCGTGCCGACAATGTGAAGATGGGTTCTAGAGGTGGAAGGAAACTGAGAGTTGCAACATGCAGCACTGTATCTGAGACTAAACCACACGTGCTCCCGAATTCCCGAGGTGAAATGTGCATTTTGTGCTTTAAGAGACACAGCAGCTTGTCCCAGTGTAACACATTTAGGTCAAAGAGAACTCGCGAGCGTCGCGAATACGCATTGAACAAAGGCCTGTGTTTCAGATGCCTATGCCACGGCCACCGTGTGATAGACTGCTCGTCGACGGAAGAATGTGGTGAATGCGGGAGCCCCTATCACCATACAATGTTGCATGCCGGAATAACCAACGACAAAAAGGTGACAAATAATGAGACTCCGATAAAGCACACGATGTCGTGTTCGTCCATGCTCTCGGAGAAGCTGGGAAATGACGAAGCCTTCGAACCCCAAGATATCTACCTGTGCGTAGTACCCGTGAAGGTTCGATTCCAAGGTCGCGAAGTATGCACCTACGCATTTCTCGATACCGGTTCTACAGCCACGTTTTGCAGCCAGACCTTGGTGAACGCCCTGGGGTTAACAGGCGTTCGAAAACAGATTCAGATGACGACACTGTGTAATCAGTCTTCCTACAATGGAATGATCACAAATTTCACTGTATGTTCACTAGATGCCAATACCGAAATCCACCTACGGAACGTGGTATCCGTAGATCAAATTCCAGTTCAACCGAATGTGATACCTGATAAGAAGAAGATAAATGACATGTCTCATTTAAAGGGATTGGAATTCCCGCATGTGGCTGGAGGGACAGTCACGCTACTGATCGGTATTGATGTACCAGAGGCTCTGTGTGTAGAGCGCATTTTAAAGGGGAAACCGGATGAACCTGTTGCCTGGAAAACCCCTTTAGGATGGTCATTGATGGGGCCGTCGTGTGTGTCGCCCCGATCAACTACAATCTACAATAATCTCGCTGCAATTACTACAGATCGTCTTTCAAGACAAATTAACCGACTATGGGAAATGGACTTTGGCGATGCGACTGCCGTTCTAGAGAATCCTACATCAAGAGAAGATCGTGTGGCTCACGATATGATGAAAAGGTCCATCGTCCAAGTGGACGGTCATTTCCAGTTAGCGTTACCGAGGAAGCCCGGTGCACCTGATTTACCGGACAACCGCGCGATGGCGGAGAAACGAATTGAAGGCTTGAAACGACGACTTCAAAAGGACGATGATTTACGAAAAAAGTACATGGCCTCGATGCAAACTTACATTGACAATGACTACGCTCGTGAAGTGACCACAAACGAACTGAATGCGTCCAACTACAGATGGTTTATACCTCACCATCCTGTGATGCACCCGCGGAAACCTGGTAAGGTACGGGTAGTGTTCGACTGCGCAGCGAAACACAAAGGGCTTGCGCTTAATGATATTTTACTGCAAGGCCCAGACCTCATGAATAGCCTTGTGGGCGTGCTAATGCGTTTCCGCATACACCAAGTCGCTTTGGTAGCAGATGTCGAAGCGATGTTCCACCAAGTGAGGGTGGAACCCAAGGATCGAAAGACGCTGAGCTTTCTCTGGTGGAACGACGGTAATTTGGAGTCAAAGCCATTAGTGCACAAGATGTTGGTGCACTTATTCGGCGCAACGTCGTCACCGAGCTGTGCGGCGTTTTGCTTGAGACAAACAGCCATCGAGTTTGGTCACCTTTATGACGACGTCGTCTCGGAAGTGGTAACCAACAACTTTTATGTTGATGATTGTTTGGTCTCAGCTCGCGATGTGAACGAAGCAGTACGACTCGGAGCGCAGCTGCGGGACCTACTTTCGCAAGCCGGGTTTCGCCTTACGAAATGGCTAACCAACAACCAGCAGGTCTTGGATTCGATTCCCGAACAGGATAGAGCAAAGAATGTTAAGACGATGAAAATCGACGATTGTGTGAATGAGCGTGTGCTCGGAGTACAATGGTTGGTATCCTGTGATAAATTCACATATACCGTCGTTAAAAAGAAGAGCCCCGTGACCAAGAGAGGGATACTCTCTGTGGTCAGTTCCATTTACGATACTTTGGGGTTTGCAGCACCGGTTCTAATAAAGGGAAGACTTCTGTGGCAGAAACTTTGCAAGCGCGGACTCGATTGGGACGAACCGGTTTTGCAAAGTGAAGCAGACGAGTGGGAAGTCGTGGCTTGACGTTCTTCCGGGGCTGGAAGGCGTTAGAATTAGTCGCTGTTTTCGCCCTCCTGAGTTTGAAAACGTAGCTATTACCGAACTACACCATTTCGCAGATGCTTCAACCGCAGCTTACAGTGCGGTGTCTTATCTCCGAAGTACACATGATAACGGTAATGTGCATTGTGCCTTTTTATTTGGAAAAGCAAGAGTGGCACCGACCAGCACCATGTCTGTCCCGCGATTAGAACTGACTGCCGCTGTGCTTGCCGTAAGAAATGACCAGGTTGCTAGAAGAGAATTGAAGTTAAGTGACTGTCAATCAACTTTTTGGACCGATTCAACAGCGGTACTTCAGACGCTATTCAACTCCACGAAAAGGTTCCCTACATTCGTGGCAAACCGCATAGCTGAAATCGAACGACATACCGACATTAAGAGATGGAAACACGTACCGACACAATTGAACCCTGCGGACGACGCTACTCGTGGTCTTGACCCAGATGCCCTTTCTGGACCTTGGCTTAATGGGCCTCAATTTCTCTGGAGTACAGAAGATACGTGGCCCAAGTGTCCCGTTACACTCCCGGAAGTACCGGATGAATTTTTACCTGTCAAGCGGCAAGATGTCAGTGTGAACTTGTTAATTCCCGGTCAAACGGCAATGAACCAAACTGAACCAGCAGTGGATAGATTAATTAACTACTACTCGTCATGGTACCGACTAAAGAAAGCCGCAGCGTGGTTGCTCAGATACAAGGAGTATTTGCGCCAAAGAGTGAATCAAGATCGGGAGGCTGTATCAAGTAGGCCTCTTACCGTGGAAGAAATGAAATTTGCCGGGCTGCAACTGATAAAGTACGAGCAACGTAAACACTTTGGACCGATTATCGCAAGTTTGATGACAGGACAACAAGCGAAGAAGAATGAGTGTACGCGGGCTCTCTTGAGACTTAACCCATTTATGAAAGAAAACCTTCTTCGCGTCGGTGGACGCATAGAGAGGGCGACTGTCGAATATGATATAAAACACCCTATAATACTCCCCTGTCATTCCAATATTACAAAACTGGTAATCACTGAACACCACGAGCTTGTCGGACACTCTGGATCTGGACACACGATTTCTTCCCTGAGAAGGACCTACTGGATACTGAAGATAGGAGTCGCAGTGCGACGCGTATTAACAAGGTGTTTACCCTGTGAAAGAAGACGTACAACTCCTTCAAGTCAAATGATGGCCGATCTGCCTGCTTGTCGCCTGCAGTCCGACAAACCTGCGTTCAGTAGCGTCGGAATCGATTATTTTGGTCCTTTCTATGTAAAACAAGGACGTAGCCAGATAAAAAGATACGGCTGCCTGTTCACGTGCCTTACGATGAGAGCCGTGCATCTTGAGGTGGCTTGTGACCTTTCTACAGATTCATTTTTGAACGCGTTGCGACGATTTACTGGACGGAGAGGAAAACCGGAACACATTTACAGTGACAATGGCACTAATTTTGTTGGTGCTGCGAAAATCCTTAGATCATCAATAAAGAAGTGGAACCACCAGCACATTGCGGAACATTTACGCCAGAAAGAAATTTCGTGGTCATTTAACCCTCCTGCAGCTAGCCATATGGGCGGAGCATGGGAGAGAATTATACGGTCGGTACGCCGAGTGCTCTCTTCCCTACAATCACCGAAGACCGTTCTTACTGACGAAACACTTCAGACCTTGTTTGTCGAAGTAGAATCGATCCTTAATTCGAGACCTCTTGTTCCAGTGACCATTGATGTTCGAAATGACGAGGTGCTGACGCCGAACCATTTACTGATATTACGTGGTTCACCTAATCAAGCTCCCGGACTTTTCGACGATAAGGATTGTTACGCTCGTCGTCGATGGGCGCATGTACAACACCTGGCCAACGTGTTTTGGAAACGTTGGCTGTCGGATTTTTTGCCTCATCTGATAGAACGACAGAAGTGGGTGCAGAAGCGAGCGAATATCCAGAACGATGACATAGTATTGTTGGTGGACGAGTCTCAGCCACGAGCAAAATGGACACTCGGTCGTGTAGTGGACACTTACGCCGACAAACATGGCGCGGTGCGTACTGTTTCTGTGAAGACGAAAAATGGTGTCTTTAAACGCCCCATCGCAAAATTATGTTTGATTGCGCAGAAAATGCCTTAGTATGAATAACTGATGTATTTAACCTTGTGGTTTCTATTTCGTGAACTTACGTCGATGTTTTTGTTGTTTATTGTAAATATATGCGTTGTATATTTGTCGGGGGGAATGTAACATCTCTATAGTGCCTTTTAATTTCACATCGTTTGATGCTGATGGTGCGCCGTCCTTGTTTGCCCCTGATAATAGATCGGTTATTCCCACAAGGTCGTGACGTCACAACACGCTTTTATTTATTGCCTCGATTCCTCATTTCCTTGTTTTATTGTGTTAGTACCGAACCACTGAATTTGCTAGTAACGAAACGTTTATACTAAACCTAAATGATATTTGATACCGAACCTAACTGTACTTACCTGCAAGCTAATCAGTTGGTAAGTTTTCATGTTATTCTTTAAGTACTGATTTACTGACAATAATTTGATTGTATTTATTTTATTTATAGAAAACCGCCATTAAAGACCATAACAGAAATCGTGCGCGTTTGGCTGATTAACGACAGACATTCGCGTTGATAGTAATCAACGCAGCACTAGTGTGATTCTGGGCGGAATGCAGGTCGCCCACAAAAAAGAATCTACAGGTACGTTAATTGACCATTGAATAAAAACATTTTCTTACTGGGCCTGAAGTTGTGTTTTGTAAAGAAGTTCCATCCTTGAACAAAACTGTGCAGTTTTCGTTCGTTGGTTCGCATCTGCTTTTTGACCACGCAGTGTCGCTATTGAGCTGGATAAACTTGACGTACATTTCTATGTTATCTTTCCACTTTAGTGCGTTGTTTGATCTCGAATAATCGATGAGGTAACGCAAATTTCGAAGGAAAATTCCCTTGAACAATTTAGCATCGTCATCGCAGTTTGGAACACAGTATTCGACCAAGATTCCGTTTCTGGACAATTAAGAAAATACGTTAATTTGGATTTATTTGGTTAAAAATGCATCGGTTTTAAAAAATGGAAATTATTCAGGTGTCGGAAACTACTGGCACGAGTCCCACTGACCACTAATATTTAAATTAGGTAGTTGACTATGCAAACCGTACATAACAATACTGTAGTTATAATATTATTCATAAACTAGCACACTGCATTTAGAAGGTTGCCGACCCCTGGCTTAGTTGCAACCACTATACGAAAATAACGACTTTAGTACTTATAAAATATATTACTCTTTTTACCAGGCTCAGTTTCGAACCCTTAATGGGCTCGTTACTAAGACTTTTTTTGTATAGAGGGTTTAACCATTCCGCCACACGACCGTTCATAATTTTTTCGATAGGAATTACGAGAGGTTAAATATTTAAACAACCACTTGACTATTATACTGTAAGGTTTGTGTAAATGTGAAAAAAAGTACAAAACCAAAATGCTACGAATAAGTATTTTTTTATGGGCTAGGGTTCGAATCCATAAAATGCTTGTCCCTTAGATCTTTTTTATATAGTTGGTAAATGTATCGACGAGCGGGCTTAACATTTGGCGACATCTGCGTTTTCCCGGTACAGGGATAATCATGAGCATTAAATCCTATACTGTAGCTCCGCACAGCAAAGGCTCAAACAACTAAAGAAAATTTCACCGGAAAATTATTTTTCCCACTACTGGCCATGGCACATTACCGACAATGTATACGAGAGAGATGAAGAGAACGGTAATTAAAGCTTACTTCGTTGAATGTCGAATCGTGGATTGAGCAATTTTGTGCGCGAGAGAAATAAGTTCATCTGTGCGGTTGAGGACAGGGCCAGCTTCCACCAACCCGCCTACAACAATGAATAAATTTTAGGTTGGGACATTTATGTTTATCCTTGTGACTGGAAAAACCAAGGGGAGTTATTATACGATTAATCGTCAGTTCGCGCCCACCGTCGGGTTACCGCACCCGATGCAGTGTTTTGTGTATCATTAATATGTTACTTTAATTTGGTAGAACCCATTAATCCGCCAGGTTGAGGCAATACCTTGCCCAAGGACACAATCGACTAAGTAGGGACCAGTTTCGAACCACAACCATTCGGTTAAAAGGCGTAGCACTAACCTAATAGGCCGGACCTTTTTACAAAAATCTTCGTTAAAACTACCTATATGTAACGTTACCTATCATTAGACCCATGTTGTATGTAGGTCCATACTGCTGGTCGCTTGTACAGTTGTATGTCACTCCATCGGCTACCATGTAACTCGTATCGTTGATCAAACCGTTCATCTCAATAAACTAAATAAAATGAGCAAAATCTTATTATAGCACATGGTATATTGTCCGACTTATTACCTTGGTGAGTTGATGCGTCGCCTTTCATCCGGAAGGTTATACGTTCGAAACTAGTCGCTAGCTAGTAGCTTGTGTCTTTGGGCAAGACACTTAACGGACATTGCCTAACTGAACCCAGCGAATTAATGGGTTCTACCAAATTTAAGAAACATGTGAATCATACAAAACACACTGCGGTGGCTCCGGTAACCCGACGATGGGCGCGAGGTGATCTGACGATTGCCCGTGTGTTAACCCCCTTGGTTTTCCCATTCACGGGGATAAACATGAATATTACCATCCTAACTTACTTTCATTGTGTGTGTTATTTTATCCAGTAGCGTCTTATCTTGAGTGAGTCGGTACAATTTAGCTCCTAATTGAAGCATTTGGGCGTTTTCAACGTTTTGCTTGCTTGCTTCAGTCTAAATATAAAAAAATACATATGTTACAACTTATAATTAATATTTATGGAAAAAAAGGGAAAATTAGTTTATATTTAGGAAAAAAATAATTAGGTTAAGTTATATGGAAATATATGGAAATAGGGTGTGGACAAACATACGGTTAAAATTGTACTAATATGGTGTTCTTTAAAAAAGTAGTCTGCTATAGTCCTCTAGGTTAAAATCTCCTATATTAGTTTTTAAAATGGCATCTTTAAATTCAAGTCTGGTAAGATTGCATGATACGAAAAGGCAAGTTACATTTTGAAAACGGACTATAGATTTAGAACACTTGATTCGACAGCAAGATCGCTTTTGCATAAAATTATATATTTCGAACGTGTTAACCATACAACAACGCAACCGTAGGTGAATATGGGATAGGAGGATATTCATGTTTATCCCCGTGAATGGATAAACCAAGGGGGTTAGCACACGGGCAATCGTCAGATCACCTCGCGCCCATCGTCGGGTTACCGGAGCTATATTGCAGTGTGTTGTATATGATAGACACGTTCCTTCAATTTGGTAGAACCCAATAATCCGCTGGGTTCAGACAATGTCCTTTAAGTGCCTTGCCCAATAAGGACACAGCCGACTAGTTAGCGATCAGTTTCGCACCTACAACCTTTCGATTGAAAGGCGAAGCACTTAACCGCTAGACCAACGGGCCGGGAATATAGTATGAAACGTAATTTACCTGATCGAACCAAACTCCACCACCACACGCTTGAGATTGATCCCATCCGTTTTCCCAAACCCAGTCGTAGATCTTACGAGCCATTGATAGAAAACCACTGGAAGAATCGTCATCGCTTTCACCAAGAACCTGTGAATCTTATTATTTAGAACGGAAACAACTGGATAGGTTGTTTATAACAATTTCTTGATTATATACGACCGATTAGCTCAGCTGGTTAGTGCCTTACTTTTAGCCGTATGGTTGCAGATTCTTAACTGATCGCTAGCTAGTCGTGAATTTCTTTGGGTAAGGCACTTAACGCTCGTTGCCTGAACCCAGCGGAATGATGAGGTTTACCAAATTAAAGGAACGTGTGAATCACACCAAACACACTGCAATAACTCGACGGTAGGTGAGAGGTTATCTGACGATTGCTCGTGTGTTAATCCCATTGGTTTTCCATTCACGGGAAAAACATGAATATCCTAGTCTATCATATGTCCTGGGCAAAGCAATTTTCGGATATTACCGCGCTCTCGTAAATTCGGCTGTGGTGAAATAATAAATACTGAAAGACACTCCGAAATGCGAACTGTTGGTAAAGGTATATGGCAATCTAAAAGAATGCGTTTTTTACGTATAGGTAAATAAATTCTAGAATTTAAATTGAACACCGTAATATTCGTTTATTTGACTAGTTGCCTACAATTTTTAAACCCAGTGTCCAGACATACAGTTCACCATAAAGCCATATGTAGTGGAATATGTGTTAAATGGTTGAACCATATAGAGAAGAGAAAGTAAGACACCCAAATACAACTCTAGGATAATTGCGAAAACACAAATAAATAACGGAAGGTCAAATTGGAAAATACCAGTTTCGGTAAAAAACAATTTGTTAAATACCGTATAATAGACAAAAACAAAGGAATTACAATCGAACGTTCTGTTATTTATAAGTCGCACGGGGACCACAAACGGGAGATTAATACTCCCACGAGCAATATAACGCCCGCTTAGTGTATTAACTATCGGATGTGCGCGATGGCTTCGTCTGAGAGCTCATCTGTCCGGTATTCGATCGCTACGTATAGGCTGATCTGCTTTGATAGGTGACACCCACTCTCCCGATGCCATGCGCTCGGTCGAGAGGAGAATGGATCCCTCGGATGCTAGGCGTGGATTAGAGATTAAAGTAGGAGTATTCGCCCCCACTTAATTCTTCCCTCCCCTTCGGCATCGCGGTCCGATAAGCCATCAACCACATCCATATAGGCACTGCACGGGGCAGTATGCCTTCATTTTTCGTGTTGTACGTACGGCTGCGATTCAATACCTACCTACCAGTGGCATGGAAAATGTTTTTTACAAAAAATAAATGGATTTTAGTTTGCAAATTACGGCTATCAGTCACTTCGCTATATAGTATCAAATAAAAAACCTTGTCAGAATACCTTCCATTCTACAATTTTGAAATGTGCGTCAAATTTAGTAAGTTTCTAAATGTGCCTCGAGTAATACAAGTTGTGGAGCACTGGTATAGACGCGTGTGCCGCATGCTAAGTGTGCCGAGGGAAAATAATAATCATTTCTTTAAATTGGTGGAACACATCATTCCACTGAGTTCAGGCAACCACCATTAAGTGCCTTGCCCGAGGACACAGCCGACTAGCTAGCGATCAGTTAAGAACCTGCAACCATACGGCTAAAAGAAGACGCACTAACCAACTGAGCTTATTGGTCTGACATAACCAAGAAGTTGTTAACAACCTGACCAGTTGTCCCCGTTCTATAAATAATAAGATTCGCAGGTTCTAGATTAAAGTGATGACGACTTTCCAGTGTTTTTTTTATCAATGGCTCTATCACTGCGGTTCCATGACAACTGAACCACTTACAACTGAACCACTTACAACTGAACCTCTACAACTGAACCCCTTTACAACTGAACCCCCTTTTAACAGAACGCTTTTAACTGAAAAGGGGGTTCAGTTGTAAAGAGGTTCATTTGAACTGGGTTCAGTTGTAAAGGGGTTCAGTTGTAAAGGGGTTTAGTTAAAAGGAGTTCAGTTGTAAGGGGCTTAATTGTAGGGGTTCAGTTGTAAGTGGTTCAGTTGACTGGTCACCACCACTGCACACCTAACATGCGACACACTAATTTAAAGCAGTGCTTCGCATCCTTTTTTGTACTTTAGGCACATTTAGGAACTTACTTAATACAATGGGAGGTCGTATGAAAGATTTTTTCATTTGATACTATATTAGCGAACTGGTATAACAAATATAATAATGAATCGCGAAAAAATGAAGGCATACTGCCCCGTGCAGTGCCTATATGGATGTGGTTGATGGCTTATCGGACCGCGATGCCGAAGGGGAGGGAAGAATTAAGTGGGGGCGAATACTCCTACTTTAATCTCTAATCCACGCCTAGCATCCGAGGGATCCATTCTCCTCTCGACCGAGCGCATGGCATCGGGAGAGTGGGTGTCACCTATCAAAGCAGATCAGCCTATACGTAGCGATCGAATACCGGACAGATGAGCTCTCAGACGAAGCCATCGCGCACATCCGATTGTATCTACATTAAGCGAGCGTTATATTGCTCGCGAGAGTAATAATCTCCCTTTTGTGGCCCGCGTACGACTTAAATAACAGAAGGCTCGATTGTAATTCGTTTATATTCACAAAATAAACTAATCTGTACGTGCGCAGTAACTAATTGAAAAAATGTCTAGTTCCGTTTAAAAACAGAGAAAAAACAATCCGCATTTTACATATTTAGACGTTTCTTGCGTTTTGTTTAAAATAACCTGAACCTTTATGAAGCTACGCAGTAAAATATGCATCATTTGTTTAAATTATGCTTACCTCATGAATCCTAATGTAGCTTAGCCCATACCAGGCCATGTCGTCGAATGACGGTTGAGGATAATATGCTTCTAGCAAACTGGAAACTTCTCGAAGAGAACTTGTCAAAACAGATTTGTACCTGAGATTATGTAATATAAACAACGTTACTTATAAACTAAAATAACTGTAAACAGTAGGCCCACAAGTTTAGTTTATTTATTTTTTGCCCCAGTATTAAAAATGGCAAACGAATCAAATCACGACACAGGAACAGGAAAAGACGGCAAAACGAACAGTCGTTAAAACATGTCATTTAAATAAAGTATATAATTTAATAAATATAGCGGACGCGGCCGCAAAACCTACAACTCAAGTAATCATCATTATCAACGAATAGACAAAGTCCTGGGTGGTAAACGAAAAGATAATGGGTCAAAAGTGACCGTTTTTTTGGTTATGTCTAGTAATTAGATTTAAATTTTAAGAACATTCTCTTTTGTATCGTACTTACTAACAACATGTTTCCTAAAAGGTCTAACGTCGGTAAAAAAAAGCAAAAATCGGATCGGTGATTATCCCGACGTCTCAAGAACGGGTTCGACCGAACCCATGCGAATCTTTTGGATCTCATCACTGGATATATCGTTTGGTAAATTACAGTTTCCCGAATCGCGGATAAATGAAAAAAACCCGTATAATAACGCTTATAGAGTTTTTCCAGTCACGGGGATAAACATGAATATCCAATCCTATACATAAACAAGAATTAACTTGTTTGTATATCTTCGCTTAAACTCAACTATTTAATTAATTCAACAATACAGTATATACACAAATGTCTTAACAAATACATAGTCATTTCTGTGACAACTATTCGTCGTGAAAAATAGGGCCACATAATAAAATTTAATAATAGATTCTACGATAGTATAATATAGGATATATATTTATGTTTATTTCCGTGAATAGGAAAACCAAGGGGGTTAACACATGGGCAATCGTCAGATCACCTCGCACCCATCGTCGGGTTACCGGAGCTATTGCAGTATGTTGTATATAATACACACATTTTTTTTAATTTAGTAGAACCCAATAATCAGCTGGGTTCAGGCAATGTCTGTTAACTGCCTTACCCAACCATTTTTCGAATCTTATACTCCTTATGATCTTTCTTACATTGAGTTATTTCCGTAATGTATGAAGTTTGCCAATGTTTCCAATACGACTCCATTTTGCCAAAACCCATCATATCCATTCCAAGTTTGGTAGGTAAAAAGTCCAGCAATCGGGGACGGATACCAATTATGTTGAAGAGCATACGCAGTCATGCATGCCCGTAATGCATTGACGTCATCGCCAAACATTTTGGCAGTACAGACGGTGGTAACATTAGCTGAATAAATAAAGTAAATTAAACATTGTCAGTTTTCAGTTTAGTTTTAGTTTATCTATTTTTTCCGTAATAATAAACAGCAGCAAAAAAACAAATCACAAACTGACCAGAAAAAGACGACAAAACGAGCAGTGGTTAAATTAATAAAGTTCCAAATGTGCCACTGATAAGTTAGCTTAGGGGCATTTTCCACACGGTTGTAACGTTTGAGCAAATATGTATATACGTTAATGACAGCCTGGAATAAAATTTGATGTACTAAAAACAACACTGCAGATTAAAGACTTGTTGTTCGTACAGCCTACAGCTATTTTCCAATCTACATATTATTATGATTTGTGCAATTTAGCCAACAAATAAGCTGTGAACCTACACTAATAACTTACAATTATAACCACGATGAAAACACCCACAACTAACTTAAGCTGATAATATAGACCACGTATATTCCTTACCGTTGTTATTGATACTTTCCGACCAAGCAGTACACAGGACAGAGATAAACAGCAGCAAAACGACAGACCCCATTTTACTGGTAATGCATATTTGGCAACTAATCCAGCAGTGAACAAACCGCACTAATGATTTACCTCATCACAGCCAGTATTTACTTTCGTGACTGAACGCACACTATGCAACTAAAGTACAACAGCGGAAAATCTGGGCAAACAGTTTTAGTTTATTCATTATTTGCCCAGTTTTTTTTTTAAATGGCAAACGAATATAATCACGACAAAGGAACACGAAAAGATGGCAAACGGACAGTCGTTAAAACACGTCTTTAAAAAAGGATATAACTTAATAAATATAGCGGACGCTGCCGCCAAACCTAGGCGAGAGAACAATATTAAGCAGAATATTTTTTTTATTATCCAATTGAAGTGACTTGGGCAGATCATTATTATGAATCTAGTCCAAACAATATTCGTGATATAATTGAAATACACCTTTTTTTGTGATACATGCACATTCACTAAAGTTTAACAATACTTTTATTACCTTTAATAACCTTACCTTGAAACCTGTATTTGAGCGACCCAGCGCTATTTTTTAACCATTCCTTTACAGTAGCGTTCCATTAAAAGTGGCGCGCAAATAGAGGTGGTGCTTAAATAGAGATGTCGTTTAAATAGAGGTTTCACTGTAGTTTCTGGGAAACGGTCGTGTGGGCTAATTAAGTGGTTTTCATATACACAATGATATACAAAAAGGTTTTTCTGGACTTACAAAAGGTAGCAGCAACGTTAGTAAGTGCAGGCTATGGCGGTTACATAAAAAAATAAAAAATAAAGACAAAGTAAACATTTTGCAAAGTAAATAATAATTTGGTTATATAGGGTAAAATTAAAACTTTCGCGTTTGAAGCGAAAATAATTATACCAGCATTACACTGGATCGGGAATAGGGGTATTTTTCTTATTAACAGTAGCATAGACGTCGGTTGGCTTTTCTTTATCTGGGAAACTAGTCTCGACTTCTGGATCTTCTTGTGACTCTTTGAACAAATCCGTGTTTATATACGTTGGTCTGTGGAGTATAATACATGTGTACAGGATAGGATATTCATGTTTATCCCAGTAAGTGGGAAAACCAAGGGGGTTAACACACGGGCAATCGTCAGATCACCTCGCGCGCACCGTCGGGTTACCGGAGCTTTTGCAGTGTAGCGTGTATGATTCACACATTCCTTCAATTTACTAGAACCATTAACTAGCCAGTGACCAGTTACGAGTCTGCAAACCTTTGGCTGAAAGGCAATGCACTAAACCACTAGACTAATCTGTCGGTTACAGACTTGAAACTGGTCGCTAGCTGGTAGGTAGTGTCCTTGGGCAAGGTACTTAAAGGACATTGCCTGAAACCAGCGGATTAATGGGTTATGGCAAATTGAAGGATCGTTTAAATCACACACACTACATTGCAATAGCTCCGGTAACCCAACGGTGGGCGCGAGGTGATCTGATTGTATACGAGTGTCTATACTAACGACCTACCGAAAATCATCAGCAAGATTTAACGTCGATTTCATCAGGACAGGTTCACTAGTTCCAAGACGTTCGTCTTTCTACACCAAATAAACAATAAATTAATGACACTATGTGCATATAAATATAGCTACGACCAGCAATAGCCAGAAAGCATTAGCATAGTGCTGGAACTAGGCTTTGAAATTAAGTAAATAAAATGTGTTGATTAAACAATAAAAACGAGAAAGTGTAGCATGCTGAACAAAGAGTTGGGAATTAATCTTGTTTAGCAAAACCCGATTATAGCTTATTGGTTGGCTAGTGCCTTGCCTTTCAACCGAAAGGTTGCAGGTAGGAAACTGGACGCTAGTTAGTCGATTGTGTCCTTGGACAAGGCACTTTACGGACATCGCCTGAACCCAGCGGATTAATGGGTTCTACTAGGTTGAAGGAACATCGTAATACACAACACAGTGTAATAGCTCCGGTAACCCGACGATGGGCGCGAGGTGATCTGACGATTGCCCGTCTGTTAACACCCTTGCGTTTTTCCATTCACGGGGATAAACATGACTATGCTACCCTTTAAGCAGTTGACAATTAAATACAGTCAACGTATGGTATACCCACTCAATTGGCCTTAATATTAGTTCATACTGTACGGTTGTGTGGCCGAATGGTTGGGTTTAGCGGTCACGTCTAATTTTACCTAAACTTAATAATTTATTGCTTGTTTTTTATACGTGTTCTAACGACTGTCGTTTTGCCGTTTTTTCAAAAAAATCAAAAATCCTGATTTATGTTTTCATCGTGGAAACAAAAAATAAACTAAGCTAAACTTAACACCATCGATACATATATCAACTATATATAAAAAAACGGTCTAATAGACTGACCCATTATGGGTTTAAACCTCACCCCAGTAATGAAAAAAATAACTCAAACCTTTGACTCTCTCCGCTTGTAGCAAGGGTATACGATATACATTACCACGAGTGCCAGCATAAATATGATTATACTTGCAAGGATCACTGTTAAAACCATTAGAACTAAAAAAAAAGAAGTCAATTTAGGTATTTTATTGTATTGCAAAGACTGCAGATACCATTAGCATAAATATATACTTTTTTCCATTTTTTTCCATTTTTATTTGATTGCTTGTTTAATATTTCATATACGTTATTGTATTATGTTTTATAGTTAGAGACGTTAAGCTTACTGTTTAACAATTTGTTGTGTATGATTCACACGTCCCTTTATTTTAGTAGAACGTATTAATCAGTATGATTTAGACGTTCGATTTAGATTTAGATTTAGACGATAGTCCAAGAAAAACATAAATCCAAGGAAAAAACACTTTTTATACAATCAACCCATCCAGTCATGCAGATGTGTGTTTATGTTTAATATATAAACAAAAGTTATACCGGGAGAAGTATAGAGTATCACTGTGGCTGTAGGCGCTTGGGTGACGGGGATTAAGTATGTTCTGGTGATCGGTCCAAGGCTTAGAAGGGCTGCAGCTCTTGTAAATAATGGTTCTCCGGTGAAGGTCGTTTTGCACTGTTTGAATAGTTCTTTTGGTGAATGTTTTAAAAACCAATCCACTTGTTAACATATAGACCTATAGCTCATTTATTAATGATATTTATGTTTGTCGCCGTGATTGGGAAAACAAATAGGGTTAACACACGGGCAATTGTACGGTCGTGTGGCCAAATGGTTAACGGCTATCGAATACATATATCGGCTTATATATATATATATATATATATAACGGGCTTAGAAACAAACCCATTATGGGTTTAAAACTAAGCCCGGTATAAAAAAACAAAAAAATATGGACAATCGTCAGAAAACTGAAGTGGCGTTAACACACGGATAATTGTAAGATCACCTCGCGCCCATTGTCAATTTACCGGAGCTATTGCAGTGTGTTGTGTATGATTGAGGTATTTCTTTAATTAAGTAGAATTTAATAATCCGCTGGGTTCAGTTCCGTTCAGTGCCTTAATTGGCCAAGGAAACCTTAAGACGACCGTGTAATAATGCCATTGATAAAGTAATTAAAATAAAGTAACTGCTCTAAAACAATCTCATTTCGTAAATCAAGGGGTCCGCAACCTTTTGCACTTAAGAGTCATTTAACCGATATTCCACAACAAAATCACTGGGAGCCGCAAATCTATTTTTGTAATTATAGAGGAAACATAAAGACACAAGTGTTCTTCTGTTTGTTTCACTTATGCATGGGTATTAAACTTATTAAGCGTTCGCTACAGTAGCAATAAAATAAATAAAAGCCGCATCAGAAGGATGAAAGAGTCGCAGGTTGCCGACATCTTCCGTAAACAGTAGTTTAGCTCACGCAAATGAATTGTTAAATTACCTTATCCGATAAACAGTTGTTACAAGAGCCGACTGTACAGTGAACGAAGAAACTGGTCGCGTTGGAAAGCAGAAAGAAAGGTGGAAATGTTATCCGGACTTGCCGGTCCACGCCATTTCCGAGAACTTGGATTGCGCTCTGGTACGGGGAAGCCGGGCAACTGGCAGATACATTAAAAACCTTTTAGTTCACCGAATCGTAGCAATATAAACATGTTCTGTAATTTAAGCCGGATTGATTACTCGTGGTGTTTATCGAATGAAGGATAGTCGTGTTTCATCCCCGGGAATGGAAAAATGCAGGTTTAGGATAGGATGTAATATTTATGTCTATCTCCGTGAATGAGAAAACGGGAGTTACACTTGGGCAATCGTAAGATTAGAACCCAGCGGATGAATAGGTTCTCTTAAATTAAAGGAACGTTTGATTCATACATACCACACTGCAATAGATCCAAACAATAGTGTGTGTGATAAAGATGCAAGTATTCTTATAATTGTTTCACTTATGATTGGGTATTAAACTTATTAAGTGCTCGCTTCAGTAACAATGCAATTAATAAGAGCCGCATCAGAAGGATGAAAGAGCGGCCAGTTACCGACCTCTAGACTTCAGTTTAGTTTTAGTTTAACTTACCCCACTAAGTTGCAAAGTAACGTCCGTTAAATGCATTGTCCAAAAAGTAGGCGGTTAGGAAACGGTTATAGTTTCAAGTTAACCGCCTAACATATATAGTTTTAAGTTAAACATATACAGAGTTCTTCCTTTCGTGAAACTGTTGGCCAATACGACCATATTTATAATAAACTGGTGGCTAGCTAGTCGGTTGTGTCCTTGGGCAAGGCACTTTACGGACATTGCCTGAATCCAGCGACTTGATGGGTTCTACCAAATTGAAGGAGCGCATGTGTTATATACAACACACTGCAATAGCTTTGGTAACCCGACGATGGGCGCGAGGTGATCTGACGATTGCCTGTGTGTTAACCACCTTGGTTTTCCCATTTTCGGGGATAAACATGAATATCCAATCCTCCTATCCTATCCTATAACACTATGTCGTCCAAACGGTTGAAACTCACCCTGGAAAATTAACAAAATCGTTAAGTTGATTTCCAACCACATGATCACTGGTTGTGGTGGCCCAGCATCGTTCAACGAGCAGCAGGTTATGTGGTGCAACATGGGTGGTGGATTGGAGGCTAACCACCAGGTTTATGAAGCTGTTGGAATTGACCAGTTGGTATGGTTGCTGGCTGAGCGTCGAGAAATTCCTGTCCTGTAAGATAAGGAGAAGATATTCGTTATCCGGGAAATAGAAAAACCAAGGGGCTTAACACACGGGCAATCGTCAGATCACCTCGCGCCCATCGTCGGGTTACCGGGGCTATTGCAGTGTGTTGTGTATGATTCAGAAGCACCTACAATTTGGTAGAACCAATTAATCCATTGGTTTCAGGCAATGTCCATGCCCAAGAACACAACCGACTAGCTAGCGAGCAGTTTCGAATCTGCAACTCTTTTTTTGTTGTTCTTAATTTTTATTTAATGTTTTCTGTGACATATTGTGTTTCCTTATTTACCTTATTTTACCCTTTTAGCTCTCTTGATTTTTTTTTATCAAATAAGGCGTGGTTTTAGTTTATTTTTGTGTCAATTGTGACCTTGCGAATCAGTCCTATATTGATTTTATCTTTGTAAAGTTAGTTTAGTTTGTTCATTTTTTGTCCCAGTATTAAAAAATGGCAAACAAGATAAATTATGGCATAGGAACAGGAAAAGACTTAGTAATAAATTTTAAACCGTGTCAGTATAAGGTGATCTGACGATTGCCCGGGTGTTAACCCTCTTGCTTTCCCATTCACTGGAATACACATCTATCTTAACCAATATATTTCGTGCAAAATCAAGATTTACCTGGTACAGCGTCATGGTAGCGGTTATATTATAATCACAGGGTTGATCGCTTATTATCACATCTTCGAGCGCGCATTGTGCCCTCACGTCACGGCATAGAAAAACAACAACGCCAACTAAAATGGTAAATAAAATATATTAGAATTTTTTCGAGGTGTAGTTTCGGACTTACCTTTGAAAAGAAAAGTCAAGAAACTCATTGATCCGCTTGGTGCGTCAGAGAGCGACCTTTCGCTTGAGAGCTATTTAAAGTACAGGTTAAGTACGGTTGTGTGGTCGAATGGTTAACGCAACCGATGCATATACCAAATATATTAAAAAAACGGTCCTCGTGATGAGCCCATCATGGGTTCGAAACTTGGCTAGGAAAAAATAAATTAAAAAAAAATAATTAAAGTACAGGTTAGGTACGGTCGTGTGGCCGAATGGTTAACGTGACCGATTCATACTATATAAAAACGGTGTAAGGGACGAGCCCATCATGGGTTCGAAACTTAACCCGGTAAAAAAAACATAAAGTACAGGTTAACTACGGCCGTGTGGCCGAATGGTTAACGCGACCGATACATATACAGACTTACATACAAAAAAACTGTCTTGGAAACGAGCCCAGCCCGGTTTTTAAAGTAAGGCCCGTAATAAATTTAAAAAAAGAAGAAAAAAATACAAGTTAACTACGGTTGTGTGGCCGAATGGTTAACGCGGCCGATACATATACAGACTTACATATAAAAAACTGTCTTAGTAACGAGCCCATTCTGGGTTCGAAACTAAGCCTGGTAAAAAAAAAGGTAGGCCTACAGGTTAAGTACGGTCGTGTAGCCGAATGGTTAACGCGACCGATACATAAACCAAATCTAAACTAAAACGGCCTTAGAGACGAAACCTTAGTGATTCGATACCTGAGCCGATAATAAAAAAACAAAACAAAAAAACGAAGTAAAGGTTAACTAGAATATACCACCTAATTTATCTGTTCGATTAATGTGGGCAAATGTGTTAAAATAAGGTTAGTAAATTTAACATGAATTAGTACATTTACACATATATCGAGAAAAAAACACCATATACAGCACTCACCGATCAAATAGAAAACAACTGCTTTTTATGTACGCTTGTTAAAAATCAAATTGTGCTAGAATAGGGCTTGATTCAAAAATAACTTACTGAAAAAGGCTTCAATTTGAGCCGACTGTTTTTTCTTTCTGATATATTGCTTTAAAACTGAATAGCAAATTTCACTATTACAACACACGAAACCGCAAACGGCTGCTGTAAAACCAGTCCTGCTATAAAACGTAAACCCTATTTAAACAATCTGATGATTGACATAAGTAAAATACGATTCCACAACGCTACAAAACAATATATTAATCACAACTATAAGAAAACTGAGCAACCTATCAGGTTTTCTTTGAAAACGGATTGAAAACTTTAAAATACTTTCAGAAGAAAGCACATAAAGCTAAATTTATTCCTACCAGCACCCCACCCGTCACGCCTTATTCATATGTATCATCAGACATTTCTTCTCTATGTCGTCACAAAAGCGATTTCCGCAAAATTGAACATGTGTTCTTGTGCGCATTCAAGCATTGGCTAAAAATAATCGCCACATATATAAGTACAGTTAAAATCTAAGTTTGGATTTGTCGTCCTATACCGATGCTTGAGATGCAATAGCTTTCGTTTAAGTTTTTACCTTTACATTTTTGTGTACCGGTAGGCCAAATGATGGTTTTAATCTGGAATGTTGTAAGTCTGAAATCGCTGGACCTTTTATGGCAGGCATGGGCAATATACGGCTTGTGAAGGGATTTTGCGCGCGGACTGTATCTAACCCTACCCTGTAATTAAGATATTGAGTACCATTTATATAATTATCCGGCCCACTAAGAACTTTATTTTTCTACATCTGGCCCACCGGTTACAGAAGTTGCCCATCCCTGTTTTACGGGGTGTTGGTACATTTTTAATTTTGATTTAAGCTTTCTGTTTATACTGTAAAACCCCTGTATAAACGCCACTATAAAGGGATGGTTAGAAAAAATAGAGCGCCACCCTTTAAATAGAACGCCACTAATCTAATAGACATGACACTTAATTTTCACCATTGAATTTGTATTATTGAATTTTATTGTTTACCAGTAAGTGTGTTTCGTTAGATTTTTTTTTCTTTTTATTAATAAAATTTAGCTTCCCAAAATTCCGACCAACTAGTCGAAAAATAGAACATCAACCTCTAATAGAACAACGCGTTAAGCCAAGGGACGTCTTGATAAATAGAGCTCCAGTGTTGCTGAAACAGGTTTTACGTTATGTACGAGTACGTGATATTAACCAAGTTTGTAATATGAGACAACGCCATCAAAGTGACGTCATGAATCTGTCCTCTGTCTGTCACGTGGGCGATCACAGACTATTTATGGGTCCCATTTGGAAAATGGGAAACATATTGTTTTTGTCCGTTTTTTTTGTTATTTTTGTCAAAGGATAAGATAGGATATTCATGTTTATCCCTGTGAATGGGAAAACCAAGGGGGTTAACACATGGCCAATCGTCAGATCACCTCGCGCCCATCGTCGGGTTGCCGGAGCTATTGCAGTGTGTTGTGTATGATTCACACGTTCCTTCAATTTGGTAGAACCCATTTATCCGCTGGGTTCAGGCAATGTCTGTTAAGTGCCTTGCCCAAGGACACAACCGACTAGCTAGCGACCAGTTTCGCACCTGCAACCTTTCGATTGAAAGGCGACGCACTTAACCGCTATAAGACCAACGGGCCGAAAGGTTTGACAGGCAAGGATTGTGGCTCCGTCATCTACCAGAAGGGCTAATGAATCTTTGTAACATTGCTCTAAACACTAATCTCGATCCCAGAACTAACCCTAACTCAAATTTATTTTTAAAACTAATTATAATGCCCTAAACTTTATCTAAGTATGCAGTTTCCTGCCTTCCCTCGTTCCCTCTACTAACCTTAAATCAGTTACGCAAAATAAACGATTTTGAGCTTCGCTAATTGGCGCTAAAGTTCACAAAACTATTATAGGTCCAGGTTAAGGTTAATTTGTATAGTTTTAGTGAGCAGTTTTCCTCACTCTTTTTAGTGTTGCGGGTATTTGATTAAATGTAAATGTAGTTTTTAAATAACAATTAAATCTGAAAATATTCATGGCATTCAATCGAGCAGCTTTTCGATCATCGACCACCGGTATTAACACCAGTTACCTCACTTTTTTAAGGCCGATACGCATATATATATATATATATATATATATATATATATATCACTTTTTGCCCTTGGCCGATAAGTATATATATATTAAACAAAAATGTCAAAAAGTGATTTTCTAAATAAAGCGATGTACGAAATAGGAAACCCTCGAAAACGAATATGTTTTTCGGCAAATAACGAATTCAGTAGACCATTGAACCTATCCCAAAGCTGCGGTAGTTTAAAGGGAGCGTGTGCATAGCTACAAATAAGGGGCAACACTAAAACGAGGAAAAGAGGGAAACTGCACACTAAAACTACGGAAACTAATTCTAACCCTGCTCTAAACAATAATCTTAACCCCAGAACTAACCGTAACTCCAACGCCAATTTTTAGAATGCCTCTAATGCTCTAATCTTTATTTAAATCTGCAGTTTTTCTCCTTCCCTCTTTCCCTCCTTTTAGTGTACCCCAAGCTTAATCCACCATAACGACATACCTGATTCGACTTTCAACAAAATAGCACGACAATATAAACGGTGAATGAATGCTTAGGAAGCGTGTAAATACATATGAGAAAATTAAGAACGATTAAATAATTGTATGTTTGTTTGTGCAAGTGATTATAGGAATTGATGTGCATAATTTAGTATTTCTTTAAGTGTATGTAAAAAACAGACTGTCGGTATTAGGGGGATAACTAATAGAAGGGAAAGAGGGAAACTGCAGACTAAAATAAAGATTATATATAATCTTAGTATTAGAGGTATTTTTAAAATTGGGGTTGGTGTTAGGGTTAGTTCTGGGATTTAAATTAGTGTTTAGGTCAGGGTTAAAATAAATTACTATAGTTTTAGTAAGCAGTTTCCCCTTCTTTTCTTCTTTTAGTGTTGCCCGGTATGAGTGGCAGTATGATCGGAAAACAGCAGTAGGCTACATGGTAGAAACGCGCGCTTTAGTTTAAACCAGTCAATGTAGTATTTTAACGGCCACGTTAATTTTTGTGTCTATTCACTGACGTGTTTTACCTTTTGTAGTCTTGCCGTTTTATCCTGTCTCCATAACTTTAAATATTTGTTTTATTTTTTTTTATTGTAACGAAGGAGCACACAAATAAACTAAACTATAACAAAAACCAGCGACTTTAAGTCGCAATAAAGTGGGTATAATCCTTAAACGTGGAAATATTAAGATGTGGAAATAAAAAAACGAGGCTTCATAAAAAATTAGGTAAACGCTATATTAAGAAGCTAACTACTATTATAAAAGGCTAGTTATCAGCAAAATTAAGTGATTCAAGTATATTTAAACGCAGCCCCGTTGGAATTGGTCAGGAATTAGAGTTTTCTTCATTTCCATTGTTTAGTATTTCCGACTTTAGTAGTGCTTTAGTAAAGCATAGGTAATCGGGGAATGCATTTGTAAGTACGTTTCAACATATTTAGAACAGTTTGCGGACAAAATATCGATTCACCGTCAAGGTTTCGGCATTTTTTTCTACTTGGCTTTTTGCTTTTACCTAAATTAGATTACTTTATTTTGTGTCCACGGTGAAGACAAGAAGCAGGACCTTTGATAAAATATTGAATTGCACGGACATGTGTACGAATGGTTATAACGCGTCCGATATATATACCGAATTATATACTAAAAAGGTATTAGGGTCGAGCCTAACGTGGATTCGAAACGGAGCCCGGTTAAAAAAATTGAAAAACGGCAAAACGACAGTAGATAAATCACGTCTAATTTCCAATCGATTATTTACTTTAGGTTTATTTAGGCGCCAAACCTACATTAAATGAAATAATTGGAAATTCAACAAATTGGAAAAATGTTTATAACAAAGTTATTACAGTAAGCCTAGAAGAAAAGTGTGCGGTTTTACCTATAAAATATAAAGTTACTATATTTCAAATATAGTATACAAATTTAAACACTAGCCGAAAATTTTGTTAAATTAATGAAAAAACGTAAATTAAGCGTGATTGTTGATAATAAGGCATGTGTTGACGATTATAACTGTCGTCGAAAAAGGGTACTACCGTTCTCAACGCGGGGAAAACTAAAAAGAGGCGGAAGGAGGGAAACATAAAATAAAGATTGCAGCATTATAGTTAATAGTTTAAAACATGGGGTAAGACGTTAGAGTTATGGTTAGTTCTGGGTTTAGACTAGTGTTTCGGGTAGTGTTAAAAGTAGTTTCCATAGACAGGGTTAGAATTAGTTTTAATAGTTTTAGTTGGCAGTTTTCCTCCTTCCCTCTTTTTTAGTGTTGTCCCTAAACGCCGATCTGTGCACACATTTTCACTTACGTTCACTTACGCACAGTGCAAACTCTGTTCGATACTAGCTACCTGTCATTTTCCCACTCCCGTGCCGTCAAAAGCAAATACGAAATTCAATGACAATTTAGGACAACAAAGACGGTACCTCTAAATACTACAGGATCGCTTGGAGCGCTTGGATCGCTATACTTCGTAATTACAAAAGCCATGATATTAATGTTGGGGTTTTGGGGTTAAAGTTAGTTCTGGGGTTGAAATTAGTGTTTGAGACAGGGTTGGAATTACTTTCCATAGCAATCTAAGCGATCCAAGCGGTCCTGTAGTATTTAGAGGCACCCCACCAAAGATGCTATCGCTTAGATATATTAATTCGGTCGTCGGAAAGTGTCGATGTATAGAGTAAGGCGAATGTGAAAGCGATAAGTTTTTTCTGTCGATTTCTTTGACAGTTTAAAACAAATGGAAAGTTTTCTGACGATATCTTTGACAGTTTAAACAAATTGAAAGTGAAAGAAAAGATAAATTGGGCTGGACATTAAAATGAAGGTAAGGACGGTTAAGGACTGAGGTTATGACTAGTGTTGGTTCTGGAGTTATGTTTGTGGCGGAGTTGGGATTAGTTTCCATGGTTTAAGTGAGCATTGTCTGTATTTACCTCCTTTAAAGCTGACCCTTGAAACATCATTCGCATTTCAATTGATTTGGTCATATACGAGCTGGTTATGAAACTCTTTTATTATCAAACAACAACAATATGTCGTTTTATCTTCTTGATTATCGCATTGAACCCACTACAAACTAACGTGGGAGGGCGAATTCGTAATTTCGCGGTTATCGTCGTTTCATTGTTGAGGTTTTCGTGTTTTCATTGTTTCGTATTGTCCTGTCGTTATTCCGTCTTTGTTTTGGTTTGTTTCCGTCGCGTAGCCATGACTTTCAACGCAGGGGAACGGATTACGTCGCCATCATGTTGTTGGCCTTGAATCTGTGCCAAAGCTAGTGAAGGTCTTGGTTCATATAGGCGGGGCATGTCCTGAGTAAATACCTCAAGTGCTCTAATCAGATTTTGACATTGGAGAAAAACCATACACCGCATTTTAAATTAAAATTGATATATTTGTGCAGAATAACCAAAGCGCTTATACTATAAAGGTGTGTCCGGGCATTTATCTATGCTGCGATTTTTTTAACGGCTTTGATTTCGAAACCAGGATGGGCTCATTGCGTTTTTGTATGTAAGTTTGTATATGTATCGGTCGCATTAACCATTCGGTCACTCGACCGTACTTGGCGGCAAATTTTGCGAAATCAAAACTTTAATTAAGTCAGCGAGCATAAAAAAGACAGTAAATTGTAAAATTTTCCAGCGTTTGCGCATACAACATGTTATTGAAATGATGTTATGTCGGACCAATATTGATATAAGTGTTGCAACTCTTCTGCGGAATAAGCGCTCAGCGTGGGTCCACCTTGATAAGTTTACGGTTTTGTGGTTTGCCTCGCCCGTTCTGTTTAGAGGTAACGATGACAACTAAACCTCGATTCGGTTTGTAATTCCTACACTCCTTGGTACTATACCGTTCCGTTGTCAGTACAGATCGGTATCGGCGAAAACACAAAGCAGGGCTTTTGTGGGCGGTTTCTTTTAGCAGTTGAACGCACAAAGCAAATGTTGTTTTGGAGCGGCGGTCATAAAACCGACTCGAGGTGATTTCATCGCGGCAGTAAAATTGGAATTGCTTAAATTACGACTGACGAAAGCTGACCGAAATGCCGCATATCAAACCCTAATGTCTCAGCGACCAAGAGAGGGAAAAAATAAAAGGAGGGAAAGCGGGAAACTGCACACTAAAATGAAGATTATGACATTATAGTCAGTTTTAAACATGGGGTTGGAGTTAAGGTTAGTTATGGGATTAAGATGAGTGTTTAGGGCTGAATTTAAATTAGTTTCCGTTCCCGCTTTTCCTCCTTTTAGTGTTGCCACCGAGAGAGCAGGATATCGGCATTTAATCGTTAAGTTCAGAAACGACTGGGTTAGTTTTATAATAAATTTAATATTAGTATTATAATAAAGATTAGATTTATAATAATTTCCCAACTACGTTAATATGACGAAAAGAAGCATTAAAGCGGCGCGGTTACACATGTGGTTAAATCAGAAGTATTCTACTCACTGTAAACATTTCGTTGTCCATATTTTTACAGGCCGTTCTCACACCATTAACTATATACTCCAGGTGACTTGTACGTGCCCTAATTCGTATATAGGACACAGACGTCGTAAGTGCTTTCGACTAATCGTATCAGTCATGGCCGCCCAAACCGTCGTTACGGCAATCGATTTTACTTTGTACCGTCGCTATTCCTTCAAAACTAATTGGTTTTGGAATGACGAAATCTAAACTGATTGGATTCGCCGATACTTTAGCAAATTTAGTTTCCTGAACCGTGCACAGGTCTGGTTTCGATGGGTTAAGTGGGGAAAATTAAAAGGAGGGAAAGCGGGAACGACGGAAACTGCACACTAAAATGAATATTATGACATTAGTTAATTTTAAACATTGGGTTGGAGTTTAGAGTTAGTTCTGGGGTTGAGATTAGTGTTAAGGACAGGGTTTATATTAGTGTTCGTAATTTTAGTGAGCCGTTTTCCTCCTTTCCCCTCTCCTTCTTTTAGTGTTGTCCGAGTTAAGTGCGTGAGGCGCATATGATTAGTTTAGTGTCGCATTTCGAGCATGGAACGCGTACTGTGAAAAGGTGACACTTTTTAAAATGGATAGCGTGTATCAGTAATAAAAAATACTATTTACTAATTTAAACATTTTTTGACGCGTTAGTGTACAGCTATTACAATGAGTTGTATATTTGTTTATTTAATACTTGTTTTGTTCGCGTACACGTATGTACTTTTAGAAATTGGGCGTTAACTGTTATTAACATTCGCTTTCGTTTTTCTCTTTGTACGGTTGCTGGTTCGTGCTTGACGGTATGTATTGGGAAGTGTCTACGCTCATGCGTTGAATTTTGCATAGTGTTTACACACGGTGTAAACTAGCAGACACGAGAAGACATATTTAATATTTAAAACGGAAAATCGGTAAAAGAAAAGTTAAACAAACGACATCTTTGACCTACATTTTAAAAACGAAATTCGGTTAAGTGCGTCACATTATTTAATTTTTGGAATTTGATATATTAATATGGAGTTAAAAACCTGTCCATCTGATCTATTTATTCAGGTTGGCGGAAGAACGAAAGAGGTTATCCAAAGCGGGGTAACATAGGATTTTCAAACCACTTTACATTTTCGATAAAGTTGTAAAGTGTCGCTTAAGCTGTACAGCAACGCTGAAATTGTCGTGTCCGATCTCGTCCGATTTCCCATCCGTCAAACATTGCGCATCTGCGAAATTTACCGGCGTCCATTAAAAATTCATGACCCGCGATTCCATGGGCGTCGTAAACTCTGCAGAACGAAAAAGGAACCGAACTTAGGCAATCTGGTGCGAGATAGGGATGCTCTTTTGACACTCAATCGGCCACGATGTACTCGTGGGAATAGGTTGCTTTTTGTTCAATACCGTAAGGTGCCATAGTTTTCCTATTTAAAAGGTCTATGAGTCAACCTTTGGGCGGCCAGCTCGCACTCGATATCGAGCCGCCTGTGATCGAATTATAAATTACAGTCAAGTTGAGAGAGAATTGTAGTGATTGAGCGACCTCTTGAAACTTCTAAAGGAGCGGCACCACAGCTACTGGACTTTAGTGGCGGGATTCGGTTGGCAGAATTTGAAATTCAGTTTAGTATTAATGAGATAGGAATTGAAATCTTTATCTACAAATGCATCACAGAATGTCTGCAAAGGGTCATCAAAAGTTGAATTCTCAGTTATATCAAAATTCGTTTAAATGGGGCAGCTTATCGTTTATGTAAATGTTTCGGGTATAAAAACGTAATTGTTGGAATGTAAAAAGGAGATTTGATGGGTTGTCGTCTTAATCGTGCATTCAAACTTATTTTTTAAACCGAAACTTCTAATCCCTAATAACCAAGCGTAGTTCTAACATAAGGAAATGTGAATTTCGGAAAATACTAATCCCAAACCCACCATTACAGCGTTGAGTTTTAATTGACGAGAATGCAGAAATAGTTACTAATTACCAAACACCCTAATAGTTAGGGGAGAATTTTTGACTCGGTTCGTATTTAATATTCGTTTCCGTAATTTTCGTCTTTTAGTATCAACAATGACCAGATTTTAAAACCGAGGGTATTTCATTAGGGGAAAGTAAAAGAAGAGAAAGCGGGAAGGAGGAAAACTGCACACTAAAATTAAGATTGGGGTATACAAGTTAGCTTAAAACATAGGGTTGGAGTTATTTCTGGGGTTGTGATTAGTGTTAAGGATTGGGTTAAAATTAGTTTGAATAGTTTTAGTAAGCAGTTTTCCTCCTTCCCGCTTTCCCTCTTTTAGTGTTGTCCATTTCGTTACCCCAATAACCCGACCACTTATCTATTATCAACGTTTTCCAGTTGTATTTACGAAAACCAAGCGGTTGCTAGCGCGGCGGTCTCCAAAACACAAGTCGTATCTCCGATTGTGTTTTCATAAGCGTTTCACGAAAGTACATTGATATAAGCTCGAATCAGGAAAGCCAAAATGCTGTTTTAACACTTATGGCCTCAAAGCGCTTTTAATCTAGATTTTTATGAAATTTCGAAAGCTTAAAAAGACCGCGGTCTGCGCTTTAATTAATTTTCGAAAAAGTTTAAGTTTATTTTGCGGCGCGAGCGAATGGTTTAATGGAAATACTCTTGAGCGGGATTAATTTTTAAGTGGATTTAAGTTTAGACAGTAAAACGGCACCTGGGCAAACCGCCAACAACAGTCCATCTACGCTACCGTTTTAAAGTGATTAAAGCACAATAGTAAGGTTAAAGACTTGCGGTCGTGTGGCCGAATGATTAACGCGACCGATACATATATATACAGTCTTCTATATAAAAAAACGGTATTAGTGACGAGTCCATCATGGGTTCGAAACTAAGCTCGCTTAAAAACTGTTAAAGATGAATTTTTAAGGTGGATTTTATCAGTTTTTTGTGTAGATTTCAAGCAGAATCTTTTTTCAGGTTTTCAATTAGTTGCAAGGACTTGATTAAGTTAGTTTTAAGCGTAAAAATGGGCTGTTCGAACACCAAACAAGTTGAAACCAAGGACCAAACCAAACCGGACGCGCCCGCCGCCGCCAAAGTGGAAGAGGATATCGGAAATGACGTCACGGAAGCTGCAAAGAACGGCGACGTCACGGAAAATGGAGGTGACGGAGCGCCCGCCAAAAATCCGACGGAAGAGGCGGAAGTACAAAAAGCGGACGATGCCGCACCGAAGGACGAACAGCGGGATTCTGGGGCGGATACCCAATGATTATGACGTTACACATTTACAATGACGTCACAAGACTTATTATGAGGTCATCGAACCAACTAACCTTATATTTTCCAGTTATATTAAAACACAACAATATGCTTAAAGATTCCGGCGTTTCATTTAAACGGCAATTATTTCAAAGCAGTATTACGTTTTTTTTATTTGTAACATGTACAAATCCTAGAGTAATATATATGTTGTTTGCGTTCTTACCAGTTTTTGTAGCATTTGAAACCATTTGGTTCGACCGTCAATATAGGAACAGATTGAATTTTTCGAATATTTGGCCTGGTGAAAATCAATCACAAAACAAGGATAGCGCGAAATCGAAAGAAACGTCTTTACCGGCATTTTATGACGCAATAAAACCATGAAGTTTTACCTGTGTAATCACCAGAGTGGAAATTACATTACGTCGGGATTTTCCGCGCCTTTTCCACCGATTTTGGTCTAATTTATTATTCAACAGTGGGTTTGCTTTGCATAATGTATGCGAGAGCGGCGGGAGGTAAATCCATATAAGGTATTCCGGACTAAACCGGATCTTACCGGTTCTCAGATGACGTAAGAATTGGGAAAACTAAAAGGAGGGAAAGCGGGAAGGAGGGAAGACTGCATGATAAAAAGAAGATTATGACATTAGGGTTAGTTTTAAACATGGGGCTAGAGTTAGGGTTAGTCTTGGGGTTGAGGTTAGTGTTTAGGGATGGGTTAAAATTAGTTTCCGTAATTTTAGTGAGCAATTTCCCCCCTTCCCGCTTTCCCTCCTTTTAGTGTTGCGCCGTAAGAATCAATGAATCTTCAGTTTGCATCATGAATACTCAAAATGCTTCTGCAATACGCTTCGAAATTTAATCAGTACAAAAATAAAAAGCTAGTGTTAGTTTTTACAACACATTTTGCTAAAATGAATTGAAATCTTTTACTAACCTGACTGTAATTTTTATTAGTTTTTGAGGGATAAAAAAAAACGATGGCGACAATTTTTAGTTGTGCTTTTTTAGGGATTTATTCACATTCTGAACATTTACATTATAGATAATATGGGGTGTAATGATTCGGCGAACGACTAGGCAAGCTTTTTCAACTTGAATTTAAGAATTATTAGATTTGTTGGTTATACAATTGATTTCTTCCTAACTCATGGGAATTTCCCACCATTGTGGCAATACTAACATGAGGGAAAAAGAGAAACTGCTCACCAAAACTCTAAAAAAACTAATTGTAACCTTGCTCTAAACACTAATTTCAATCCCAGAACTAACCCTTATTTCAACCCCTATGTTTAAAACTGACTGTAATGCCCTAATCTTCATTTTAGGGTGCAGTTTTCCTGCTTTTAGTACCCTGCCTTAGAAATGTAAATTGCAACTATCTAACCTAACCTATTCATTTGGGATGGGGGTTTAAATAATAAATTGAGATTAAATAATAAATTGACTTCGTTCAGCAGGCGAGTTATGTAATAATATTAAATTTTTCAAAAATTTCTAAACATTGACAAACCTGTAAGCTGAGTACAGCTGTTTACTCAAAGAGTTGTGTTTTTTTGTATTTTATGATCCAATTATGCAAGACTGGTTTGCTGATGTACCACACCACAAAACTCTTAAAGCTATTTACCTTGATATGTATACAGTTTGTATAATGAAACAAAAAGCTAACGACCCGACACCAATTTATATTTGACAAATTAGAAGAGGAAACTCATGTTTATCCCCGTGAATGGGAAAACCAAGGGGGTTAACACACGGGCAATCGTCAAATCACCTCGCGCCCATCGTCGGGTTACCAGAGCTATTGCAGTGTGTTGTATATGATTGAGACGTTCCTTCAATTTAGTAGAACCCATTAATCCGCTTAATAACCCGATCACAGAGAAAGGTATATTTTGATCAACGAACACATTTCTCAGGTAAAAATACTTCATAATATTGCAAAAAATGTACCAATTCAACACGAGGGTAGGAACAATTGCCACGGAGAAAGGAAAACGTTGTAAGGACACTTTAGGTTCACAATAGGAAAGTATTCGTTGAAATGGGAGCTGTAAAGTAGCTAAAACAACGTATTGCGGAAAGATGGCGAAGTTATTGAAATAAGTATGGCGTGAATTCGACATATTTTCAACTTTATAACAAAAGCCCTAGTCACTTTCCGAGGGAAAACTAAAAGTAGGGAAACTGCACACTAAATTAAAGATAAGGCCATTAGAGATAGTTTTAAACATGGGGTTAGAGTTAGTTCTGGGTTGAGATTAAAGGGCAGGGTTAAAAATAGTTTCATAGTTTTAGTGAGCAGTTTTCCTCTATTCCTTTTTTAGTATTTGACCCGTGTTAGACGGGAAAATATGTGAAAGGAAGCTTCGAGATTTTACCCCTAAATTGCCCCAAAATGGTTAACGCCACCGATACATACACCGACCTATACCATACTAAAACGATTCAAGTGACGAACCCATAATGGGTTCGAAACCTGGCATAGTAAAAAAAACATTGCTCTAAGGTAAAGTATGTTATGCTTAAACTCCGTTAATAATGTAACATATACTTGGATAGCAGATATTTTGATCTGGCTTTTAAAGATAAGTGACAAATTACCACATTTCCATATTTTGCATCACACTGATAAATAACAATAAAAATATTGTACAATTTTAAGAATGATGTGCAGTAAAAAAATAGATTAAAACGTCTCCATTTAAATAATTAGGTAGTAGAAGTTAAAACAAATAAAAGAAAAAAAGTACAATGTTTAGAAGAATCAATAAAACTTTAAGATTGGTGAGGTTAGTTAGACTGATCGATTTAGTTTCGGTCTCCGCCAATACTTCGGCGGCCGCATTAGATACGCCAGTGTCCCTACGAAAGGCCCGATGACGTAAACGAAGGAGAAAATGGCGGCTTTAGTGACGTCAACAAGACAGTGACGTTGCACGGCGTAGGCGAGGTAAGGGTTGGCGAATGAGCCAGTGACATCAATGACTAAAACACAAAACGAAACTTGAGGAGTTTTCCCGATTTAAGTTTTCTCGATTATTCGCTATAATATAGACGTTATTCTATAGGTCAAGGTCGGCAACCTTTTGAATGCAGTGTGTCAGTTCATGAATAATATCACAATAAAAGTGCCAACCATTGTTATGTACGGTTTGCATAGCCAACTAAACAAATTTGAATATTAGTAAACATTTCAGAAAAATTGGTTGTAATAATTCTATAAGATATATTATAGACAGTTTAAGTTTACACATGTTAGGATATGATATTTCATGTTTATCCCCGTGAATGGGAAACCCAAGGGGGTTAATACATGGGCAATCGTCAGATCACCTCGCGCTACCGGAGCTATTGTAACGTGTTGTCGGCTGGGTTCAGGCAATGTTTGTAAAGTGCCTTGCCCAAGGACACAACCGACTATAGCTAGCGACCAGTTTCGCACCGGCAACCTTTCGATTAAAAGGCGACGCACTTAATCGCCAGACTAACCGGCCGGACCAAATGTTCTAGGAGTTGCCGACATAGTTACCAGTTTAGATTATTTTCATCTAAACTAAGATGTTTTTGCATCATTCTAGATGTAAGATTGTACAATCTAGATAAAAGTGTACAATCTCTGTTAGATATATTTTTTCGCATGTTCTTGTTTCGTTAATGTGTATTAACGTAAATAATTTTTCATTTTTGATGTTTTATTTTTCAACAAACAATGTCCAAGCAAACCTAATACAAGTGTATATGTTTTCTATGTCGATTTAGGTCATGGTGGAAATTGCTCCCAGACGTACAAAAAATTAAAGCCTGAACAAAGCGTGCTTGCACCTAATTCTTTGTTCTTTTTATTGCGGCAGGAAATTACGCATTTCTCAGTGCACGCCTCGTTTAAACTGCAATGTTTTACTCCTACTAGCCATGTTTAAAATTGACATAGAGAACCTATACACTTTGCATAGAAAGATTAAAATCTCAACAAAATGTACGATCGTGTGGCCGAATGGTTAACGCGACCGATACATATACCGACTTACAAAACATGACCTTAGCAACAAACCCATAATGGGTTCGAAACTGGGTCAGGTAAAAAAATCAACAAACTTACAAAAATGCATTGCTATAAGGCCGACCAAGTTCTTTAAAACATTGCACATGAACTCCGATCGCAGTGGATTACCAGCGCCGTCTTGCGGCTGGATTGTTTGGTCGATAAAATGAAAAAGAACCATGAACATGTATGTTAATCCGGTTTCAATTAGAAAAGCCTGCAAATAACAGCAATGCGATAAAACAAGTAAAACGGTGTCGTTAATTGCATGGAAAACATACAATGTGTATGTAATGCTTATATATTAGGTCGGTTTGATAGTTAACATAATGTTGTCCGACAGATTAGTCTGTTGGTTAACTACGTTGCCTTTCAGCCGAAACGTGAAGGTACGAAACTGGTCGCTAGCTAGTTTCTGTTCTTGCGCAAGGCTAGGCACTTAACGGACATCGCCTGGATTCAGCAAATTAATAAGTTTTACCAAATTTAAGTAGAACCTATTAATATACTGGGTTCAGGCAATGTCCGTTATGTGCCTTGCCCAAGGACACAACCGACTAGTTTTATATAATTTTAACCCAGAGTGGCATGTCAGAAGTAAGAGCACTATATTCTAACTGACATAAGCCGAAGCGTTACACATTTACAGAAAATATTCAACTTTTAATTGTTAAATTTTTATTCACATTTTGTCCGACAGATTAGTCTGGTGGGTTAGTGCATCGCCTTTCAACCGAAGGGTTGTAGGTTACAAATTGGCCACTATAGCTATCTGGTGTGTCCTTGGGCAAGATTAACGGGTTCTACCGAATTGAATAAATGTACAAATCATACACAACACACTGCAACAGCACTGGTAACCCGACGGTGGGCGCGAGGTGATCTGACGATTGCCCGTGTGATAACCCACTTGGTTTTCCCCAATTACGGGCATAAACATAAATATTGTAATCTATATCCCTATTCACATTTTAAAACGCCTCCATTTCCATTTTCACTGGTTTCGCCATTAATAATTAACGCTGAGTAAATTTGACAAGGCTATTTCGAGATCTAATGTAAACTATCACACCCCGAACGCATCAACGCTCCGTACCTCGATTACTGTCGCGTTCTGGCAGTCGGCACACTCGTCAAGGGTTGCTAGCTTGCTCACGTGATGCGTGGTCAGCCAACCGTCCCAGAAATATTTTACCCACGTGACAGCGCCGAACAGCCCGAGCGCCTGTGCGGTGAATGTGACGTCATAAAAAAGTAGGTAATACGTCACGAAGCAGAACCTGCCCAAGCAAATTGCACCATCCGAGCTTGAAATACGTCACGGCGGAACGGATTGATGACGTCACGAACCCTTTCCGTGGGTTTGTGGGGTGGCTGCTTTCAAGAAAACCTGCGAAAGCGTAGGATTTTTTTTTTTGAAACACGTGTTACAATTCGTACCCTATCACAGCACAATATAAATAATAACGGTAACTTGGCAAATTTTGCAAACTTTAAAAGCCTGTTTGTCACTTTGTCAGTATTTATAGCAGTGGTTCTCGATCTTTTTGACCTCGTGGCGCACCCGAGACCAATCAGGAAACGAACGGGCGCACTTTGCACGGGGAGCCAAAATAATATGCTAAATACTTAAACAATTTGGGAAAAATGTGGAAATTAAAAGTTTGATTTCATCACCAAAATCGCTGTTTCTTGAGGGCTGTTGCTTTTCGACAGTTAATGTAGAACTAACGTTACAGTGGAAAAGAAAACTAGACACTAACCATTTAGTAGTTTTTGATCTATGCACACTCTGTCGTAAATTTACGAAATGCAAGCGTGGCGCACCTAGCTAACTCCTGTGGCGCACCATTTGAGAAGCACTGATTTATAGAAGTATAATTAGTACAAAACTACAAGTACAAACCTAATCGTATCAGTCGCCAATGCTTCACTAGGGGGTATATGGGGGTGGGCTCTGAACGCGCGAAGGTGTAGCTGAATAAGACACCAAGGATAAGCGTAACGAGGAAAAATCCCTTTCGCAGCCCAACTGTAAGTAGCAAGCCTTTCTCGAACGTGCTTGCTATGTAACTGAACGCTGATATTGAAGAATTGAAGATTTCCGAAAATCTGGGTAAAAACGACGAGTTTCTGTGTCCTGTAACAAAAATTTAAGTGAAATCGTAGTTTTGCGTGAATTTTTTTGCAGGAGGAATTTGACTTTTAACCGTGTTTTTTTTTGTCGAGCTTAGTTTCAAGCCCATTATGGGTTCGTTGCCAAGACCGTTTTTTTGTATAATACATGTATAGGTTGTGTTAACCATTCGACCACCCGACCGTACGATTCACGTACAAAAAATGCTTGATTTATCTTTAAGTAGTTTTAAAAAAAGCTCGCATTCTTAGAACAAAGATCAGCTCACGCATTTACAAGATATGCATGTTTGATGTATCTATATATCGGTTATACATGTCTAAATAAATGAGCTGTTCCTACACAGCGAATTTTTTCATGCAGTATCCAAATAAGCCAGGAACATTAGCAGTTTATGTAACGTCTAATGTTGAAGGGGGATTCAGAGTTTTCTCACAATTCCCATACCTTCACGTATGCAAATGACATAAAAACATTTGTTCTAATCAACCTACGTTGCAAATGTCCGACAGATTAGTCTGGTGGGTTAGTGCGGCGCCTTTTAACAGAACGGCTGTCGTGGGTTCGAAACCGGTCGCTATTTGATCGCTAGATAATCGGCTGTGTTCTTGGGTAAGGCACTTAACGGAAATTTCCTGAACCCAGTGTAATAATGGGTTCTACCAAATTAAAACGTCTGAATCATGCACACCACTGTAATATGCGTAATCCAACGGCGGGCGCGAGGTAATGTGACGATTACCCGTGTGTTAACGCCCATTTAGTTTTTCCATTGGGAATAAACATAAATATGCTATCCTAAACAATGATATTTCGAGTATTTAAAGCGATGATAAAACACAACATCGCGTTAAAATGTGCAAAAAATAATCATTTTTAATCAAACTCTGTAAAATCTTTATTAGACGAACACTTACCGAGGCGCCATTTATCAATTGCTTGATTGACTGTTAAGCGAATTATCTCCGCAATCAAGATGGAGGCTGCGCATGCGCACGACGTCGAAACTACGATTTCCCAGATTTCAGACATTTAGACCCTACCCCGCCTAAAATAAATGATGATCGTAAATTTTAATATGAGACAGTAAAGTAAAGAACATGAATTTCATACATTTAGTTTCCGATAAAAAAACACAATAATATACGCAGACGATACAATATAACGCGAGAATGCAGAATTGCGTGTATAAATTCATTTCTGGCACTCAAAATGAACTAACCTTGTTTTTTAAAGCGACCTTTTATAAAAAAAAATTGAAAATAAGATTTATACAAAATGGGCACTGTCTTCCTGATCGAATGGACATGTAAGTGGTGCGCTTGTGCAGTTTTAACGCTCACATACACACACACATACATTGATACATATACATATATATATATGTATATATAAATATATATATATATATATATATATATAAGAATAAACAAAATGAGCAATTTTTATCTATTAAAACTTGAAGGAACTTTATTATGGCAATATAACAAAATGATAGCCACCTATATTTTACGATTTAGGACGATGAAATATTAGTCAATAACAATTGTAAGTGTTGCAAGTCTATTTCATTCGGATATACACATAAAAATATTTAAACAACTGTTATATGTGTTAGTTTAATTAGAAAGCGTTGAATTTGTGGCAAGCAATGTCGGACACTGTGTTCGCCTGGTGTCTACGATCTGGCCAGAATTGCAACATTGCAAGTGTGGCTTGTTGTGGTGCAGTCTCCCGGCACAGCAACTACGACGACGCGTGTCGTAGACTCTTCGGCCGCAGCACGCGTAATCCGTTGCGTCTTCCGGTATCTTACGCACTCTTCCGTTGCAGCAGATTTGGTAAGCGGAGTTGTAACCTTTGTCGACACAGCAACGGTCCTGGTACGGTTCCATCGGACATGAGTAGAATTTGGACAGTAAATGGACGTTTAGCTGTAAGTCACTTAAGTCGGCGTTTTCCTTGCAGTATTTGCTCGTGTCTAAATTAAACAGATCGCGATTGTACGTCCGCCTGCTTGTTAAAAAGCACAAAGATGCCATGCGGTCACACTCGCAGAAAGCATTCTGGTATGGCGTGTTTAAATCCTCTAGGCATACCGGGGTATTGTTCCTGCATTCTGAGCTGTAACCCGTGAGGTAACTACCAATAGTTCGCTCGGAGAATGAACGCGCCGATGCCTCAGTCGCGTCGTAACATTTGTCGTGCATGTAGCAGCACTGGTCGGTATCGTCCAAGGGGCGACCGGCTCCAGAGAAACCACAGTAACAGCCGTAGTCGCCGTAAGTGGAGAGCACGTTATGCGCCCAGGGTTGGGCACACTGTATAACAGTGTGGAAGTTCATGAGGCTTCTCTTTCTTCTAGAGTGAGCATGTTCATGATCGTTCCCGTCTTGCAGTTTGTCCAGCGAAATACCGAAGGAATGTATCCAGGCCACTAAACCCTCGTCCAAACTGACAGCGACTGAAAATAAGGCGTCGAAAAGAATGAAATTCAGTAACCAATTCATTCTCATAACGTTTGACGATCAAAGATAACCTATTAGCTCACTGTAAAAAGTGTGAATAATTAATGAAAGATAACCGACAGTGACCCAGACCATTGACCGATAGTAACCGCAATTGTGAGACGACATATTCACTGACCAATTAGAAAAAATAGTGAAGTGACCACGAAAAATGGTTCAGTATTATTCGTTACTATGCTGTTGAAGTACAGTATAAGCGCGTTACTAAATATCGATTTTCAAGAGCGCGTTATGGTACGGAGCTGGCACATTTACTTACACCAATGTACATTGTCATAAACACAAACTCGGTCCAAAAAAATAAACAAGACCGATTCAAACGATGTTTATACGAAAAGCGTGGGTTGCCCATTTTACCTAGCAACAGCCTCTACATAACATTGAATTGATCTTTTGTTGCCGTACATTCCAATTAAAAACAACAAAATTCACGCTCTTTAATACAACATGTCTTGGCTATAATTAAGCAAAAGTACCAGTACAAAACTAAAACTTACTGCACTATGTTTAGTTTTAGGCTCGGTCAAAGCCAAAATTTAGTAAACTTACATGAATACGATTATAATACTAACACAAAAATATATAACCACCTACAACTTTATCAGGCTGCGAATATGTGCATACTACTGTCTGTTTATCAACATACCGCGTTATTTTATAGCCAAACATGTATTTGTATGACGAAAGACACTCAAAACAACCCTATAAAGTATAAACTGTTTGCTGTGACACACGGAAACGAATCACGCTTCTTACGACACCTTTGAAACAAACAACTAGCCACTCCCTCAAGGCATAACGAATGGCTGTAAGTTAGTTCACGTGTTCGTTTCAACACAGTACCGCGCTGATCTTGCCTATTATGCGAAACAGTCGGACTTTGACAACTAAACAACTTCAGCACTTTGAACTGTCAGGAGAGAAGAATGGCCGTGCGGAAAGATAGGAATTGATCACATAACTAGTTTTTAATGTCTAGTAGCGGATATTGATTACTACAGTAAGACTACTCTGATTATTTTTTTGATTCATAGGTGTACATACACTGCATTAATCTCACACAACTTTATCAAACAACTTTTCTCTAAAGCAAATCAATAGCAGTGAGAAAATTGAACAGCTTACTACCACTATACGCTTCATTAATCGTTATTTGACATCTAGTAACCCGGGCGGTGAAGCGTAACAAGTACCGGTACAAAAGAAAACGAAATCGACACCGCTATACAATAGCGTTGCTGTGATTTCTAAATACCGTACATCTGACCGATATCATTTATTTCACAAACCGCTTGAACTTATCACACATTCAACCGAATATACCAACAGCAGTTGTTACTTGTAAAAGGCTAAAAGCGCTGAGTTTTAATTTTCATAGTGCGACTCAATACTATATTAACCAATATTTGAATATGTAGTTTAATAGGCTTAAGTTAGTGTTCAATTGGATTGGAATGAATGAAACAGATCAAATGCCACGTGTAGAGTTTCAGCCTCAAATAGAATTTCATTCATTGTTAGGAGAAAGGCACATCACCTGACTAACGCGCCATAACTTAATCATGTGTAACGACTTTTAAAATAGATGAGATAAAATATTTCTCATTATTTTGGATTTCGTCAGACTTAAAACATGACTTCGGAAATAAATTTTGGAGATTTGGTCAAGGTCAATTTTCTGTTTCTTAAAAGTTTTAAAATTAACGTAGGTAAGTAATAAAGGAGCAAAAAATTACTAAACTAACATTTAAAGTATAAGAAAAAGCCTGCCTGTACCAATCCATAAAGGTGGAAATCACGATAGAAAAGTAAGTGGTACAGCAAATACATTTCCGATACCTTTATTGTCCTTAAATTTTAATCAAACAAAGCGGATTTCAAGCTTTCTGCAGATTCTCAATCAACACTTACCAATTTAAACTTTTACTATTAGCATTAAAAACAGGACTGCCTAACAATAAACTTTGCTGTACATACTTACGGTCCTTCCAATTGGCAATAAAATTGTAGGAAACTGCACTTTATGGACTAATGAAATTTGATTCAATAATGCGCTACACTTTTTAACGGAAACAGATCACATCTACATGAAAGAAATTTTATTTTCAAACAATCCGTTGAACATAGACTACCAAGCAGGTTTACCCTGCTAGTGTCTTTTGGAACGCCAAACACCAACTATGTTTTTGCGAATGTACAAAGCTTGTTTCATTCTGTAGACCTATTCACTTGTGTGGTCGTATGAGAAAATCAGCTGTGCGTTTGTACAATCAGGATTTTTTTAAACATTCGAACAGATCGAGGGTAATATTTCATTTTTTCTTAATGCAAAGAAGGTAATTTTTTTGCTTCAAAGAAACAGCGTGAACTTGAATTTTAAGAGAAACCAAATACAAACACACAAAAATCCTTGCAGCATCTATATATAGTAGTAACCTCAAACTAGAAAGAAGAAATTTAAATGTTTTGCTTGTTAGTGTTTATGTCAGCCGCTTGGCCTTCTGATACAGCGAGTCCACAACTAAGGACATACTGCTGATCACTTCGAGTGCAGTTTCGTAGGTTTTGTCTGCAGTAGATTCATCAAATAAAATCAGCACCCCCTCCCCTTGTGATAAAATTCCTGCAAAAATGCAAGTTAAGTGGGAGTAACTGAGATAATAATAGGGGTAAAGGCGGGTAAAGCTAAGATAATAATATGGGTAAAACTGAGATAATAATAGGGGTAAAGCTAAGATAATACTAGGGGTAAAACTAAGATAATAAGAAGGGTAAAGCCAAGATAATAATAGGGGTAAAACTGATATAATAATAGGGGTTAAACTGAGATAATAAGAGGGGTAAAGCTAAGATAATAATAGACAATACAACTGAGATAATAAGAGGGGTAAAACTGAGATAATAATAGAGGAAAGCTAAAATAATAATAGGGGTAAAACTGAGACAAAAAGGGCAGTAAGGCTAAGATAATAATAGGGGTAAAACTGAGACAAAAAAAGGGTAAAACTAAGATAATAAGAGGGGTAAAACTGAGATAATAAGAGGGGTAAAACTAAGATAATAATAGGGGTAAAACTGAGATTAGGGTAAAACTGAGATAATAAGAGGGGTAAAACTGAGACAAAAAGAGGGGTAAAACTGAGATTAGGGTATAACTGAGATTAGGGTATAACTGAGATTATAATAGGGGTAAAGCTAAGATAATAATAGGGGTAAAACTGAGATAATAATAGGGGTAAAACTGAGATAATAAGAGGGGTAAAACTGAGATAATAATAGGGGTAAAACTGAGATAATAAGAGGGGTAAAACTGAGATAATAATAGGGGTAAAACTGAGATAATAAGAGGAGTTATAAAAGTGAGACAGTTTGTCAGGAAGTGGGGTAATACTGACATATTAACGGGGTATACTTGACATAGTAATGGGGTAAGTAATGGGGTAAAACTGAAAATAGTTTCACAATCTAATTGTTTATCTCTTAAAGTCATATATAAATAATTACCATGGAATTTCTTGTCCAAAATCATCTGGGATAACTTTTTTTCAACAGTTGTCTGTAAACAAAATACAATGAATTCAATGAAAATGTATTTATATGTTTAACTTTACTAATAGTTTAAAACCAGTGGTTCCCAACCTTTTTTAGTGTCGGGGCCAAATTTCAGATTTTAAAAAACAGTGACGTAACAATAGCAACCTTTTCACAACTTTCCTTGCCTCTAATCTTAACTATGAAGTAAAAACTCTTTTCCCAGCCTTCAAACTAAGCAAGGGTAATTTTAGAATACTATTTTTTTTTTTATTATTAGAATCAGATTCTAATATTTTTTAGGGGATTTTCAAAGATCAATGAGAGCCGCAAGAAGGCTATCTGGGAGCCGCGGTTGGGAATCACTGGTTTAAACGAAAGCAGAATTGCTTTTATTTAACAGTGTAAGCTTCAAGATTTTGTTAAAATGTTAATATTGACATTATCAAACAAATTTATATTTTTGTTTATCTTTAGCTACAATCTGTGTCGACTGGTTAAATTAGTTCCGTAAGATTGAATGGTTCTCCACACTACTTATTTTAATTATTTCCCTTAGATTTAATAGTTCTTTACATTAAGGCATCAGTTTAAACAAGACAATTTTAAACAATGGGTTTCAAAGTAGACAATGGGTTTCAAAGTAGACTGGCTAGACCCCAGACATTTTACAAACTATCAAGCATGTCCTTTTTATGTGTTTAATCGTGAGTATTAGCAGCTTTTGCACACTAACTTGTTTAAATCATTATCAAAAAGTCACAGAAAAAATTGTGCACACTTTTTACTAGTGTACACCATTATTAAAAGTAACAAAAAATTCTGCTTTTTAACTAGTTTACAGCATTATTAAAAATCACAGAAAAATTCTTATGTCTGGTTAATTGTTGCCATTGCTGTGTAAGTGCTGCACAGACCATAACACTTAAAGTACAAAGAATATCAGAATAATAAATGTTAAAATTTTTACTTACTAATGGAAGGTCTATTAATCGGGCAATGTGCGACACCTGCAAAAAACACATTAAAATTTCGATTATAGCATTGTCTATATATTATGCTCATTAAACATAAGATTTCATTAATTATTTAAACTGCTTTCTTTTTTAAAGTTGGCTGTTTTTATCTAGTTTCTAGAAAAGATAGTTTTAAATTTTAAATTTCAGATCAATATGAAATATGCTTGAATAGCAAGCAAAAATTTCTTTTCAAATGGGTTAAAAAAAATATCAGTGCATGTATATTTGATGGAATAATAGGTATTTATTTTATAACCATTATCTCTTAGGTAAAATAATCATTTTTCTTCTAATTTTTAATTAAAGTGAAATAAATAAAATTCATTTGTTCAACTAAGCACATAATTTTGAATTACGAAAAATAATAATTCTGAGTCATCTCCTATTTAAATTAAATTTAAATTTATATTCTGACATCCCTTCCATCAATTAGAACTAACATTTCAAAAAGTGTGGTAACCCCCTTGGTTTTTCCATCCACGATAAACATGAATATTCTATCCTATCCTACTTTAGTGAGCAAAGAAAGCAAAAATTGTGAAACGCAACAGCAAAATGGGGCATTAATAATATTTACCAAACTAAAAAAGGGAAGAAATATTTGCATATTAAAGGTATATGGTTTATGTAACAGGTGTTTCGTGTGGTGTAGATACTACTGTACAATTAACATACACAAACTGGATGTGCCATTATCCTTGTATAAACGAAATATGAAAGCCTTTACACAAACAAAGACCATCGGATATGCATACAGTAACAAATCATTACTTAAAAACTGCAAACTTCAACTTTTTGGACTAATTTTTACTACAGTTTCATGGAACATGTGTACATTATATAAACTTCATGTGTAAAATGTAGGTAGGCATTAAACTGTCAATAAGTTTTGTTTGTACAATTTGTTTATGGTCCAAAAGAGATTGTTTACAACTACCACAAAGACCTATAAAACAATATAACCTGGCAATTAATTACACTACAAAACAACAGGCAAAAATCGAGTAACGAGAGTGTTACACACACTATGCGAGTAAAAATTTACTCCTTATTATAATACCAGATTTAAACAGTTGTTATGTCGTACAAACCACAGTTGCGAGCCATATTTACTCGCATGAGCCTTCCCATGCGAGTGAATTCTTATCTCCCAAAATTTAGACGATTTTTAGCTTTTAAAACAACTACAAAATTCCCTTTTTTTCGATTAAGACATGTAATTATTTGTTAAATTATCAGTTAAAATAAATTGTTAAGAGGTTTTGTAAAATATTTTTAAAAGTTACTTTGTTTTTTTTTACAGGTTTGTTTAAAGCAGTTTTACGATACCAGTAATAAAAAAGACAAGAAGAGTAAAATATAAGTATTATCATCACTTAGTTTACTTCATTTGAAATCACTTAGTTTACTTTATTTAAAATCACTTAGTTTACTTCATTAGAAATCACTTAGATTACTTCATTTGAGACAACGACCCATATGGCCATGCAGACACGAAGTACAAAACAACATGAACTCACTTGGACTTTTGCGAAAGGTTCAATCACTCGAAGAAGGTTTTGCTCCAGGAGATTATCATAGAGCTTGTCGAAATGGGCTCCAATTATCACGTCCGCTTTTAATTCTTCTTCAAATTGAGTTAAAATCTAGAAATAAATATGGTTGGCAAAAAGTCAAACGATGTCCGTTAAGTGCCGTGTGTGTGCCTTAGCTAACAAACTACAATTGCACAATTGAATCTTGTCCAATGAAATTTAAGTCTGGATTTTACTTTGAAAAAAAAAACTCTTTAAAAGAATATTAAAAAATTACATCTCTATTTATCACAAAAATATACTAATACGGGTTCTGTTTGTTTCTACATCGTTGTAGGGATAGGTCATGGACGAATTTATGTAATTATGCTAATGCAAGTAAAAAGGCTGAGTGTGTTTAGACCCTTACAATAAATAGCTGATATTTATAATACCACATTTTTTTCCAAAAATGTCATATTATAAAAAACACTGGTACTTTTTAAACTAAGGTATTAAATAGCAGTTTTCACAAAGCTTCTAAGATATTTTTTCACAAAGCTATATATTTATATGGAAATTCTGTATGACATAGAAGAATTTTGTATTTATAACCGCCTCATAAAACCAAATCAATTTTTATAACCACCTTATACCTTAACAATTTGCATATAGGCACACAGCTTTTAAAAAAAATCATTTTACAATATAGCGATGAAAATACAAATGCTACTATATTAAACTGAATTAAATATGCCTTTATTATCAAATTTAGGTATTCTATTGTTCTTACCTCTTGTAGTTCTGAGATAGATCGATTGTGGCTTGCCTTTGCCACACTTCTCATTGCAATTATCTGCAAAATAAGGTCATTTTAAACTAACTGAACATTTTGATTTCGAGCATAATACATTGAGTTGTATGATAGCCAGTCGCAATAAAAATAATGGAAACCCAGAAAAATAAATTTCCTATATATTAAGAGATGTTTCGAAAATTGGATTTTTATTAATATTGTTTTTTCAGAAAAAATGTCCTGTCACACTATTTTTTTTTATAAAATCAAACATTTTTATAATAAATGTGGTAAACTTGCAAGTCATGCAAGTATACATGTTAATGTTGAGTTAATGTTAATTTGTCTTATTAATCTTAGACAACTTAATGTGGAAACAACACCAATGGTGGTGGATGGATGTATTCCCAGGGGAAAGCTGCGGACAGTGGAAAACAACAATGAAAACTTAACACACAAAATGGTGGACATTTAACAAAGAGAAGGTGGATAATTTCACACAGAAATGGGTGAAAATTTGAAAACAGGAACAGGTGAAAATTTATAATAGAAAAGGGTGAAAATTTATAATAGAAAAGAGTGAAAATTTTTAACAGAAAAGGGAGAAAATCTATAATACAAAATAGTGAGAATACAATACAGTAAAGTCCACTAGAAATCGTGAAACCTAAAGCATTAATTCTTCAATGTGTAATGCTCGAACAAGCATTAATGTAAAGCTCGAATTTGACAAATTTTTTGACTTACGTCTCTGCCTGCGTATTTTAGCGCAAGTTTACCACTGAGAAGTGACTGGACGTCATCAGGCTGGTTCAGCATGATCTTGCACAGCAGCATGTACTTGAGCGAGGAAACCGCCTTGTTGCTTTCAATCGAGTCGTATCCTGTGAATCGGATTGAAAACATTTGTCCAGGTCCGGCCGGTTAGTCTGGCGATTAATTGCATCGCCTTTCAATCGAAAGGTTGCAGGTGCGAAACTGGTCGCCAGCTAGTCGGTTGTGTCCTTGGGCTGGGCAATTTACGGACATTGCCTAAACCCAGCGGATTAATGGGTTTTACCAAATTAAGGAACTTTTGAACCATACACAACACACTGCAAACGCTCCAGTAACCCAGCGGTGGGCGCGTGGTGATCTGACGATTGCTTGTGTGTTAACCCCCTTGGTTTTCCCATTCAAGGGGATAAACATGGATATTCAATCCTATCCCCTTTACAAACAGGAATCTAAATCATGGAAAAAAGAGCTGCGATATCAGCATGCTGATTTGACCAAATAAATAAATAACTTGACACACCTGTTATTAACATTACACAGAAAAATAGAGTAAAATAAAATTTAAAAAAAAGTTCAATTAAATTAAATGTTACCCTCAAAAGCTTCATAGAAGTAGGAATAAGCGGTTTTCCAATCTTTCTCTTCTGCAGCATTAAGGATGCCGGACTGTCGGTCGAGAGCAGCTTGCATCTTGGGTGGGCAGTACATGGAGTTCGCTGTCGTACGTGCTGATGTGAGGGCGGCCTTCGCTTTCTGAAGGTTTCCCAGTGCATGGTAGGTCCGGGACTCTGAGGTGAAAATTATTTTGTTGATGTTTGACAGATTTGTCTGTTGGGTTAGTTTGCTGGCTTTCAAGTACGAAAACTGGTTGTTAGCTAGCTGGTTGTGTCCTTGGGCAAAGCACTTAACATTTATTGCCTGAACCCAATAATTTGAATAATGAGTTCTACTAAATTGATATAACATGTAAATCATACACAACACACTATAATATGCGTAATCCAACAGCAGGGACGAGATAATATGACGATTGCTCATGTGCTAACCCCTTAGTTTACCCATTTACAAGGATAAACATGAATATCCTATTGAAAAATATTAAAAAAACGAGAAATGACACAAACAGTAAAGAAGCTCAGACCTGTCACTTGCACTTCAACGAGTAGTTGCTTATCGTCCAATTTCTTCAGCTCCCTCAGAAGCAGCGATCCAGACTTCAGTGCATCTTGGTACCTGCCGGTATCAAAGTACAAAGCAACAAGCCGGGCTTCCAAAGCTTGTCGCAAAAACGTTCGCTTTTCTTCTTTGGCCCATTCTATGCATTCAAGGCACAGTTGGACCTAGTGGAGATTTAATAATTGTGGGTTAAAGAGCAGGAGTTTAACGAAGAATTGCCATAAACCAATAATTCAAGATAAAGTAAGATGGAAAAAGCTTGATTTTTTTCTGGATGAGGACATCACAACATATATACTTTTAAATATTATATTTGATATGCTATTTATGTTTATAACCTTGAATGGAAAAACCAGGAGGGTTAATACATGTTCAATCGTCAGATCACCTTGCGCCCACTGTCGGGTTATTGGAGCTATTGCAGTGGGTGGTGTATGATTCAGATGTTACTTTAATTTAGTTTGACCCACAATTCTGCTGGGTTCAGGCAATGTTCGTCAAGTGCCTTGCCCAAAGACACAACCAACTACCTAGTGACCAGTTTCGAACCTTAAACCGTTCGGTTGAAAGGTAACGCACCAAACCCTCAGACTAATCAGCTGGATTTAGGTTAGCTAATTGATTTCACATTGTATTAAGGGATATTTAATAAAAAACTGACTTCAAGGCCAGTGCTGGCTTCCATATCAAGAAACAGATCAACAAGAGTGCGAACAAGTTTTGCTGCCTTTGCTTTGCTGATTGATTTAAGAAACGGACGTACGCCTTTAACCAGAGATCCAAGTTCTTCAGCATGGCCCTTCAATAACCAAGGTTATAAGGTTAAAGTGTAAGGTCAACCAAATAAAATCGTCATTAGGATGGGATATTTATGTTTATCCCTTTAAATTGGAAAACCAAGGGTGTTATCACATGGGTAATTGTCAGATCACCTTGCGCGCACCGTCGGGTTACCGGAGCTATTGCAGTGTGTTGTGTATGATTCACATGTTCCTTCAATTTGGTACAACCCAATAATCCGCTGGGTTCAGGCAAATGTCTGGTTAAAGTCCCTTGGCCCAAGGGACACCACAACCTACTAGTTCGCGACCACACGACCACTAATCCACCAAGCTAACCGGTCGGACAAATACTTCTTAAACAGCCACATATTATGAGGTGCCGGAAATAAAGTGGGCACGTAGCAACCTTATTTCATCGAAATAACTAAAAAATTCCCCAAAACATCAGTTGTCCAAATAAACAAATGATGTCTTTCTTTTCTTCTTTACTCCATTATTTTTAGAACACAATAAGAATTTACACTGCTTATATAAATATTTATAATCGTTTTTTTAATGTGAAATTTAAAAGACTTCTTTCATTCATACCATGCACAAAAATTTCTAACAAATTCGATTTCCCAAATAAAAGTGGTTTTGTTCCTGTAATTTTTTATTTTATTTTTAGCACACAAGAAGTTACAATGTTATTTAAATATTTACGGGCATTTTTCAAATGGGCAATTTAAAAGACTGATTTTTTAACGTTGACATACCACTGCTATACCACCTATTTCCAGAACTGGAATGCGGGAGTTTATTGTTTCGATTTAAAAATGTAAAGCTATTATTAGATTAACGGTTTATCAACTATACAGCTTGTATTAACCTATTGCCATGTGTGGATGGCACACAAATAGCACAGATATGTGAACAAATTCTAATTACTGTATGTTATGTATACTATTTATATGTGTATACTATATTTATTTGTAGCTTTAACTTTAAAACAAAGTAAAAAGTGACACAATAAGAAAAAGAATTCTTTGTGCATTGGTTTAACATAAATAAAAAAGCAACAATCTAAAGCAGTGCTTCTCAATGGTGCGCCACAGGGGTTAGCTAGGTGCGTCGCACTTGCATTTCGAATATTTACGACAGAGTGTTCATAGATCATAAACTACTAAATGGTTTAAAGCAGAGGGGTGCAACATACGGCCCGCGGTACATATTTATGTGGCCCGCTGCAGACTTCATACTTCGTAGCCTAAAAGTTTAAAAACTCATTTTGAATTGTAACGGCATCATTGGCATTTTTAAAGACAGTATAAGACTACTTCACACTCCGATTAAATTATGTTAACATTACTGTGACGACCTCCCATTGTTACAGAATAATGTGCATTGTATGAAAATTGCCTTGTTCCGGCAGTGGTACAGTATTACGTGATCTTACTTTATGGGTGCAGGTTATTAGGAAAAAACTTAACCAAGTTCAAATGTGTACCAAGTTATTTACAAAACTTAGCTTAAAGATAGCTGAAGAAATTGCCGAAAAAGGAAAGCCGTCATAAAAATATAAGTTGTTCTATGGTCTGGCCCCCGGTATATCTATACTTGTACATTGTGGCCCATTGCGCTAAACAGTTGCACGCCCCTGGTTTAAAGTGTCAAGGTTATTCTTTCCCATTGTAACGTTAGTTCTACATTAACTTTTTAGCAGTAAGAGCGTTCAAGAAACAGTAATTTCGTTATGTGGAAAAATTGGTGATGACATTTTTTAAGTTAAACTTTTATTTTTCCATATTTTTCCAAAATTGTTTGAGTATTTGGCATATTGTTTTGACTCCCCGTGCCAAGTGCACCTGTTCGTTTCTTAATTGGTCTTGGGTGCGCCACGAGGTCAAAAAGATCGAGAACCACTGATCTAAAGCTTCAGCTAACCACATAATGAAAGACTGATTTCCAGCAAATAAAACAAGACCAGAAAATGGCTTAAATAATGGTAATGAATAATAGCACAATAAATTTACTTGTTGTTGTAGTAAAGTTCCAAGCTTTAAAATACTTTGTTCCTTCAACTTTAAACCTTCTTCATCAGTGCTTTTAATATCCCGGTTCACTGTAAAATGACGAAAATTGTATAAGACACTCGCCAGTATAAAAATTATGGCAATGACATAGGCAATAATTATTTGGTTTCACTTTTCAAGTAAAACACCTATCCTTTTGGGATCACTTATCTACTAGACAAAAGGGCTGGGCCACACACAATTCTGCAAGACAGTGGCAAGCACAAAACTATTTTACGCCAAAAAAATAGCGGGATGAAATAAGGGTATTTTTGTTACTAACAATAGCATGACGGGTTAAATCATTAAATAACCAGCCCACTCAGGTTAGTGAAAAAATTACTTCTTCCTGCTCATAATATACCCCAATCCGCTAAAGTTAATGACTAAATACCCCTTCCCACTCATTTTAGTAAAAATAAAACTTTGTCCAGCTTGTGATATAGTGTGTTGTCCCGCATATTAGTGAAGCCCATCCATTATCAGCAAAAACGGTTGGATTTAGTGCTGTGGCCAAATTTTTGGATATGTTGCATGTCTTTGAACCCCTACTGGAAAGTTCGTATGATGCGCCAGATATATCCGGCGTGACGCACGGACTACTTTTTCGGGAATTGGCGCAGAAAACTCCAAAAATCATGTTGGCGTGGCTTGATTACACTTTCTTTCATTTATGTCAGTATTTTTGATACTTTAAGCTTTATATTTCACTGTTTTAATTGAAAATGATGCAACTTCATTTGTGGTGGCGCAAATTAGTATTGCCAGCGTGGCGCAAAATTTAGGTTAAAAAATGTTGGCGCAAAAATCCAGTGCACAGAAAACGAACTTTCCAATAGGGCTTTGAACTTTCTCATCCACGATTTCTAGTTAAAATCGGCCATACTGTTTATATTGGGACACTGATATGTTTAACCGAGTGGATATAAGGGGATGGACAAAGACAAGTGCAACATCATACCTAAACAAGATAAATATCTGATTGAATAAGGTAGCACCAGTACCACCAGTTAAAAATAATTTAGGAAAATTTTAGGTAACTTTTTGTACAAAAGGCAGATATGAAATTTGGCCAGTCTGTAAGCCCACAATTTGGGCTTTTTATTGACACAAAAATGATACGAAATGTTGAGTTATATTTTTAGGTATATAGGCTTCACGTTTTTGGGCGTGTATGTATCTAATCTAAATCGAACGTAAGTACTTACGTATGTCTTTGTAAGCGCTTATAGCCGAAGCCTGATCACTCAAGCTTAAAGATTGAGCTCTGTCGAATTCCATAGCTGCAGCCATCGTCAGATCATCATCCAAACAAACTCAACGTAATAAATCCTACGACTTTCTTACACGTATTGGAGGCAATCAGTATTCGTTCGTATAAAACAGTGCTTCACTTCTTTTCGTCTTTATTCGAAAATTGCAAATTCACTATAAAGATCCAACATAGACAAATACCACATGAAAACCAACTAATCGGTAATCGATGAGAAATTTAACAGCCGAGAACCGCATTGGCCATAGACAATGTAACAAATTAATTTTTCCTAACTTGTTTTATTTTAGCAATTTAAAATATTGTAAAAGTTAGTTAATAATAAAGCACGACATAGGTTTGTGCAGACTACTTTTAATTTTTGTATTATGTAAGTTAAGGCACCCGAAAAATCCGATAAAAATTGTTACACATCAGTTCGAATTAACGCACCGTCGGAAAATGTATGATTAGGTGGTTATATTGGTATCAATGGTCAGCAAGTTGTATGTTTTCGGACTTCTTATTTTATTTTAATACCTTCCATAGTGCTGTTTTAAGGGTGACCAGTCAACTGAACCCCTTACAACTGAGCCCCTACAACTGAACCCCTTTACAACTGAACCCCTTTTAACCGAACGCTTTTAACTGAAAAGGGGGTTCAGTTGTAAAGAGGTTCAATTAAAATGGGTTCAGTTGTAAAGGGTTTTAGTTTAAACGGGTTCAGTTAAAAGGAGTTCAGTTGTAAAGGGCTTAATTGTAGGGGTTAAGTTGTAAAGGGTTCAGTTGTAAGGGTTCAGTTGTAAGGGGTTCAGTTGTAAGGGGTTCAGTTGTCATGGAACCGTTTTAAGATTACAATGATATTGCGCAATCGAAATAACAAAAAATGAACGAGCGAATAAAACGTTTTCTTTATTTTTTTCGCTTTCATTAAATTTTAAAATGCTTAGAGAACTGTTAGAATATGTCAAATGGACTATAATCTAGACATAAGAATGAGAGTAACATACATCAGGCCTGTAAATTTATTTCAAATTGCGGTTCTAAAAGCAACACGGGCGGTTTTGCATATAACAATAATTATTGAAATAAAAGTGCAAATTATGAATATCAATGTGCTTCTTGTTGCTGCGTATATTCAAACACGCTTCCACGCTCTACGAAAGTTTGATCATCCTTTACTTTGCGTTGCTTCGTTGGAGGCTCTCCGGTAGATGGCGTTGGCGAGCCAAACCCACCACCGCCTGGAGTCAGCAAGCGAAAAACATCCTTCATAAAAAATACATTAATTTTTAGTGAAAATAAACCAGTTGTACGGTCGTGTAAACTAAAGGTTAATGTGTTAACCAGACTGATACATATAAGGATTTTTATACAAAATTGGTCTTTGGTGACAAAAACCCATCATGGGTCGTAACTGGTCGCAAGCTGGTCAGTTGTGTCCCTAGACAAGGCACTTAACAAACATTGCCAGAACCCAGTAAATTATTGGGTTTTACTAAATTGGGGGAACGTCTTAACCATGCACAACGCATTGTAATAGCTCCGGTAACCCGACGATGGGCGCGAGGTGATCTGACGATTGCCCGTGTGATAACGCCCCTTGAAATGTCCTATTTACCGGGATAAACATGAATATCCTATCCTATCCTATCCTTGCTAGTAAAAGCAAGTAGTGGTAAAATGTGCAATAATAGTAG
>CH003336.1:0-23730 GCA_000149265.1 Ciona savignyi | reverse complement strand
CTGCAATAGCTCCAGTAACACATTGATGGGCGCGAGGTGATCTGACGATTGCCCGTGTGTTAACCCCCTTTGTTTTCCCATGACGGGGATAAACATGAATATTTTATCCTAACACTTATATTAATAGCTTAAAAAAGTTTTTGATTTGTTCTGTTGTCTCTTTGGCTGTATATCACCTCTACGCCAACATAAGTTTCTGTTAATTTAAAAAATAGTCTATTTAAATGAGTAACTATTTATACCCATATAAGTATTTTTTATTGTAATTAAAAGACAACCCGGCAATTGAACACAATTGGTTTAAATAAAGTTTGATAAACTGTAAAAAACGAGCACGTTTGGTTTTAGAGTAACTGAAAAATAAAAAAAATAAAAAGTTAAGGTTCCTTGCCAGTATAGTTTAGTTTATTTATTTTTTGCCCAAATATTAAAAAATGGCAAACGAATCAAATCACGACACAGGAACAGGAAAATACGGCAAAATGAAAAGTCGTTAAAACACGACATTTAAAAAAGGATATGTAGTTTAATAAATATAGCGGACGCGCCGCAAAACCTAAGTAAAGGCCAAGCGTGTAATACAAGTTACACGGTCGTTTTGTGAAATAACCCGCTTAAATTTATTTGCTGTTTTAGCAAAACGACAGTTCTAATTCAGCAAGTCATGAACATACCCTAGAGCATAATCTTCTCCGTATCACTTTGCAGTATTTGCGACATTTTTTCTATTTCTGTTTAAACCAGCCAACTCATGCACATTCACGGTCATTTGCAGAATTACGTAAACTCGACAGGACAGTAGCTTGATCTTTTAGCATTATGGGCATTACTACCGGTTTTATTAAATAGGTAATTTGCTATGCTTCTTTCTTTTATATAGAAAATAATCGAATGCCAGTCGTACTTAATAAAAAGTGTACTAAATATTAAAAGGAACGGACGTGGTGGAGTATTATATAATCCATTTCCAGCTTGCTAGCTTGTCTTATATATAGGATGAACCGTCGAAAAATATTGCAATTAAAATACATTTATATACAGTCGGTAGATTATAATAGTTTGCGATGAAATACTTGCTGCTATGCGTTCTCGTTCTCGGGATTTCTGAGCTTGTCAGCGGGAACTCAAGCGGTCCTCCTGCCGCAGCCTGCCTCAGTATGAACCCCATCGGCCACCCCGTTGCTGGACTAACTTCTACTGATCTTGGGTACACTGTTTCTGCCAATCAAACCTCCTTCACGCCGGGTCAAGTTTTAGAAAGTGAGTCCGGATAATATATTCACTAATTCTGCTAGAATAGAATTTTTAGAATAAATAAGAGACTGACAATGTCGTAACGTCAATGTTTGTATGTATATATTTTATGCAATACTCACTAAGTTGAAATGTTTTTTTCACGGTTTTAAATCCCGATTTGTGTTTCCTTATATTTGATATAGCTGGTTAAGGTTGATTCAAAACGTAACTTTTACCAAACAAACATTGCATCACCACGTTTATTACATTTCCGACCGGTTAGTCTGGCGGTTTAGTGCGAAGCCTTTCAACCGAAAGGTCCAGGTTCTGAACTGGTCGCTAGCTAGTCGGTTATGTCCTTGGGAAAGACACTTAACGGACATTGCCTGAACCCACCAGATTAATGGGTTTTACCAAAATCGAAGGGACGTGTGAATCATACACAACACACTGAAATAGCTTAGGTAACCCGACAGTGGGCGCGAGGTGATCTGACGATTGTCCATGTGTTAACTCCCATCGTTTTCCCATTCTTCTGGATAAACATTAATATCCCATCCTACGCATTAATGCTGCAAAAATACAGTGCAGTTTGTTATTTTTATTCATTTTGTTTTAGACTGTGTAGATTATCTAAAAAAAGATTGATTTAAAAAAAATATAAAGGAATATAAGATTGGGCCACGCTCGACAGGTCAAATATACTGATCGTTGATACCGCGTCTATATTAAATAAAATTATACAAGATACATTTAGAAGAACGCAGGTCTCATTTATTGTTAAATAGGATTGATAACTTAATTTTTTGTTGTTTTACACGTGTTTTACCAATTTATGTCCGTTAAGTGCCTTGCGCAAGAACATAACTGACTAGCTGGGAATCAGTTTCGTTCCTGCAACCCTTTGGTTGATAGGCGACGTACTAAGCCAAAAGACTAAACTGTTGCTTAATTTCTGTTGTTTTATACATGTCTCACCACCACTATATTGATGCATCTCACCTTTTCCAGTCACTGTCACTGGGACTCAGAGTTTCAAAGGAGCATTCGTGCAAGTGAGAATGTCGTCCAACACCGATGCATGCGGGTCATTTATCAACCCTGTTCCGGCCAATTTCAAGCTTATCACATGCTCGAACCAACCGGCGAACAGCATGCAAGCGACCGGTGCAGTTGGCCATGCTAACAGTTCACCCAAAGGCACGTCGGCTACCTTTCTATGGCAGGCACCGGATTATTGCGACGACGACATGCCAGACTATGAAATTCGGTTAGTTGCGGTTAAGGGATCTACTCGTATAGGGTTGCCATGCAAAGTATGGCATAGGATAAGATATTCATGTTTATCCCCGTAAATGGGAAACCTTTTACCTCCCGCCCACGGTAGTTTCGAATCTGCAACCCTTCGGCTAAAATCGGATCTTTCTAACCCAATAGGATAAGATATTCATGTTTATTCTCGTGAATGGAAAAACCAAGGGGGTTCAATCGTCAGATTAACTCGCGCCCACCGTAGTTTCGAACCTACAACCCTTCGACTGAAAGGCGACTCACTAATCCATAATTTCGCCTTGGTTTGGCTGCCGCGTCCGCTATATTTATTAAATTATATCCTTTTTTAATGACGTGTTTTAACGACTGTTTGTTTTGCCATCTTTTCCCGTTCTTGTCTCGTCTTTATTTTCGTTTGCCATTTTTTAAAACTGGGGCAAAAAATTAATAAACTAAAATTTGCTAAGAAATACAATATAATGTGTTTTTAACCAGCGCGACCGTGGTAAAGCAATTCACGAGTTACCAAACCGGCATAACAAGTTCGCTCACTTGCGTGGAAATGGAGGAGGAGGAGGGAGGAGAGGAGGGAGGAGAAGAGGGAGAAGGAGAAGAGGAGGGAGAGGAGATGGAGGGAGAACCAATGTGCACATTTTCAAACGTCACCTCTATCCCTGCAGGTTATTATGCGTCATTTGTTATGTTCACCGTTTGTTTTATGATGGATATTCATATTTATCCTTATAAGAGGGTTATTACACGGGCAATCTCCAGATTTTCTCATAATTAAGTAAGAAAGCGTTATCACACAGTCAAATGTCCTATTTTTTTCTTTAATTTAGTAAAACTAATCAATTTTCTGGATTGAGGCAAACATACTCTAAATGCCTTGTCCAAGGACACAGCTGACCTGCTAGTAACCAGTTTTTAACCTGGCGACACACTTACCCACCTACAAAAGTTTGCTTTTATACCAATGTGCATTTAATCAAATTGACATTTGAGGTCATTGACATATTATCAATAAAGAAAACCCTTGGGCTTTACTAAACTGGCCGCTAGCTAGTCGGTTGTGTCCTTGGGCAAGGCACTTTACTGACATTGCCTGAACCCATCGAATTATTGGGTTCTATACTAAATTGAAGGAACGTGTGAATCACACACAACACACTTTAATAGCTCAGATAACCCGACGGTGGGCGCGAGGTGATCTGACGATTGCCCGTGAGATAACCACCTTGGTTTTACAATTCACGGGATTAACATGAATATTCTCTAATCCTACCCAATTATGCAATGTTATTACCATTAACTGAACTATTTGTTCATTGAAACCACAATTCCAGGGTACAACACAAGTTTTGAAGTCGATTATGGAATGTGGACAAACAATGGGTTTAGAAGAAGGTCAATGGGCACTCCTTCCTATATGACTGGACCACAATCTGCCAACACGGGTGGGGAATGATATTTTGCAAATAAACTGTACGGTCGTGTGGCCTAGAAAGAATGTTATTGTATTTTTACCGAGTCAAGTTTCGAACCCATGATGGGCTCGTCACTAGGACTGTTTTTGTATAGCGGTCGGTATATGTAATAGCAGCGTTAACCTTTCAGTCACACGACTAGACCATATTTGTCATATTATTATGTTGTACATCCATTTTTTTTACGTCATAATATTACATACCTTATATGAATAAAATCCAATGATTTGACTACATGCTTTGACATATATGTTGGTAAATTTTTTTATCCGAGCTAAGTTTCGAATCCATGATGGGCTTGTCACAAGGACCATATTTTATGCATTTATCGGTCGCGTTAAGCATTCGGCCACACGTCCGTAAGAACGAAAGAATGTTATCGTATTTTGAAGGCAGGACCCACACAGACTTGTACGCCGGCGGGCAGTTGTGTTTTTTTTGTCCGCGGTGCGTTAACAGACACTTATTGTAATAAAAAAAGCTTTCTTGAGGACGCACCTGAAACAATATCGTTTTTGTATATTTTTTTGCTTTTTATGCACTCTAATAAAACACAGCAATAATACATGTTATAAGATGCTTGTAGATTGTAACTATTCTCGCATTTTTTCACCATCATGTAGACAACTTATGTTATTAAAACTACGTTGTCGTTTTTGCTTCGCCTTATTGTTGTTGTTTTTTTCTATTTTGTTTGTAAAATACGTTGTCGTTTTTACCTCTTTTTTGTTTTTTTGTTTTTTTTGTTTTTGTAAAATACGTTGTCGTTTTTACCTCTTTTTTGTTTTGTTTTTTTGCTGTTTTTTTTTGTAAAATACGTTTTTGTTTTGCTTGTCCTTATTTCGTTCTTTTATTAAATCAATTTTAATACAGGTGAATACTACGCTTATTTTGAGACCAGTTCCCCTGCTATGCCTGGTAACACTGTTACCCTGTCCTCCCAAAACGACTTGTCCGGCTGCTTCTGCCTGAAGTTCTATCACCAGCATGCAGTAGCGGAAGACATGGAGCATTCATTCCACGTCTCGGTGAACGAGGAAATAGTTCTCAGCATCGAAGAAAGCGACGATGAATGGGAAGAATATTACGTCCAAGTGGATTTAGCAGGACCTGTACAGGTTGGCTCATGAATGCATGGCTGATCTATTATAAATCAAATCGATTGATTTCTTTTGTAAGGCACTTAACGGACATTGTCCTAACCCGGTGGCTTAATGGGTTCTACTGAATGGACTTAACCATACAAACCACACTGCAATAGCTCCGATAACCCTAGGATGGGCGCAAGATGATCTGACGACTGCCCGTGTTTTAAAGCCCTTGGTTCACGAGGAGAAACATGAATATCCTATCCTATAATTTGTAATTTTTGTAAAAATATGAACTTTTATTTTAATATTTTGCGATTTCATAATGGCCCGTCATTAGGTATGTGTTTTTGTATATAAATCTATATACGCGTCGATCACGTTAACCCTTCGGCCACACGCCCGTCGGAATGTATATGAAATATTTGTCAATTGTGTCTTTGGGCAATGCATTTAGAGAACACCTATCGGGCACATATTGAATTAATGGGTTGCATTAAAACCCCCAAAAAATACAATTATGCACAACACACTGCAATAGGTCTTGTACCTTGATGTCTTGTACGAGGTGATAAATTTATAATCTGAAATTGATAATCGTAAATATGATTATCACAGCAAATACGTGGTTTGATGACGAGTTTCAATATTAGAACGCTTTCATTTGGGGATAAAATCGACTTTTCCACCTTTTTCCTTAGTTTAAGAGTTTTCACTATAAGAGAGCAGTGTATTTTATTGATTGTCTAAATTCCCGCCGAAAATTAAGTCCAACCCTCTATTTAAGAAAGCGGTGTATTTTACTGATTGTCTAAATTAAATTAAGTTCAACCCTTCATTTTAGAAAATGGTGTATTTTACTAATTGTCTAAATTCCCGCTGAAAATTAAGTTCAACCCCATTCGGTTCAGATTACTTTCGTTGGAACCAGAGGCAGTAACTGGCAAGGCGACACAGCAATCGACGATATTTCCCTCACCCCTGGTATGTGCGCCGAGGAAGAGGATGATTAAACGACGCAGCGAATCCAAATCAACATTTCACCATGGAAATTCCGCCATTTTAATTTTTTTGTATGCTTTCCATATTAACCCTATCGTTTAACACCAGCATATAGATTTGTATATTGTTTTTGTTCTATGAACGATAGAATGGAATATAAAACAGCATCGGTGCGTTTTACTTCATTTATTCAATAGAAATGCGTTCCTAACAGCAGGACTGACGGTGAAAACAGGTTTATGCGCAAAGGATAGAACATCAGCCTAAACCGGTGTTTGACTGGTTTTGGTAATCTGGGCAACACTAAAAGGAGGAAAAGCGGGAAGGGGAAAATAAGGGAAACTGCTCACTAAAATGAATATTATGATATTTGTTGCGGCCGTACTTAACCCAAGTACAAGCCTGGCCTTTTATAATCAGTTACGTGCAAAATATAGTTTTCCTTGTATTGCGGTAACTAAAAACAAAATAATAAAATGATTAACAAAAGGTACGTCAGTGAAACAAAATGTAATCAAATCACACATACCTGAAATTTCCGGCCAAAATATATAATAATTTTCCGTGCACTACAGAAAAAACTCTTGTAACAATAGTATGGTTTCAATTAGACCACCACTTGGTTCCCAGTAAAAAATGAAATGACCTTAGGTCTCAAGGATTCCATGCAACACGGAATAAAACAGGATGTGACGTACAACTTAAACAAGAGAGCAAAATAAAACAAAAAAAGGAAAAACACGTGACCGTAACAATATTAGAGTTAGTTTTAAACATGGGGTTAAGGTTGGGGTTAGTTCTGGGGTTGAAAAAATAATTTTACTGTGTAGTTTCCTTCCTTCCGTCCTTCCCGCTTTTCCTCCCTTTAACGTTGCCCTGGTAATCTTCCGCACGACAATGCCAGGTGTGCAGCGGGAAATAATGTAATTTTTTTACAGTTTTTTACCAAATAAAAATGATTTAAGTTTTTAAAATTTAAATATTACGGCTATCATACTTTTATAACAGAATGCAATTTGCCGTCAAAACTGAGTAAGTTTATAAATGTGCCTCGGGTAAATAAGGTAAGTTTAGTTTAGTTTACTTTTTGTTTCCACGATAAAAACACGAAGCGGGATTATTGGTAAAAATTTGGAAAACGGGAAAAAACATCGTTAGAACACGTCTAAAAAAGGATAAACTATTAAAATTCGGTATTATTTGACGTGGCCGCTAAACCCAGGTTGCGGAATACTCACTGATCTAGATAAACAGCAAGTAATCAAATTGACCTAGAACAAGAAATTGACGATTTGTGGTCAAAATAAATATACAAAATATCTATTTTATATAACCGTACTTTACAAAATTGATTAAGCAATGCGGAAGCCCTAACTTCTCAAAATCGCATTTATTTGTAACGTCTCTAATAACGTCACGCGCCAAATCTCTTAATGACGTCACCATCGGCAGGGGAAGTATTTTCACTTCTTTGGTTATGCTGTAAACGTCTACGACAGCGTATAAAGGTTTAGATAGCGGGATGCGAGTTACTACAGGTCCCGTGTCTTCACCGTTGATAATAAAATGTAAATTGCAGAATAAATTTCCTCTTTGTGACGTCACATGACGCATTGTGATGCCGATTCTGCTGCCACGTAGCACCGCTTGTCCAAATTCTGCCATACGTACTCCATCAAAATCATACGTCAGCGCCCTTTTACCAGCGAAACAAAGAAAATCCGAATTTATCCGAGCGTTTCCGAAGTTCAGAATTTTGTCTACTTCTGCAAGGTCGCGATTTTGATCCGGAATTCGATTGTGGAATTTAGTGACCGCGAGCGCCCACGTGCGGCCGTCGTCTACCATCATAGGGATCACCATCTCAAGGATATTGTCGTCATTCGGGTTAATTTGGGTGACGCCGACGCGAAGATGGCCGGACCAACTTTTATCGGTGTCGGTTATCTGAAGGAGGATCAGTTGACCGGGAAGAATGGGAGATTCACTGAAAATACGATAAGTTTAGTGAACCCAGTGGATTAATGGGTTCTATTAAATTTAAGGTAGATTAGTCTGGTGGATTAGTGCGTCGCCTTTCAGCCGAAGGGATGCCGGTACGTAACTGATTGCTAGCTAGTCTGTTGTGCCCTGGTGTAAGGCTCTTAACGAAGAAAGCCTAAAACCAGCGGATTATTGGGTTCTATGAAATTGAAGGAACATGTGAATCATACACAACGCACTGCAATAGCTCCGGTAACTCGACAGTGGGCGCGAGTTGATCTGACGATTGCCTGTGTGTTAACCCCTTGGTTTTACCATTCACGGAGATAAACATGAATATCCTATCCAGTGGAATAATAAAAAGTTCAACTGTGATGAACTGTACAGTCATGTGGTCAAGTCGCGCGCGACCGATACATTGACCAAATTATTACATGATGAGTTAAGGCAAAAACAAAACAAAAAAAGAAACTTTAAGTAAAAAAAACGAACTTTAAGTCAAAAAAACGAACTTTAAGTCAAAAAAAACAACTTTAAGTCAAAAAAAGGACTTTAAGTCAAAAAAAACAACTTTAAGTAAAAAAAACGGACTTTAAGTAAAAAAACGGACTTTAAGTAAAACAAAACGGACTTTAAGTAAAAAAAAACAACTTTAAGTAAAAAAAACGGACTTTAAGTAAAAAAACGGACTTTAAGTAAAACAAAACGGACTTTAAGTAAAAAAAACGGACTTTAAGTAAAAAAAACGGACTTTAAGTAAAAAAAACGGACTTTAAGTAAAACAGAACGGACTTTAAGTAAAACAAAACGGACTTTAAGTAAAAAAAACGGACTTTAAGTAAAAAAAACGGACTTTAAGTAAAACAAAACGGACTTTAAGTAAAAAAAACGGACTTTAAGTAAAACAAAACGGACTTTAAGTAAAACAAAACGGACTTTAAGTACAAAAAAACGGACTTTAAGTAAAAAAAACGGACTTTAAGTATAAAAAACGGACTTTAAGTAAAAAAAAAGGGACTTTAAGTAAAAAAACGGACTTTAAGTAAAAAAAACGGACTTTAAGTAAAAAAAACGGACTTTAAGTAAAAAAAACGGACTTTAAGTAAAAAAACGGACTTTAAGTAAAAAAAACGGACTTTAAGTAAAAAAAACGGACTTTAAGTAAAAAAAACGGACTTTAAGTAAAAAAACGGACTTTAAGTAAAAAAAACGGACTTTAAGTAAAAAAACGGACTTTAAGTAAAAAAACGGACTTTAAGTAAAAAAAACGGACTTTAAGTAAAAAAAACGGACTTTAAGTAAAAAAACGGACTTTAAGTAAAAAAAACGGACTTTAAGTAAAAAAACGGACTTTAAGTAAAAAAAACGGACTTTAAGTAAAAAAACGGACTTTAAGTAAAAAAAACGGACTTTAAGTAAAAAAACGGACTTTAAGTAAAAAAACGGACTTTAAGTAAAAAAAAAACGGACTTTACAATCACCTAAAACAAACTGCGTTTGAAAACCCATCCACCCTTCTTGCGCTCATGTGGTCCCTGCTCAACTGGACGTTACTTCCACTGTTTGGATGGAATCGAAATTTACCAGATGTGGCTTGGTTTGCCCAACTTAAGCTCGGTTCCATACTTGCCAAGGCCGATAATTTAGTGAGGAAATTATTTTCTGTAGAAGAGCATACAAGTTTTAAAATTCGCTTTTTCTCAGATTGCTTTTTTTCTTTTTTTTTTACTGAGCCAAGTTTCGAACCCATGGTGGACTCGGTACTCGGAAAGTTTTTGTATAGCAGTAGCTGTATCGGTCGCGTTAACCATTTGGCCACACGTCCGTGAGTTTCAAACATTGCTTGTTCGACTGGTTAGTCTGGAGGTTTAGTGCGACACCCTTCAACCTAAAGGTTTCAGGTTCGAAACTGGTAGCTAGCTAGTCGGTTGTGTCTTTAAACAAGGCACTAAACGATCATTTCCTGAACCCAGTGGATTAATGGGTTCTGGTTTTCCATTTACGGGGTAACTTCCTTGGTTTTCTCGCATTCACGGGAATAAACATGAATATCCTATCCTAACCTAAAACAAATCATTAGAATAAAAAGACACACTGACTGAAAGGCTTAAAGAAAAAAAACTGTGAACTATAATAATCTGTAACTATAATAATACATTGTATTATTTATCTGCTAACTGTAACTATAATAATACATTGTATTATTTATCTGAACTAAGTATATTAAACTGAAACTCTTAACAACTAAGAACCGATGTCGCAATAAAATCTTTATCTAAACATATAATGCAACTTCTAAAACGTAGTTTGCGCTACTACTAAAATAGAAGTGCTGGGTTGCTGTTATGAGGTATATCGCGTTATTTCTTTGATAAGGAAAATAAATAGTAACTCTGACTTTAACTTTCTAGAATCTACACAGTATGTATATAAACTGCATGTTGATAAAGAAATTACCATCCTGTAATACTTATTTTACGAACAAAATGTACAGCATTACTGCTCCCTTTAATTGTATTGAATACATTAGTCGGATCATTCCGAAAGCTGCGTAAGTGTTACCGCCTGTTAATCAGCTTATCACTTTAAACTGTCGTGCGAATGAACACAGCATAGTCTCACGCTAGTATTAGTACGTTCTAGATAATTCTAATCCTAACCCCAATTTATACGGATGAAATTAATTCCATCATTGGTTTTTCCGTTATTTTTATCTGACAAATTAGTCTGGTAGTTTAGTGCGACGCCTTTCAACCGAATTGCAGGTTCGAAACTGGTCGCTATAGCTAGTCGATTGTGTCCTTGGGCAAGGCACTTTACGTGAATTCCCTGAACCCAGAGCATTAATGGGTTCTACCAAATTGAAGGAACGTCTCTATCATATGCAACACACTGCAATAGCCCCGGTAACCCAACGGTGGGCGCGAAGCGATCTGACGATTGCCATGTGTTTTGCCTGTACCCGGTGATAACCCGGCAGTGTGTTAACTTCCTTGTTTTTTTATTCACGGGGATAAACAAATATCCTATCCATTACTTATTAATGACACAAAATACCAAATGATGCCCTTTAATTAATTAAACACATGTTGAAAACAGGTAATCAATCAACCTGATAAATGACAACCATGTTTTAGTTTAGTTTATTTTTTTGCTTCTACGTTACAATAAAGAAGAATAAAACAATTAATTTAAATTAGGGAGACAGGATAAAACGGCAAAACTACAGTAGTTAAAACACGTCAGTGGATAGACACATTACAAATTAAGAAAAAAACGACGTGGCCGTTAAACCTTACATTAATAAAAATAAATTTCAACGAAACAAATTAAATAAAAATTAACTAATTAAATTTGATGTTATTGAAGGCTTGGGTAAAAGTAAGCAAGCGCGATCCAGTACTGAGGGGGGAGCCGGCTTTGGGATTAAGTGAAAAAGAAAAAAAACCCTATGTGTATTGAATTATAGCAATTCTATTTCAATAAGACATCTTGAACGAAATAGTTAAAAAATTGACTAACTTGGTTTATAATTTTGTTTTGCTATAACAAACAAATAATGCATTACAAATTTCAGCCAATACAGATTTATGGTTTAGTCCAGGGGTCGGCAACATTTTTCACCCAAAGAGCCATTTGAACCGATATTCCTTAAAATAAAAATTCACTTGGAGCCGCAAAACTTATAATATTTTCGCAATAAAAGGAAAACAACACTGTGTGAGATAAAGACGTGAGTGTTCTTCTGTTTGTTTCACTTGTACATTAGTGTTAAACTTATTAATCGCTCGCTACAGCAGCAATAAAATTAATAAGAGCCGCATGGATGAAAGAGCTGCATTAGAAGGATGAAAGAACCGCAGGTTGTCGACCCCATGATGTAATTGGTGAACAATCGCTTACGCGGGCTGTCATTATGAAGTACTGTACGCATGTCGCGGTCAGATAAACGTCATTTGTGAGGTATTTTTTGTTCATTTTTGGCTTTATGTTTACTAATATTAGCAAGTGAAACAAATTATAAAACAAAAGTGGAAAATACGGCCAAACTAACAGTCCACTAGTGAACAGTCGTGTTTAGCATTAAAGGGTTCATTTTAGATGTTTGGTTGTCAGGGTCCAGTTATACGTAATTAAATTATGAAAAGTTTAAATTTAATGGAACTTTACGAGATACATTTGCCGAATTATTAACAACAAACTGACTTTGCAACAAGTCCATCATGAATTCGAACTGGAGATCGGTAAAAATGTAACTATATTGTATAACACTTAAAATGTAAGTATTTTAAACTGACAGAGTAGCCTATAATCAAGTCGTGTGAATTGTGATTTTTTAATTGCCAAGCGTGTCTATAGGGCCAGTTATTTTACCGCTTAGCTCAGGGCTCGGCAACCTGCGGCTCCGGAGCCGAATGCCGCTCTTTCATCCTTTCTAATGTGGGTCTTATTATTCTTATTGCTGCTGCAGCGATCGTTTAATAAGTTTAATACCCATGCATAAGTAAAACCAACAAAAGAACACTCTTTATCTCACACAGTGCTGTTTTCCTTTTATTGCGAAAATATTATTAGTTTTGCGGCTCCAAATGATTTTTATTTCAGGGAATATCGGTTAAAATGGCTGTTTAATTTAAAAAGGTTGCCGACCGCTGGCTTATCCACATAAATTTGCATCACGAAGTAGATACGCTAGAAAGGGCAGCGGTTGATTAATGGAATTAATGAAATGTATCACTCGCAATTCATTTAAGGTCACGTTTCGCGTGTTAATGGTTTGAATCCTTTCTGTGAATTTCGAAAGTCAGAGCAGCGACTTAAGGTTTCAACTATAAAGTTGCTTGAACGAGGCCTATTATGTCAGGCCATTTATCATTATGCTAAATTGTATCGTGTACAGCAATGGTTCCCAAACCGTGGTCGCATATCACCGGCGGTACGAAAGAGTCCTGTATCCAACTGTGGTACGCGACTAACAGCATTCTTATTGATTTGCAAAAACTTCCAACTTTTAACTTTCAGATGGAGTAATTTAAATGGTGCGTTTTATTTACCTTTAATTTAAGGTTTCGAACGTTTTTGGCATAACCTGATTTGTTTAGGGATAAAACCCAAGGCGGAGAAAGAAGCCCAATCTACAACATTAGCTCAGTGGTTTTCAACCAGGGTTCCGCGGAACTGTAGGGTTCCGCCAATACAGTCCAGGCGTTCCGCAACTTTTAATTTTGAATGAATAAACATTGCTTTTTTATATAAGACAATCAAATTGTTGCACAGGGGTTCCTAAAGTCAGTAGAATGTTTCCATGGGGTTCCAGTGCAGCAAAAAGGTTGAAAATCACTGCATTAGCTTAATATCCCAAGCCAGCACCGTCGACAATCCAACATCAGCAAGTCGGCGGTTGCTGGAACAACTCTTTAACATCCTACAAATAATATATCACCCTGTGCAGCAGAGGCCGTGTTTTTAAACTACTCTGTATTGGCTTATGATAAATTGTGCTGCTTTTTGCTTGCGTTATAGTTGATGCCAATAAATCGGTTGTACCAAAATAACCAAATTAAATGTAACTATTCAAAAGCTCAAAATGATACGCGAGAAAAAAGTTTGGAAATCACTGGTGTAGCCTACAACGTATCAGTTGAATGGGGATATTAACGTATCCCTTATTTGTTTAGGTTTAATTGACTGTTAAGAGCTAAATCTAAAACAAACGGAAACGCATTATAAAAACAATATAAGAACAGTCAACTACCACATTAAACCGTAAAGTAAATGTACCACAAATAAAAGCAGCAACTAAGGTCTAACATGCAAGTGTACGGTCGTGTGGCCGAATGGTTAACGCGACCAATACATATACCGACATCTATACAAAAAAACGGTCTTAGCACTTTACCCATTATGGGCTCGAAACTAAGCTCGGTAAAAAAAAAAAAAGTTAAACACGAAGAAGTAGCGGATATACAATTATCACTAACACGGGCTTATGATCGGTATTATTCAGCGGAAATTACGACATCACACCTGCTTCATTACGCATTAAATATGGAAGTATTTTTTAATCACGAAATACTTCTGTTTATGTTAATGGTAAAATTTAGGGATTAGGGATGTTAATAATGACAATCGTCAGATTACTTGTCGCCTACCGTATAGGATGGTCGGGTCGTTTGTATAGTGTTTCATAGTACGAACAAATTCATATAAATAAGGCCAAGCGTGTCTTATAAGACTGAGTAACTTAAATAAGGATAACTGTTAGAAATTATGGTACCCTGTATTAACACCTGCGTTCGAAATAAAAAAAATCGAATGACGTCATTAATTTATGACCTCGTAGTTACGTCAAACAATAAAACATCTTAAAGAAAAGAACTTGTGCGCTGTTTAAAAGCAACCATGCTATAGCATATAGCACTATATGTAAGCAGCAATAGTATTGCCAGTCCAACAGATGTAATATGTGACAAATATAACTGAGTTTGATATTAAATTTCATTTTATCAGCAGTGTAATTGGTTATCGACCAAAGTTTGGGAACCATTGCTGTACATGATACAATTTAGCTTAATGAAAATGGCCTGACATAAATTGTAACGGACTAATTTGCATAAAAAGATTACTTAAGCCTAACCACAGTCTCTGTTTTTTATTATGTAGGCCTATCAGGTTAATTAGACATATTGGGTATTTTTTATTGCACATACTACGGTTTAGAACTCTGTAAGTAGACAAAGTAGTAAAAGCAAAGTGGGCAAAACATAGCTAAATAAAATAAAAAACACGTGCCCCTTCAGTAACCCCTCGGACACACCGGTTCGGGAGTTTCTAGACTGAGAAACGTGATGTGGCACCGATTGTTAGTTAAACGTTGCATATCACGTCTTCTAATCTAATTCTAAGCGGGAAACTCCACTTTTAGAGTGAATATATAAGATAAAGCAGTAAAATGACTCATTGGATTCACAATTTACCGGTTAACTTGTGTCCATTGTTACGTTACAATGCATGTAAAACATGGTTTGTACAGCGGAACTACGCAATGTTAGTTAGCTTTTAGGGCAGAATTTTATGACATTATATAAGACAAATTATTCTGCAGTTCAGTTTATTTTATGCAAGGAACTGAATATATCAGTGCTTTTCAAATAGTGCGCCACAGGGGTTAGCTAGGTGCGACACACTTGCATTTTGTAAATTTACGACAGAGTGTGCATAGATCATAAACTACTAAATGGTTAGTGTCTAGTTTTCTTTTCCACTGTAACGTTAGTTCTACATTAACTCTCGAAAAGCAAGAGCGCTCAAACAGTAATTTCGTTATGTGGAAAATTTGGTGATGAAATTAAACTTTTAATTTTCCACATTTTTCCCAAATTGTTTGAGTATTCAACATATTGTTTTGACTCCCCGTGCAAAGTGCGCTCGTTTGTTTCTTAATTGGTCTCGGGTGCACCACGAGGTCAAAACGATCGAGAACCACTGGAATATATAAATGAACGACTAAATTAAAATACAATTTCTACAGTGTTTATGCAAGGTGATTTAGGTCGGTTGTCTCATAAAGTAATTGAGATTTGAGAAGTAACGCAATTAAATGCTGGTGATAATTGCAACTGTGTTGCTTTGTTGCGTCACAGCTGCAAATGCTGACTTCTGCGCAGTGAATTTGGTTCCTAACTTAAGTGAGTAATCTTTAAATACTTTTATTTTAAACAACAGCATAAAATGGTCATCTTAATATGCAATAAGAGTCCATAAAAGATGCTGGTTTTGTAATTTAATTTATTATATTTTTTCTTGTTTTAAAATAAAATTAATTATTGGTTAGTGTACAAACTGAATCATTTTTTTGTGTTTTTATTGCCTTTTTTCCAAAAGTTGTACATTTTGAATCAAAATCCGGATTTTACACAAACATTAAATAAAACAACATTTTTCGACTAGACTTAAATCATCTTGCGCTTGAGCTTTCACGTTTAACAAAATCTTTAAAACTTTGTGAGTTTTAAAATATAACAGTTCAGTATATATTAGTATAAGTAATCCCGAAAAGTCTGATCAATTTTTGCCAAACCAAACATACACTTTTTTACAAAATCTTTAAACATTAAGTGTTTTAAAGTTAAGTTTTTAAATAACTTAAATCAGTTCAGTTTATATAAGTATAAATAATATCAAAATATCTGCCTAATTTTTATGCTTAACTTTTTTAGATGGCGCATGGGTGTGCGACACTGATTGGATGATATATTCAGACAATTCTGGACAAGCAGCAACCATACGGTATGATTTGGTATTTGTAATAAACTTTTTTAACAGTAGTTAGTTTCAAACCCGTGATCTTGTTTCCTGAATAAAACTAACAGAATAAAAAAGGACTGTCTCAGCCAGATGCCGTCAACCTGCGGATCTTTCATCCTTTTGATACGCTCTTATTAATTTTATTGCGACTGTAGCGAGGGCTTAATAAGTTTAATACCCATGCATAAGTAAAACAAACAAAAGAACACTCGCGTCTTTATCTAACACAGTGTTGTTTTACTTTTATTGCGGAAATTTTATTAATTTTGCGGCTTCCAGTGGGTTTTATTTCGTTAAATATCGGTTAAAATGACTGTTGAGTGCAAAAGGTTGCCGACCCCTTAAGCAATTGTGCAGACGAATGGTGATAATGACCACGACGCACGATAACAGTGATAAATGTTGCCAGCAACGCTATAATTTGTCTACTTCATTTACTTGTAATAAATGGCGTTACTTAACTGTAAACGTGTCTGCAATCTACCGAGTAAATGGTAAATTGACTGTGACAAGTTGACACAACACCCTGGCAAAACGAGTCATTGTTGTAAACCGCGTTAAATAACAAACCCTTGACTATCATTTTCGAATACATCACGCTTAAGACATAAATCTAAACCAGGAGTCGGCGACTTTTTTAATGCACTGTGTCAGCTTATGACTAATACTAAAGTAATAACAACTTCGTGAGCCAAACCTTATTAGGTACGGTTTGCATTGTCAACTACCTAATTTGAATATTAGTGAGCGGAAAAGAGAAAAAACAAACAATTTATTAATTTTATTAGATATGTTTTTAACAGTTTGAGTTTGCACCTGCTTATAATATGGATTTTCTTGCGCGTCAGAATTAAATCTCTTGTGCCAGGTGTTGGCGACCCTTAATATAGTATAGACGGTAACATTACTACAATGTAGACAATTGAGATATGTTTTCCAAACTAACTAATTTTCAATCAATATAAGTTAAATTGTAAGCGTCTTTTATTAATCGTTTTCAGGAAATTCGTTTTCCAACTGCCACAGTTCTACGCAGTCAGTTCGATTAAACTCCGTAATTCCAATGACCTTGTAGAAGTAAAAATTCAATATTGGAATGATACAACGGATGACGTGTTTCTACCCTCTTCACGCGAAAGTAACTGGCTTGATATTGAGGTATGATTCATTAGTCTGGTGGGTTGGTGTGTCGCCTTTCAGTCGAAGGGTCGCAGGTTCGAAACTGGTCGCTAGCTGGTCGGTTGTGTCCTTGGGTAAGGCACTTAACGGACATTGTCTGAACCCAGCCAAATTATAAATTTCTATAAAATTTAAGGAACGTGTGAATTATACATAACACACTGCAGTAGCTCTAGTAAGCCGTAGGTGGCCACGAGTTAATCTGACGATTGCCCGTGTGTTAACCCCCTTTGTTTTACTATTCACTGGTATAAACATGAATATCCCATCTTATCCTATGATGGATCATGCAATTAGTTAAAAACCTTTAGACTTCTAAAATTCAATTTAAAAGCTTTGGGTATGTATTAATGCAATGCATAAGTTTTAGAGTTTGAATTGTTTTTTTTATATTATCGATATTTTTGCTTTGGTATTCAGACATATCCTGTGACGCAAGATGTTGCCGAGTTCAGCGGATTTTCGCGACTTGCTCCATACTGGAGACTCGAGCTTACGTCACGAGGAGGGAGATACCCCAAACCGCGAGATTTTGCATTCTTTGCCCGAGCGGGTAAGTTTAACGAATTTTTACAAATACTGGATGTTTTAATCCCCACACTACTGGTCGCGCTTTACCGCATACTCTTCTCCAAGGCTTTAATATCGGTTGTTTTTTATTATTTTATTTTGCTTAGGTTTGGCGGTATCGCTCACCATATTTATTTAATTACAATCATTTTTTTAAATACGTGTTTTAACTACGGTTTGTTTCGCCGTCTTTTTCTGTTCTTGTGCCGTGATTTGATAACTAATTGGGTGAAAATGAAGCCAAACTAGGCAATTGACGTTATTACTAAGCAATTGAATTATTGTTACTCAATAGATTCTTTATTAACCAATTAACTATATTGTATAACAATGTTCTGGTTCCAGCGACTTTGGGGAAGTAATATTATGACGAAGATTTGTGTTTCACCCTCCTTTTTTATTCCCACAGGCGTTGCGGCTAATAACCACCGCTTGCAACTTGAGATTCAGAACGACCAATATACTCCAGAGAAACGGGTTTTCCAAAGTGCTCCAAGTGGAAATACATGCTCAAGGGTAGAAAGTTCGCATTTTACGACTTAGCTTAAAATTTACTAGTTTTATGTTGAATTTAGGTGGTGAGTCCAGTGCCTACAGCAGTTGTTCGAAAGTACAAGCTGGACCAGAGATTCTACAGAAAGTACACGAGCGCGTACGGCATTCCAGTGATGGGGGATAGTGTTCTGGATAGTAGGTAAGATAACCGAAAAAAGTTATTTAAAAAAAGCAATTCTAACCCTACATTCATTATTTCTCAACCTTAATACATTTACACGACATTTTGAAAAAATGTTATTTTGCATGGCATGTTGAAAAAAATTTAATACATTTACACAGCCTTAAGACATTTACACGGCATTTTGAAAAATTGTTATATTTTACACGTCATTTTGCAAAATTGTTATATTTTACACGGTATTTTGAAAAATTGTTATATTTTACACGGTATTTTGAAAAATTGTTATATTTTACACGGTATTTTGAAAAATTGTTATATTTTACACGGCATTTTAAAAAATTGTTATATTTTACACGGCATTTTTTAAAACTGTTATATTTTACACGGTATTTTTTAAAACTGTTATATTTTACACGGTATTTTTTAAAACTGTTATATTTTACACGGCATTTTGCAAAATTGTTAAGTTTTTTAAAACTCCCAGAGCACTTCAACGAGCTTGCTACGTCGTGAAGTTCATGTTGGCAGATAGAGAGGATATAAGGAACCACATGTACAACAATAAAGGAAGAGTGGCGATCATAGGCCGAAGACAGACTGTCCCTATGGTAAGTTTATATGAGAGAAACTATAAGAAAAAAAGGGGGAAAGAGGGAAACTGCTCACCAAAATAAAAATTATTTTATTAAGTTTAGTGAAAGGGCTGGGGTTTAGTTTAGTTATTTCATTAAGTTCAGTAAAAGGTCTGAGGTTTAGTTTTTTATTATTTCATTAAGTTTAGTGAAAGGGCTTGGGTTTAAAGTTAAGATTAGTGTTTTTCGCGGGTTTAAATAGGTTTTTATATTTTCAGCTAGCAGTTTCCCTCCACTATATTGTTGAATCTGCTGACAATTTAAGGGGGTAGTTTCTCGATGTTTATTTTCTTAATATGAATAAAATTTGTTTTTTATCCTGTACAAAGTTTTACATTTTACTTGTTCCGAACAGCTATAAGTAGGTTAATGCGTCGACTTACAGTGGACGGGTTATGGGATCGAAACTTGGCCATAGCAGGGTGTTTCCTTGGGTCATTTTATAACTATCCTGAACCCAATGGACTATAGCGGGCACTACTGTAATTGAGCGACCTTTTTAATCATATACAACACATGAAAATAGCTCCGATAATCCGACGATTACCCGTATGATAACGCCCATTGTTTTATACTACATCTTAGATACACTCATTTTCGCTGGTTTAATACCCTAAATTATAATTTGTTCAATAACTTTCAACTTACACAACCGACTAGCTAGCGACCAGTTTCGAATCTGGAACCTTTCGGTTGAAAGGAGTCGCACTAAACTAAAAGACTAACCGGTCGGGCGCCTTGGCCGCACTAAGCTACGGTCATGTGGTCAAATGGTTAACGCGACCGATACATATACCGACTCTTATACAAAATAACGGTCCTAGTGACGAGCCCATAATGCGTTCGAAACTTGGCTCAGTAAAAAAAAACTTGTTTGCATTTAGTGTCCTTTATCGTATACCAAGTTTACAAGTCAAGTTTTGTTAGCCTTTTAACTTACACCACACCTTGTGTGCATTTACTGTCCTTTTTCGTATTTAAATTTTACAAGCCAAACCATACAAATCCGCAGGTGCCCGAGATGCGACAGTTCTATTGGTTCACCCGAAGAGCAGCGGGCGGAACATATCAGATCCCGGTCAACGTGGGAGCGGAAGAGAACATGTTGTGTGAAAGACAGGACGGGTAAGTTTCTTTGTGTGACGAGGATTTTTTTTATATGGCTAAGTTTCGAACCCACAATGGGCTCCCCTACAAGAGCGTTTTATTGTATGTAAATCGGTCGCGTTAACCATTCGGCCACACGACTATTGTCATTCTTCGAGCTTGTGTGTAATTTAATGTTGGCCTATAACAAGTCATCCGGCGAGCGGCGTATTCACAGTATACATATTGAAATGTGTAGTTTCTACTAGGCAACAAGACATACTTTTTTGTACAGTCATATGGTCAAACAAATAACGCGTCCTAATTTTACACAACATAACATTTAACATTGTCTTGGCGACAAGACCATTTTAGGTTAGAAAATTTCTTAAAATATGTCATTGTCGTCCAGGTACGCTCCCAACCAGGATATTTTCATGCACGAATTTGCACACGGTATCCACTTGATTGCGGCATACACAGCCATACCCAACTTTAACTCCAGGTTACAAGGAGCTTTCAATTCTGCTAGAAGAGCTGGTCTCTGGTCTAACACATACGCCAATACTGATAACAGAGAATACTTTGCAGAAGGTAGGCAATATAAGACATTTGAACCCGCGGAGATAAAATTTCTCGTGTCCACAGTTATTTTGTGGCTATAAGCTCTTATTTGCAGTTGTTACTTATTTAATAATCCTGTTATTTGAAACAACCGATTTTTATAGGATATAGTATAGTATACCCATGTTTATCTCCATCGTCAGATTACCTCACGCCCATCGTCGGGTTACCGGAGCTATTGCAATGTATTGTGTATGATTCACACGTTCCTTCAATTTAGTAAAACCCAATAATCTGCTGGGTACATGCAATGTTCGTTAAGAGCCTTCACAGAAATATATGTCAAGGCAATTTTTCGGCACAGTCGTGAAACTCAAACAAAATCGCATAGAATTTTGGTCACTTAAGTCTGACGGGTTAGTCTGGTGGTTTAATTCGTCTCTTTTCAGCAGAAGGGTTGCATTAAGAAACTGGAATGGCTCTGGTAACCCGACGGTGAGCGCGAGGTGATCTGACGATTGTCCGTGTGTAACCCCCCTAATTGCCCAGAATAAAATAGACCAATATTTTCTCCATTTCCAGGTGTGCAAGCCTTCTTTAACCAACAGCGCGAAGGCAGACCAGGGGGAGACGGAATTCAAAACCACGTTAATACTAAGGCAGAGCTGCGACGCCATGACATCAACTTGTTTCGATTGATCGAAGAGATTTTCCCCTGTAATAATCCCTACATTGCGAGGTTAGAACAATTTTATTCGCATAACGCAGCATATCACAGTTGTTAAAAAATATGGGCAACTCTGAACGGAGGAAAAGCGGGAAGGAGGGAAACTACTCTCTAAAATTACGGAAACTAATTTTAACCCTGCCCTAAACACTAATCTCAACCCCAGAACTAACCTTAACTCCAATCTCATTTTAAAAACTTTAATGCCCTAATCTTCATTTTAGTGTGCAGTTTTCCTCCTTCCCTCTTTCCCTAATGTATGCGATAAAACAGCCTGCGAAGAAATAATCGTGTGTGTTGTCCATTCTGGACGGTAGTGTGGACGAATGGTTAACGTGGCCGATACATTATCGGGTCTTATAAAAAAACGGTCCTAGTGACGAGTCAATCATGGGTTCGAAATTTGGCTCAAGAAAAAATAGTCCATTCTAAAGAATTCCAGCCTTGTGAAACCTAGAATAAACATGATTTCCAGTACTATCTCAATTATTAAATAAACCGATGGACGTTATCACACGTGCAATCGTCGGATTACCGCAGCTTTTTTAGTGTGTTGTATATAATTAAAAAGGTCATTCATTTACAGTAGTGTCCGCTAGTCCTTTAAGTCCAGGCGAGGTCCGTTAAGTGCATGGCCATTTGTACGGAGGTGTGGCCGAATGGTTAACGCGACCGATACATATACCAACTATATAAAACCGTCTTAGAGCCAAGCCCGTCATAGGATCGAATCTTAGCCCGGGTAAAAATGACCTTTTTAATCATATACAACACACTAAAATAGCTATGATAATCCGACGATTGCCCGTGTGATAACACTGACACTTTACAGGTGCGGCGATACTAACCAAGCGCAAGGATTGGCACAGACTCTTAGGTTGGATTGTTCCGCAGGTATTTTGGCGTTTCCTTCATTGACTTTATTCTTTATTTAAGTTAAAATGTTAGTTGGTTAGTTAGATATTGCTTGCCGCCATTGGCAGCGAGAATGTCCAGTTATTGTTGTCCCGAATTGAATTAAGACTCACACAGAAGCATTCACACCCTTACCTTTAGAAGGCGTTAAACGAATTGTTCTTCCTATCTTCCATTGAAAACTGATCTTCTTAGATAAAAGGCCCACTTACAAAAAAAGGCTCACACTCAAAATTCTACCACAGAAAGTCTTATATTTTTACAATTTAAAATTGAAGCTTCGGTCTGCAATCTAAACCCAAAACCCTCCAAATTTTTACTTAAACATTTTGAGCTGGTATACCCTTCTGTAAATCGAGGATTTTTTTCAACAAAACAGCTAGGTGATGCACAATCAACACCTTTTTTTCACGAAGCACTGCTCCACGATTACAAAACTTTACAGCTAAACAAAAACACCGGCGCGCAGCCTAGCAAATGCTGCTTTCAACCAAACAAACATTGGGGAATCACCATCATTGTTACTCAGCAAAACACTTATATAAATACCATGACTAAGAGAGGGCCACATGTCATTTTCGACCGCGCATAGAGGTCTAGTAAATGGTTATACGCATTCAGTATAAGTTTCGCTTAAGCATTAAGCCTTTACCATTTTTCTAAAATTGGCCTCCTTCATTTTTTGTATTTTTCTAAGCTCATGTCCGACTTATTAGCTTGGTGGGTTCGTGCGTCGCCTTTCAGCCGAAGGGTTACAGTTCAAAACTGGTCCCTAGCTAGTCGAATGTACCCTTAAACACTTAACGGAAATTGCCCGAACGGATTAATGGATTCTACACAATCAAAGAAACGTATAGATGAACATGAACATCCTATCCTACCATTCTATTATTCCATAAAAGTCAATTTTAAATATACGTTAGAAAGTTTTGGTAGAAAATTATTTTTTCTGTTTAAAGGAGGTAGCGGCGGAGGAGGGGGAGGAGGAGGAGGAGGAGGAGGA
>CH003337.1:147188-212317 GCA_000149265.1 Ciona savignyi | reverse complement strand
ATTCAAACTTTTTGGGTGTAAAATCTACATTTTTTTGGTGTAAAATCTACATTTTTGGTGTAAAATCTACCCTTTTTTCGTATAAATACTAAACTTTTTGGGTGTAAAATCTACACTTTTTTGGTGTAAGTTCTACACTTTTTGGTGTAAAATCTACACTTCTTTGGTGTAAAATCTAAACTGTTTTTGGTAAAAAACTACACTCTTTGGTGTAAGTTCTACACTTTTTTTATGTAAATGCACCAACTTACATGTGAGTGGCAAGTCTGGACAAGCTCTGACGACCGCTACCACCGACGCCCAGTAGTAATGCGTTGCCGAGTGGTTGACGGATGACGCGGGAAATCCGACAAACGTGCTGCACTGCGTCCAGGAACAACACCAACTTCATCTGGGCAGTGTTGACCTGGTTGTAATCCTCCAGTGCTTCCTCCATTATGGTTATCATCTATAGAAATTAGTTGGTAAACACTGAATAAAAAACAAACAAACTGAGGTCTATTGTGCCTGCATCAGAGTTGCTGGTGCTATCATAATCAGACATGGGTTTATATAACATGAATATCCTATACCACTATATTGGAGCAACGTTAATTGGCTTGCTTAGGTGCACAGTAATAAATGAACACTTACAGTCTCCCAAAACAACTAAAAAATGCCTTTTACACTTTCTTAAAACACAAAAAAAAATTCTTAAAAATTTCCTAAAACCTTCTTTATGCTTTTAGGAACGGTGCAAACAAAATAATATTTCTACGCGAACACATTATTTTTTTAGACATGTCAGAAGATATCATGTCTGAAAAATCAGCCAAGTCAACGCCTTTTCTCCAGAGAGCCGAAATAACATTTTTACATGAACACTTTACATTTTCCACCACTGACAGAAAATATTATGTTGGAAAATAGCAGCAAAGTCAACGTGTATACTATAGATACCTAGGAGGATGTAACGCAACCACCACCTCCTACCTTCTCATGATCTTCCACGTAGTTGTAAAGTTTCACATCGGAGTTGGGATTGAGGAAGTCCCCAAACAACACTGGTCTTGTGGGGAGGACGCTCTCTATATCAAGCTGGAGGGGGGGGGGAGGGGGTTAACACTGGGGCTTTTTATTCTTGCCCCCAATCGGGTGATAATATGTAGTGTGGCGGTTAAGGGCGATGCTTTTCAACCGAAAGGTTGCAGGTCACTAACTAGTGGATTGTGCCCTTAGGCAAGGCACCTAAAGATCAAGGCCTGAACCCAGTGGATCAATGGGTTCTAAATTAAAGGAATCTGTCTATCATACACAACAGATTGCAATAGCTCCGGTAAACCGACGGTGGTGTCAGGTGATCTGACTATTTTCACTAAAGTGAAAGCTCTTTGCATTTTCTAATGAATATCCTATCCTATCATACAATGCTCCACAAGATGACTCACCTTGAATTCGTTTGTTATTTTTGTCTCCAGGAGATTGGAGAACCAATCCCGATCCTCCTTACTGACGAGTCGATCTTGGAAGACCCGACAACTTTCATGGAACCAGAGTCGCAGCAACATCTCTTTCGACTGGAGGTGGATGGGTTAGTTTTCTCCTTGTAAATACTTTATTGAATATGGTAAAAAATATAAACACAAGTCGAAGGTCAAAACATCAATGTGACATCATTGTAATACCCACATAATGAAATAAGAGAATCGTCAGGACCATTTTGGTAAATAATCGCCTTTTTAGTATACTGTTGTGGAAAAGTGTGTGGAAAAAAATTTCTATCCCTGCAGTAATAGTTATTTTGTGCCTGTAATCATGCGTGTACTGTAATCATGCCTGCATGTATTTAATAATAATTTACTTTGGAAAGTAACATTCTTTGCGTGCATTTCAGCTATATAACCCGACGTGTTTCGCTTTAATTTCATTCACTACGATTCGCTACCAAGTACCTCAAGAATACAACATAAACCATCTTAATGGCTAAGAGTGTTGACGGGCAGTATGCAGCTAAAAGAATCGAAACCAGCCACTGAATAGATGGTTTTGTCCTTGCTTTAAACATGTAGAAGATTTAAATAGAAATTGGGCCCAAATATGACATAAAATATATCAAAATGGTCCCAAAATTCAATTTACATCGATTTTGGTGACTTCCATCATAAGCATTCCTTGAAACACTTTGGACAAATCTCGGAGATTGAAGGTGTAGTGGGATTTAGCGGGTGTTGGTAACAATTGGGTGGTTATGAGGTCATAAAGCTCGATTGTTGAGCTGACTAACCCCTTGCATAAATCCCGGATGTCTTCAGGTGCAGGTGCTGTAGGTGTGTGGGGGAAAGGGGTTAAATTCAAAATGTTGTTCAAAACTGTTCAGGGTTTGCAAATAAATAAAGCTGATATTTGTTTTGTTTATTGTTATACCATTCTTAACAAATCTATGCAAAATATAGTTCTGATAACTTATATGATGTAATGTAAGAAAAAATCTGTGTAGGGTGAGAATCAAACCCAGGACTTGGGGTTAACATCTACACTCTCTGACCACTGAGCTACTGACGTTTAAGACAAACACTGTGCATGATACAAAATTTTACCACTACCGTAAGACTTTGTTATATCATATATACTTGATACTGACAATGACTGTATTTAGGTAGAGAAACATGTTCTAATACTAACCTACTTTTCTATTTTCGGTACTAAAATTTCTTTATAATACACAATACATAAGCTGATCATAAAAGCCTTAACACTATTCAATGCTGTATTACTACTCACTGTTTAAACTGATAATGCTTCTCTGTCCACCTGGTGATATAATAAAACAAGTAATACTTTTATTAAATGAATAAAGTATGGTTTCCTATATTAACACAGGGGACTCACAAGCCATCCCAACACCCATATTAACACGGGGGACTCACAAAGCCATCCCAACACCCATATTAACACAGGGACTCACAAAGCCATCCCAACACCCATATTAACACAGGGACTCACAAAGCCATCCCAACACCCATATTAACACAGGGACTCACAAAGCCATCCCAACACCCATATTAACACAGGGACTCACAAAGCCATCCCAACACCCATATTAACACAGGGGACTCACAAAGCCATCCGGACACGATTGTGCTGAAGATTCTTGATTTGCTCTCTAGCTCCATCTCGTTGCAACATAAATAGTTACAGTGACGTAACAATCGTGCAGTGATGGGGTTTCTACCGCCTCCTGGTGGGCCCATCGCGAACACGAACGAGATATCAACCAAAGTACGGAACAATCCTGCAAATTTCAATCAATTTTAATCAAAATCAACCAGTTTGCTTTTTTTGGCCGGTAAGACATAGCTTTAACCCAGTGGTATCTAATAAATCGTCCAAATTAAGAGTCATGGCTGATTATCCACACCCTTTAATAGCTCCAGCAACTCGACTTTGCGCATGTGAGGCCTTCTATTTCTATTTCAACAATTTTGGGGGAAATTCAAATAAACCTGATGCAAAAAAAAACAAATTAAATGGATCCAGGCAAGGCATATACTACAGAGTAAAACAATCTACAGAGTAATAGTACCCCCCTCAGTACTGGGTAGCGCTTGCACACTTTTACTCAAGGCTTAAATAACATCAAATTTAATCAGTTAACTTTGATTTAAACTGTTCTGTTGAAATTTATTTTTATTAATGTAAGGTTTAACGGCCACGTCATTTTTCCCCTAATTTGTAATGTGTCTATCACTGACGTACTGTAGTTTTGCCGTTTTATCCTGTCTCCTTAATTAGAAATAATTGTTCTATTCTTCTTTATTGTAACGAAGGAGCAAAAGAATAAACTAAACTAGCATACATGGAACATCAGTCAACATATGAATAACGAAAGAGAAATTGGTTCAAAGCTACACCCACCTATTGCTTTCCTGTCATACCACCCACTGTGGTCCATCCATTGCCGGAGGAGTTCGATAGGAGGTTGGGCTCCGTATGTCTCCAAGGATGGCATGTTGAGGTCATCAATGAAGAACACAGCGTACTTTCCCAGTGGAGGAGCGAACACACCTTTCCTACGCTTGTCTAGCTTCCCATCTATCAGGTCCTGGGGTGGTGGGGGTCAGGTATAAAGGCAATTTGTATGGAATGTATAGGCAGATGGGAACGAAGGCTTAGCATTTTTTAGAATCAGTCACTTTGAATGTTAAAAACGTTTTTAAAACTTAAAAAATCCTAAGACCCTGGTCTTATATAAAAATTTCTAGTGTTTTTGTTTTACCCCTTAATCCACTTTTAGACGATTTCTGCTAAATGTCTTATCCAAAGCACACATCTGAACAGCCAGGGATGGGTTTTGATCCAACAACCTTGCAACTGACGGCTGGCACTCTAACTGTTTAAGATAAACAAGTGGACTAAAAATCATTGGCCAGGAAGTGTGTTATAATTATCCAATTTTACAGTAATTACTTCGAAATCAACGACATTAAAACTCCAAAATTGGAAGAATAAACACTTTTACCGTGTTTTTCTTGGCACCACAACAGTTTTACACCAAAAAACTCAAATATTCCACTGAAATAACAATTACCTGTGTCTGGTTGGCCGATGTTTTGGCCGAAAACATCAAGAAGTTTGGGACGTACTCAGGGGGCATCCCCTTCAACAACTTGTCCATCAACACCACAGTCTTTCCTGTCCCTGTCGGTCCGATTGTCAGTATCTGAGGAGGATGGATAAAATAAGTTGGTTGAACTAAGTTAGGTTAGTTGGTTGAACTAAGTTAGCTTAGTTGGTTGAACTAAGTTAGCTTAGTTGGTTGAACTAAGTTAGCTTAGTTGGTTGAACTAAGTTAGCTTAGTTGGTTGAACTAAGTTAGCTTGGTTGGTTGAACTAAGTTAGCTTGGTTGGTTGAACTAAGTAAGCTTAGTTGGTTGAACTAAGTTAGCTTAGTTGGTTGAACTAAGTTAGCTTAGTTGGTTGAACTAAGTTAGCTTAGTTGGTTGAACTAAGTTAGCTTGGTTGGTTGAACTAAGTTAGCTTAGTTGGTTGAACTAAGTTAGCTTGGTTGGTTGAACTAAGTTAGCTTGGTTGGTTGAACTAAGTTAGCTTAGTTGGTTGAACTAAGTTAGCTTGGTTGGTTGAACTAAGTTTGCTTAGTTGGTTGAACAAGTTAGCTTAGTTGGTTGAGCCTTGAAAAGTTGAAAGGTTATGAGATCAGAACCAACCGCTGGCTAAGCAGTATTGCCCTTGTTCATGACGAACCTAATGGATTATTGGATTAACCTGTAGCAATGGAACAATCATCCACCAAAAAGTACTCAAAATAGAAGTTGGGCCATATCCTTTTCCCAATATAAAAGCCAGCACCCACAATTTACCCCAAAATAAGAGTAAGCCTCCCATAATTAACCAAAAAACACACAGTCTGTATAATTTACCCCAAAATAGCAGTAAGACTGTATAGTTTAAAACCCAAATAACCCCCAATAATTTAAACTAAAATAACAGACAGTCCAATATTATACCTTATAAAAACAGATAACCACCCATAATTGACCCCCCAAAACAGCCAGTATCATTCACCCCAAAATACCACAAACCCAGCCTACCTGCTTCTTATGCATGATCAGCATCTCCACAAGGAGAGAGGTACGAACGGTGTCGATGGTTGGCACGATGATGTCAGCGTATGCGGTGGTGGGGTTGATCTCGAATGAGGGGGCGCTCTCCATCCAACTTCTCCACTTCACCTGGTGGGTGGAGGGGTCAAGTGGGATTAGAGGATGTACAATAGATTAGGGGGTGTAAGATAGATTAGAGGATGTACAATAGATTAGGGGGTGTAAGATAGATTAGGGGGTGTAAGATAGATTAGGGGTGTAAATAGATTAGGGGGTGTAAGATAGATGAGGGGGTGTACAATAGTGAAAGGTCAAACCAATTCTGTGAACTAATTTTAGGGGGTGAAGGGGTCACGTGGGCTTGGGTGGAGGTGAAGAAAAGAAAAAATAGCCGAACCGGGTAAAACTATCCTGGAAGGGCTTTCCCACTCCACCTTGTTGGTTGGAGGGGTGAAGTGGGATTAGGGGGTATAATAGTGGAAAATCTAACCAATTTTGTAAACTAATTTTGGGGGGTGGGGGTGATTCCCTATATTACCTGGTGGAATAAAGGGGTAAAGGAGGCTTGGGGGGAGATGGGTTGAAGAATTGTGAAAATCCCCCTCCCATATTTGGCTAAACTAGGCTTGGGGGACTTCCCCATTTAACCTATTGAGGTGGGGTAAGTTAGGCTTGCGGGGAATTGAAGAAATCTCACACAATTGAGTAAACTAGACTTGGGGGCTCAGTTTCACACAGTGGAGTTTTGAGGAGAAGAATTGACGAAAAGGAAAAGAAAATAATTCTCTGTGCAAAGGTAAATAGTTGATAACTAATTTAATTATTATAACTTAAACCATCTGTACCCATTGACACATCTGTTGACAAAATTGCAAGTATGGCAACTATTTAGTGGAACTTACTACATACCACTAGGTTAAAGAAATGCACAAGTATTCCAGCAAAGTGGGTATCAATAGTGTAAATAAGGCAGTAATTTTTAGAACTCACCAAATTTCACCGGGTCAAATATAAGTCTCAGTTTCCAACAAAGTGTATGAATCCAACCACATTGGAACTTACTACATACCACTAGGTTAGAGGAATGCACAAGTATTCCAACAAAGTGGGTATCAATCCGACCACATCAACTCACCTTGGTGGACTTGGGCTGGTCATCTTCATCCACATCACCTGGTTTGCTCTTCGTGGTTATCCCAGCATCATCCAACTGGTAGTCGTACACCAGTCCTGCTTCCGGGAACTGAAGTGTGATCTGTGTGGGGATGGTTGGTTAGGTGAATTGTTCAGGTAAATTATGGGGTTAACTGTTATTTTAGGAAAAATTATTTGGGGTTACCTTTTTTTCGGTAAATTATTTCGGGATAACCTTTATTTTTAGGGTAAATTATGAAAAATTGTTATTGTTTAACATTGTCTGTCAATTTAAAGGTTGTAGGATCTAAATTTGCCACTAGCTAGTCAGTTGTATCCCTGACCAAGCTTTTAGTGGGCATCATCTGAACCCAGTGGACAGTTTTACTTAAACTTAGGAAACGTCTTAACCATACACAGCACACTGCAACAGCTCCAGTAACCAAGCAATAAGTATGCAGTAATCTAACATCTTTTAACAGGATTTTAAGACAAAAAGTTAAGTTATTGTGGAAAAGAAGGCAAAGAGCAGGGGGTAGGTATGGAACTCAGAACCTTTCCACCCACGACCACAAATCTATAAAAAAGTTCCTCACATTTTCTTCCTTCATCTTCTCACGGAGATAGTTGGAGAACTTGAGTCTCCCATCATTATCCACCGTCCCACCGACACTCCAAATCAAAGCGAAGAAGAACCAGGGTTCAATTAGCTCACCCACTCTGCCTAACTGTTCTTCAGTAAGCGTTGGTTCACCCTGTGAGGAAAATTGCGTGTTTTAATCTAATTTTTTTCAGGATCACTACATAGATGTCTCATATTGTAATGCAACTTTTTTCTATTGTTTCATTCACGTGTTTGACTGTGCTTTTCTTTTTACCTTATATAAAAAGATAAATATACAACCTAAACCAATTTATTAGGATAATATGTTGATTTTGAAATACAATAGGAATAACACCACGTTTCCACAGTCGGGTTTATGTAAAAATTTCACTTTATTTAGCATTTATGTTGCAATAGACATTTTGGTCAATTCTTTGGTCTTATTAACTACACCATTCCTTTAATAGCTGTGCATGGCATGCAATGGCCTATTGAGTGCAGCATTCAGGGTGGGTAATGTAGCAGAAACCTTTAATTTTATAATACGGTTCATAAATCGCATGCAAAGTGCTTATCGAGGCTACCATGATCAGTTTCATGCGTGGAAACACTGCAGAACTGAGGTTTATACGTGGAAACACTGCAGAACTGAGGTTTATGCGTGGAAACACTGCAGAACTGAGGTTTATACACGGAAATAAGGTAAAGCTAAGGTTGACATCTTGTACAAAGCATGGACTCTATCTAGAGCTATTTAGAGCTGGAAATATGGCAGTTGCTACACCATGTTTTCAGGTTTAACACCCTTGTCAATATATTTTTCTAAATTGACTTAGTTTTTGTGGTATTTTTGGTAAGTGCTATAACGTCTGTGGTTTTTCAGTTGTTTTCTTGCTTCGGGTTTTCTATATTTATGCATATGTTCCTTTAAATATTGTTTTTAAAGTGCAAAAATAAATACACTAATCTAAACGTGCAATTGACAGTGTTCACAATCAGGTTGCATGAACTATTACAGTGCAATTCATGCAAGATAAGATTTAATCGTGTTCATTAGGTCTGCCCTTGAGGTAAATAGACAGTGGTGGGTCTAGAACCCCCAACCTCCAGGTCCCATGCTACAGTGTGCATTGTACGCATGCCGACTTACTAGAGCAAGATACTTAGCAAAGCGTTTATCTTTCTTGGCCCGTTCTTGTAAGGCAGCTTCACCCTTTTAATGCACATACTTTGCACAACTACATACTTTTGATCTTCTTGGTCAATAAAAAAAGAAATAAGCAATACGAATATGGTATACCATACCTATAGTGAGTAGAATAACTCCTGAACAAAATCCATTAAGAAAAATTATGTCAAAGCAGATGACAAGCAGATTGTACTTCATACAGAAATATAAAAATACAATGAATAGCTGAAGGTAAATTTCTATAAAATAAGTTTAAATTTGTTTAGGCAGTGAATACTTATGTTTATTCCATGAAAGGGAAACCGGAGTAGGTGATATAACAGTGACAATCATCAATAAACTTCTGCGTAAGTGCCTTGCCCTGTGTCCTTTTGGCAAGGCACTTAGCAGGAAGTTGATTTAACCTAGTGGTTTATTGGATTAAACAAAAACTGTTGCAATGTGCCTTGCCAAAGGACACAATTAACTAGCTAGTGCCTTGCCAAAGGACACAATTAACTAGCTAGTAGCATGTTTTTAACCCACATCATTTCCCTAGTCAACACAGTGCACTGCAAATTAGCCAAGTGTTGGCCTATAAAGTCCCAACAACCAGAAAAAATGGCATGAAAAGTTAAACACAATTTTCCTACCTCCTTTGGTATCAATGGGGCGAAGAAACAGTCGAGAAAGTTGAGCAAACTGAAGGTGAGATTCGCGTTCACCGATTCAACAATTTCCTTTGTGTTCTTTCGTATAAACTTGACAGACGGCTGCATAATTACACTGGTTAGCGGATTAAACATGTGGATTTCGTATACTTGGGTTGGATAGAACAACTACATTGAGGGTGAGGTATAATGATAAACTTCTACACAGCTGTTAAAAATGTGGGTTTCGTACAACTACATTAAAAAAGCAGTATATTGATGAACATTCATAGAGTTGTTCATAATGTGTCGATATTTAAATTTGTGTTAAAATTTACAATTACCATATGCCCTAAGTCGAGTTGACACTGCATTTGTGTTGACACTTAAGTTGTGATGATAATTTGTATAGATACTCAATAGCCATTTTTACGGTAATTTTGACGGTCCCATGCGAGTTAGTCAATTAAACAAACACTAATTCCACCATCATAAATTATCCATAATTTTCCCTCACCTCTAAAAATTTGTCGAAAAGTTCGTTAAGTTGATCCACGAAAGGCAGGATAGCGTCGGGTACTCGTTTCATCCAGCAATACACAAATGGAGCCAAACCAATGTAGCCAGGCTCCAGATACACCATTCCACATCTGGACACTGTAGCAGGGGATGCCACAGCTAAATCAGCCACCTATGAATGATTGTGGCGGGTGGTTTATGGCAGGTTTGGTGGGGATAATCCCAAATGATGAGACAAAATATGAGCAGAATGCAATGTAATGCATGTAATTTATTTATATGCATAAAGTTACAGTGTAATGTGTACCAGAAGAACAACAAAACATTATGTGCAAATGCAAAGATTGTGACATTTCGATGAAAGCATATAATATTATGAGAATGGAATGTAAATTATTGACCCAGACCATACACCCAAGGGCCCTTTTTTGGCCTAAATTCCAGTCCATATCAATGTAATGTAATACACCTAGACAACACATTTTTTTATTATGTTATAACCAAGGTTTTATAACCATATTATCTTCTCTATAAGGAGTAACACACGGGCAATCGTCTGATTACCTCGCACTCATTGTCGGGTTACTGCAGTAGGTTGTGTAATAGAGACATTCCTTCTGTTTTGTAGAACCCATTAATTCACTGGGTTCAGTCAATGTCCGTTAAATACCTTGTCCAAGGACACAACCGACATGTTTGGTTGCATTAGTAGGTAAGGTAGCTCGTCTAAAGCTTGTTTTTTATATAAGTAATGTTTCACACATTTAAACCAAGAGTCTATTTAACTCAAAAACCAAGAGTCTATTTAAGAATATTTACTTCCAACGCAATAATCACCCCACCTCAAACATCATGGTCATATGAGCTGTGAGCTTGATGATCTCTCCACTGCTCAGACACAACTTCTTGTTGTCATCCAACACCGTGTTCATGTTCTCAATCCAAACCGCGTCAACAGGACCATCGAACATGTACCTGTTGGTTAGTTTAACAGTGTTATATGGGATCCAGGGATTGTAAGTTCGATTCTTACACTAGGCACTTTTTCTGGTCAAATAGCTTAGTAGGTTGGTATTACAACACAAAGATTGTTTTTATCACTTGCTTAACCAGAAGACATATTCGAAACTTGTCACTAGCTACTCTTTATGGGTGAGGTACTTGAAAAATTGCCTGGACCAAGTGGAACAATTAGTTTTAATAAACCACGATGATAAAACTTTACATATGGATATAAAATTAATATCTTATCTTATTATTCCAGCCTTATATTGAGACTTATTATAACATCATGATATAAAAAGAATTTTAAGAAATTTGATGATAAAAATTAAGAACTAAAGTAAAAAAGCTTTACTTAAAAAATGAAGAAATGCGTCTGAATTTCATTGTATTTTGGATAAAAAAATAATTTGACTCTTTTGACAAGTTTAATAAAAAATTACCATCTTTTGTCTTGGTCTGTGGCAGAACATCCCTGTCTAATAAGAGTTGAAAGAATCCCATCTGTCCATTCATGCGTCATGGCGTCAAATTCACCGTACAACTGACCCATCGTGATAGACTTGGGGTTTAATACATCAGTCTGGATGGTAAAGGGATATTTTAAATCATTATTGTACTGGTAAAAAACTAGGTCAGTAATTTTAATATCAGTAATAATAATATTTGATTTGCTTTAAAATTGTTTTCGAAATGTTTAAACAAATAATTCAAATTACTGACCATTACCTTTCTACAGTGCATATGTTGAATATCCAGACATAATAATATCTAAAACTTCTTTAAAATTGTTTTAGCAATGTTCAGAAAACATGAATCATATTATTGGCCATTATACCTTTTCTACTGTAAATGTGCTGAATATATGTTGAATTAGGTTACAAACAAAAAGTGTTCATCTAAACATTTTCTAAGCGACTAACTACCATGAGTTAGATTCCTACTTTTAATGTCAAAACACTTAGGTGATCGTGGAGATAACTCCATAAATCACCCAGTAGATGAACCTAAAAAAACCCCTTAATAACTTCTCAGATGTATCCCAACATGAACCACGAAATGAACCCAGTTGTAAAACTACCAAAATTATACTAGGAATTCCGGGATATACCACCCTGAATGACCTTAACAGTGAACCGTGAGATGACATCCCTTTAAACAACTCCAAATATGACATTATGGATATGATTTTCCCAAAATAGATAAACCCTTGTATACAATCCCCAAAATAAACTACTATACAACCACCAAGATAAACATTCCGTACATTCCATATGATATACCCCAGGAAAAAAACCCATAAAAATACCACAAAAGAGCTTGCATACTCACATGCACAGCTTCATAGTTCCCACCACTGATGGAAGGCTGTCCCTTCAACTGAGTGAGAGCTTTTGCGAGCACGTTGTAACACTTGGTCTTCCCCGAGCAGGTGGGTCCAACCAACATGAGCCCGTGTCGGACCACGGTCGTCTCGTAGAGTTGGATGCATTTGGTGACGAAACCTGGGGGATGGTGGGTGACTTTAGTTGAGGGTTTTATAATCGCATTTTGAGTAATATTGGTGGGGTTATGATAGCTATGATCAGTTTAAGCTTGGTAGGGTTACTGGAGCTAGGATAAGTTTAAGATTAACAGTCACAAGTTCGTCATCATAAACCAGACCCAGATTGGAGTTTCAAACCTAATTCCTATCACCATTTAACATATTGGAAGATAAGATCAAAGAAATTTATAGAATAAGTCACTTTTGAGTTTAGAAATGAACATTTTGTCTTAAGGAATTATCAGTTTCCTATTTTAATAATGTTTTTATGACCTGAAGACCAGATTGTCCATACAAAGTGGAAAAGATTTCACGATGTATAATAACGATTCGCAAAATTTTATGGTTGACTTTACACCAGGGGTTCTTAACCTTTTTTGTCTCGTTTACCCCTTTCCGAATGAAAAAAGTATAATTTACCCCCATCTTCTTGGTGGCCCTTTGTCAAGAAAAGTAAAGCAAATCTTTTCGTTATTTTTACCAGGGCACATGTCAAAATAGTTTTTTTAGTTATAAAAAACTACAGTAAACACACAAGAATGTAAAAATTTTCTTTTAAAACTATCTAACACACAATTTCAACAGTCAGTCAGTGAGACTTTTGTGCTTGTTTTCCACGAAATTGACCCCTTTAATCGGTAACCCCCAAGGGGTAAATTTACCCCTGGTTAAGAACTCTGTGGGCACACTGCTTTAACCAAGTAAACTTAAACGAACATTTGTTAAAAATCACAGTTATAAATGGGGTATAAAACAAACCGCACTATCTGACTATTAGCTCGAGGTTAATTGTTATTCATGACTTGATCTGACCATGAGCACAAGGTATTCTGACCAAAGATTTCAGCATAATGATCGTTATCAATTTGAACCTAAGCAAATCACCCACCGTCCACTACTGGAAAACACTGCCTCTATCCAGAGATCACACATGGTTTTTGCGTCAAAAATTAAATCATAAATGGGGTATTAAACAGACTGAAAAATCTGACTGTGTGCACGAGGTAAACTTTAATTAAGGGGCGAATATGACTGTGAGAACAAGAAAAAATATCATTATCCTGCTTTAAGTGTAAGCATGACGTATTCCAACCAAAGACTTCAACTTAACGGTTGTCATCAATCTGAATCTAACCACATCACCCACCATCCACTACTGGGGAACACTGCCTCTATCCCTTTAACTTAACGATTGTCATCAATCTGTCTAAAGTTGAACCCAACCACACTACCCACTAACCACACCACCCACCACCCACTAACCACACCAAGCACACCACACCCACCATCAACTGCTTGCACTCCAAGCTTGGGACACGAATCAACAATCGAGTCCATGAGCGCTCCGTAGTCGATCGCCTCCTCCTTAATCTTGGGGAAGAGATCGGAGACGATGCCGCGGAAGAGTTTCAAGTCATCCAGGAGGAACTTGGGAACGTTGACATCGCGGATCGCTCGCAAACATATCACCTCCTCGTCCATATCTGGGTGCTCCCTCTTCAGGTTGCCTGTGTTGGATGGGTTGGATTTGTTGGATGGGTTGGATTTGTTGGATGGGTTAAGTGGTTTGACAGGTGAAAAAAATGAAAACGGAACCAGCAACTTAACAAGGGGGTATTGGGGAGGTGTCTTTATTTGTGGAGGTGAATTATACCTGTGGATAATGCCGGGCTAGCCATCCACATAGATTTAAATTAACAAACGATCCAGACACTGTAATAGCTCGAGCAACTCGACTGTGAGCATAAGGTGTCTTTCGATACCCGTGGATAAAGCCAGGCTTGCCACCCACAAAGATATAAATAATCCACCCACTGCAATAGCTTCAGCAACTCGACTGTGGACAAGAGGCGTCATACAATAGACATGAAGTCTGGCTTTCCACCCATAAAAATATAAATGAACAATACATCCATCCACACACTATAGTGGCTCTAGCAACTGGATTAAAGACATGAAATTTCTTATGATATTGATGGTTAAAGCCGCACTTTACTTTAACAATGATATAAATAAACAAAGCATCCAGACACTGTTCTAACTTCAACTCCACTGTGAGCATGAGTTGAAACCAATCACATGACAAACCCACCAACCTGCAGCAGAGATAACGGTCTTCACAGCTCGCATGCCGAAGTCATAATGGTCCTGGGAACTCAGCTGTTCCGATGACAGTTTAAACGTGCTCACAATCTTCTTCGATAAGTGCTGCATGGAGGGTTAATTTAATAATTAAATGTTCAAGCAAACGTCATTCACCCAAATTGTAAGGTAACCTAACAACTACCTTGTGCCTCGGTTGATCGCTCAAAAAAGAGTTTTATTGAGTAAATTGGAAATTTCAAACCCTAGGACTATGTATTGAAAATACCTATAATGTTTCCAGATACAGATATTTGGGACAACACATATGTAATCATGACACAATAAAGTTCAGGAACAGCTGTTAAGTATTTGGTTTCATTGAATTACCTTTCAGATGGTGTGACAGTATGCCATAAATCGGATGGATGTAATAAATAGCACATGTAAATAACATATAACGTACCTTTGCATTGTTAAACCCAAAACTGTAGAGCGATATTTCTGCGATCATTGCATAATCTGGTACCATCATGGCAACGGGACGGAATAAAGCCTGGATGGATAGTGAATGTTAACACTTATAATGGACCATACAGTGACTTGTGATATTTATTTTCCATAGAATATTTGTAATAAATAGCTTCATAAACACAGTTTTACATGGTTAGAACAATTAAGTGTGTTATTATTTACCTAAAGCATTTAAATTGTCACCCTTAAATGTTTAAATTTTACATTTGTACAATACTTTAACAGACATTGATAATGTCAATAGTGGTGCAATATTTATATATACTTTAAATTGCCGAATTTGACTTGGACGAATTGAACTAATTTAAAATGGGCCTTAAATCTGAATTACTCTTTTTTATCTTTATACTTATAAGTTACTTAAGTCTTTATTTACCATTTTAAACTGCTGGACCATCTCCCACTTTATATACAAATATTGTCATTGCCCCATTCATATAAATATTTTAAATGTAAAAGAAAGAGGGGGGTTAAAACCTCACAAACATATTTAATACCTTCAAGTTATCAGGCAGTTCAGTCCTCCCAGCATAACCCGGGTTCATAGTGATGAAGACAGCACATGAGGCTTTCAATGCTATCTCCACTCCTTCAAACATGAACCTGTCCATACGGGCTGCTTGGGCGTTCTGTATCGTCGCTATCTGCTGGGCTACCACTGACAGCACCTGTGGTACATGGGGTATCATAGGTGGGTGGGGAATAACCTAAGGGTATTGTTATCTTATGCACAAAGTCAGGTTAGGAGTAATTTAAGACTATGGATTGATTTATTTATATTTTGTGCATGAGAAGCCAGTCTTTATATATATGCATTGTAAAATATATCATGTTCACAGTAGAGTTGCTGGAGTTATTTCAGATTATAAATTGATTATATTTTGTGCATGGGAAGCCAGACTTTATCCATGGGCATTGTCAAATACCTCATGCTCACTGTCTAGTAGATGGGAGTTATTGTGTGGATGGTTGATTCATATATTGTCATGGGTGGTATGTTAGACTTTACTTAACTGACACAACTATATTATACTATAAAAGTTGAGACAATAAAGTATTTAAACGTTTTTTTTCCTATACATCTTGCTATAATTTTAAACCTAAATGTTTTATTCCTATATATTCCTATAAATCATAAAATATATTCCTATACATCTATACTCCTATTTATTTCTACACATCATGCTAAAAGTTCAAACTAAAACTGTTTTTTCCTATATATTCCGATACATCATGCTATAATTCAAACCAAAAAGCTAATTCAGCAACTTATCAACCAAACCTCAATATCAATTCTATTGAACTCATCGAAGCAAGCCCAAGCACCAGAGCTTGCCAATCCTTTGAAGAACTTTCCCATGGCCATGAAATCCAGCTGGTCACTGCAGTTGAACACCACTGTCTGGATGGCAAGCGCTTTGCCGAGATCCTTGGTGGTTTCGGTCTTCCCGGTCCCAGCGGGCCCAGCTGGGGCCCCTCCGAACTTCAGGTGCAAAGCCCCGGTCAGCGTGAGGTAACATCTGTTGGGAGGGGTGATTGGGGGTTAGCAGTTGCCATATATGGACATGGGAAGTAACTGATATTCACGTCTTATTTGTTAAAACAGCTCAGATGAGATGTCTTAATAATACACCTTAGGGCAGCAGTTAAGATATTGCAGATTTAATGGACTATACTGGATTAACTGGGGTATCATACTATATACGGTCTTAATAATACACCTTATGGCAGCAGTCAGGTTAGTGCAGATTTAATGTATTAAACTGGATTGGACCAATGTAATTTTGGTGAGTATCATGCATTTATATACGACACCTGTCAGTCAAAGGAGTGATGACCAATCTTCCAGTGTTTCCCAGATATTCATAACCGTACGGGAATTCAGCATTCACGGCTCGTACGTACATATTTTCCTTAGTCCAGTAGTACCTGAGTAATTAATATGTATAAGTCATGCTCACGATATGTAGAAGTATGTCTTGTAGTTTTATTTTAAATCATAAAATGGGAGGTTGTTGGATTGAAACCAGTTGAAAGCTAGTCGGTTGTGTCCTTGGGCCAATTAGTCGTGGTATATGCCTCCGTGCATGCTCCCACTTATGGGATAAATAGAAATATCTTAAGGTCAAATTACGGGAAGACATATATGCAGTAAGTGCATCAACACAATATGGCATCCCCTGAGCCCGGTTGTTGAAAATCATTCAATTGGTTAAACCTTAATTTGTAAGCTATTAATAACCATGTAGCTAAGTGGCCAGTGCACTATGTAAATAAGGAATACATCTGCCTAAAACACCACCATTACAAATATTTAAGTTAGCTGGACTAAAATACACACTATGAACAGACCAGGTACAAAGGAAAGTACCCACCGAAGTTGGCTGACCCACTCAAAGTCGTTGATTGTTTTCACTTTCTCGATACACAGGTTACCGACCACATCTCTGGCGTGCACCTACGATTCGGTTAAACTTTGTTATTTTATCTTTAAACCAAATTGAATTTCGTGCAATACGGTATCATATTATCTTATCTGATAGAGTGTCATTTAATCATTCAACATACTGCAATGGTTTCAATAAGCTCTACTAGGTTCACGTCATTTCCATGAAGTGCCTTGGGGAAGGACACAACATATTAACCCATTGTTTCTATACAACCGACCTTTCGGCTAAGCATCCAGTACGCATGTACTTAAGATAAGATATTCATGTTTATCCCTGTGAATGGGAAAACCAAGGGGGTTAACACACGGAAAATTGTCAGATCACATCGCGCCCATCGTCGGGTTACCAAAGCTATTGCAGTGTGTTGTATATAATAGAATGATAGACATGTTTCTTTAATTTGGTAGAACCTATTAATCCGCTGGGTTCAGGCAATGTCCGTAAAGTGCCTTGACCAAGGACTCAACCGACTAGCTAGTGACCAGTTTTGCACCTGCAACCTTTCGATTGAAAGACAATGCACTTAACCGCCAAACTAACTGGCCGGCTTATCAACCAGACAAAAATACCCCAAAGCAAAAGCAGTAATACAACCCCAACCATAGGTCTACTGTCTTTAAACTATTTCTGAGTGGTATTATGCCTATATATGAGCAACAATCACCTCTATGACAATAAGCGCTGACATCATCATCCGTTGCAACCCAGTGAGCTTCCCACGTACGAGTCCCACCAGATCGGACAACATACCAACCAGTCGTTCGTACAATTCATCCAACTCTCCATTCGTTATCGCCTCCTCCACGTACTGCGACCAATATACCTGGGCACCAGCTATCACCACTTGCCCTGTGGGAAATCATTTTATATATATGTAGTGGTGGGTACCCAGGCTTTAATAATGAGTATTGAAATCCACCTCATGCCCATAGCCCGGTTGCTGGAGCCATTAAAGTCAATAGAGATTTCGTTTTTGTTGTGGGAAAACCAGGCTTTATTCATTGGTACTAAAATACACCTTGTGCCCCTAGTTTAAAGGCTAGAGCTAATACAGTGAACATAGGCTTGGTTCTTTCATATCCTTGTGGTGGAAAACTAGACTTCCATGTGGGTAGAAAGTTACAATTTATCCATGGGTGTTGTAATATATCTGCTGCCGACAGTCAACTTGCTGGAAATATTACAGTGTGTAGAAAGTTTGCTCACTTATATTCTTTTAGTTACAAAAATTTATTGACAGGTATCATAGGCCCCTGATGCCCAAAGTTGAATTTCTAATAATCACAGGAAGTCAAGATTTGATGCACAAGACAGCTTATACCCAGAGTCGAGTTATCATGATTTATTTGTATAATCATAAAACAAAAAACAAAGAGAACAGTTTTCCATTCTGGGATCAAAGTTACCCATCTGACCACTGTAGCACTGTGTTTATTCGGTTCAGTTACCGCATTGTAATATACTTCATAGGAGAAGTGCGCTTAACTGCAAATGGAAAATCCGCAGACTACACATACAACAGTTCCCCACCTGGCCACTGTAGCACCCACTCTGTGCGCTTATTATCCGGGTACGCGGCCACAGCTTTGGCACACTGCGCACGAACCGATTCCAACATCACCCTCTCCACTTCACCCAACCAATCCTCCACGTTCCCCGTCGGATACAATTCCTCGGAGAACTCCACCGACTCCCCCTCCCCTGATACCATCTCCGTCATCCGCATGTCTTTCTCAAATGTGATCTGCGGGTCATCTTTATTATTAGGATTTTTGTGAAGCACAAAGTTAATACGGAAGCCTATTAAAAATTCTAAAAAAAATACACTACTCGCTTTAAAAAAATCTATTTTCCATATTACAGCACTGTCACATCTTTATTATAGGATAGGATATTCATGTTTATTCCCGTGAATGGGAAAACCAAGGGGGTTAACACACGGGCAATCGTCAGTTCACCTCGCGCCCATCGTCGGGTTACCGGAGATATTGCAGTGTGTTGTGTATGATTTACACGTTCCTTCAATTTAGTAGAACCCATTAATCCGCTGGGTTCAGGCAATGTCCGTAAAGTGCCTTGCCCAAGGACACAACCGACTAGCTAGCGACCAGTTTCGCACCTGCAACCTTTCGATTGAAAGGCGACGCACTTAACTGCTAGACCAAAGGGCGGGACTTATCAGGATTTGTAATGTACTAAGCAGTTATTTAATACAGAAGCCTAACAAAAAAAATTGTAAAAATACACTACTAGTTTAAAAAATATCAAATAGCCATATTATAGCCCTGTCACTAACAATATTATAAATTACAGACAGATTTCAGCCAAAAAGGAACATTTTTTTAACAATTGCTTTAGAAAAGTAGTTATAACCCTTACTTTAAAATTTTAGTAAGTGACACCCAATTTTGAACACCAATAACACACTATGTTTTGAACACTTTAAATATTTCAATACACAGAATCCATTTTAACTATTTTATACACAGTCATTTTTCGTGTTTTTATCATAAAAACAAAAAAAACAGCAGCAACAGCCTATGTACACGACGAAATAGCTATAAACAAACCTTGAAAATGTTCTCAAAGCATTTCCTCAGATGAGGTTGAACTGCAGTTGGATCTTTCGTTTGCGACAAAATCTCCAACAATTCATCATCGGAAAGGAAGTAAAATCTGAAAGTTGGTTGGTTTTGGAATTGATGTGTATAACGATTGGTCTGAGTATTGAACTATAACACTTCTGGCTATATACAGTGTGATGAGCAATAGATGGCTGGGTAAGATAGGAATTTTAAAAAGTAGATTAAAAACTATGGCTATGTCAGATAAGAATTTCAAGTTTTATCCAGTGGTTTGGAAACAAAAAGTTTTATCATAGGATAGGATAGGATATTCATGTTTATCCCCGTGAATGGGAAAACCTAGGGGGTTATCACACGGGCAATCGTCAGATCACCTCGCGCCCATCGTCGGGTTACCGGAGCTATTGCAGTGTGTTGTATATGATAGACATGTTCCTTCAATTTGGTAGAACCCATTAATCCGCTGGGTTCAGGCAATGTCCGTAAAGTGCCTTGCCCAAGGACACAACCGTCTAGCTAGCGACCAGTTTCGCACCTGCAACCTTTCGATTGAAAGGCGACGCACTTAACCGCTAGACCATCGGGCCGGACATATGGACAATCGGAGAAGATCAGGGTAATACATTCGATTTGCTCCAAACTAAGGTAAAAGTGAGCACACTCATCCCATTATATCCCCTATAGACTTTATTTTAGGCGGTTTTCAATAGCTCTATTGTAAATCAGTGTGTACAAGCTCTATTCACCACACCAAATGGAATAAAAGAAAGTTATTATTTTAACAGCAAAGTGTTCCATGCACTCTGGGTCCAATGCAATTTACCGATTCTTGATTCTTAAGCAAATTAAATCAGTGTATTTTATTTAAAATAAGCTTTAATGGCAACTTCTGTTTTTGTATACTGTTTTACCGTGTATATTTACAGTTGTGTTTAAAGACATTAGCTTTGCCCTTTTTTCTGCTTCTTTTTTTAACTATATATCCGTGCTAATTTTCTTAACTGTAACCAAGAAGGAAATTAAAACTAAACTAAAGAAATACCAAATAGGTATCACCAACATTTTTTCTTAGTAAAAAATAGTGAACTTTGTTTTTTTTGTTTAAAAAATGGTGACTTTTGGTTCCCACCAGTCTTACAGTATAAGTTTCCATATGTCATCATTTGGAGCTAAGTTAATTTTGTGAATTTTGAGCTAAGTTTAATAGTTTATTTTGGACTTTTTCTTATTAAAAATGGTGATTTTCCGGCCTTACCAGTCTTACAGTATTAGTTCCCATCAATTGAAAGTTTACCTGGGGAAGGCTGCTCTCTTGGTCTCCAGGTACTCACTAAGTCCCTTCTGCACCTGTTCCAGCAGTTTGTTGCATTCCTTCAAACTCTCGAGCAAGCGGGCGTCCGAACAGAGGGATATCACCTGGGGTGGATGGGTTACTTATGGGGGTTGTAGGGATAGCATATTCATGTTTATCTCCATAAATGGAAAAATGCAAGGAGATGTTAACAGCCGATGTTGTAAATAATGGAAGGATTTGTTTCAGGGTTTAACCAAGGTCTGCTAAGTCACTTGTTGAAGGGTACCCACAATTTTAGACCCAATTTATGATTTAAGATAAAAACGACAGGATAAGCATTGATGCCCAATAAATAGTGACTGATTTCAATCCCACAACCTTTCACTAAACGACCATAAATGCTCTATTCAATGAAATGGAAGTGAAAGAGCTCAATATCCACCAAATTCATCGGGTTCAGAAAATGCACCATTAACGCTATATTACGATGAACTAACAAGTCAAACATTCGAAATTCCACCATTCCATATAATTTCACCACCACATTTGCTGTAATAGAAGCAGTCGATACCTGAGTGTTTTCGTTTGCGTTCTTCATAATCTTCCTCCACATCCGTTCCATGGTCTGGTATCTCTTCCCCTCCACTGGGAGCTGACGATTGATGTCCTCCGAGCTGAATATCGGCTCCAGGTACAACCATGATCGCTGGCATGCTAACCATTCATCCAGAACTCCTGGAGGGAGTGGTTAATTGTGACACCTCGTGCTTGTAGTTGAGCACAGTAATACCCCTTATACACACAGTCGAGCACAGTAATACACCTCATGTTTACAGTCGAGCACAGTAATACACCTAATGCACACAGTCGAGCACAATAATACACCTCATGCACACAGTCGAGCACAGTAATACACCTTATGCCCACAGTCGAGCACAGTAATACACCTTATGCCCAAAGTCAAGCAAAATAAAACATTCCATGCTCACAAATCGTTACCAAGGCGACACAGCATATTGCAGCTAACAGCAAGAAATACCTGAGTCATGTTGAGTTTCCCTTCCCACGACGTGATCCTTTCCTCAAACGGCTTCTTGTATGGGGAGAACGACATGGTTTGTGTCATCACAATGTGATCGTCGAGTAGTTGGGAAGCTTCCTCGGGGGACCGTATGATGAACGTCCCCGTTTCTTTGTACGGTTTCGCCTGCGTTGGAACGGGTTTTGGGTGGAATTTGATATCTTAACCCTAGGGGTAGGAAACGCATACACATGCTAAAAGTCAGATTGTAGGTATAGTGATTTGAAATTAACTTTACGACAAGCCCTTTAATGTTAATGAATCATTGCATATCTTTACCAAAGCTATTCTTACAGTTTAGTAATCAGAAAGGTGGCTTCAAGCCACTATATGATATAGGATAAGATATTCTTGTTTTATCCCCATCAATAGGAACACGCCACAAGCAGCATCACACAGACATTGCCCAATTACATCAAGGTTGCGTTACCAGAGCTATTTCAATGTTTCTGTATAAAAAGGAGACACTTCCTTTATTTTGTTTAACCCATTACTCACTGAGTCCAGGAAATTTCTTCTAAGTGCCTTACCAAGGACATATTCAACCAGCTAGCGACCACTTTTACTCTTACAACCTTTAAGTGAAAGGTATCGTACTAATCCAGCAAGCTGTTCGGCCGGACAGATATATTAGCAGTTATGGGGGCACTTAAAATAATGTGGTAAATCCCCAAGATATCAACAACCTCACCTCAAATTGTATTGGGTATCAATAACCAAGATATCAACAACCCCACCTCAAATTGTATTGGGTCCCATTCTTTCTGCATCTTATCCAACGCTTGTTCGATGGAATATTCCTTGCCAGCCACTTCCGCTACTTTGGCGATCTTATCAATGTGATCGGCGAGATTCATCTCAAGACATTTGCTGAATGTCAGTGCAGCCTATGGAAGAAGGTGGAGGTTAATATTTCGATTAGGAATAGGTTGGTTGTATTCTTTCTAGTATGTATGGAAATCCATATTTAAATTAAAGTATTTTTCAGGGGTTTTCGTCTGATAATTTTTGCCCAAGGTGGAGTTGCCGAATTGATTAATAAATTAGGATAAAAATGGTTAAACGCAACGGACATTACCAAATAGCCAATCGTGTGATTACCTCGCACCCTATATATTTGTACCCATAAATGGAAAATTACAAAAAGCATTTACACACAGGCAATTGTCAGGTCACTTTGCGCTAACTGGTGGGTTACTGGAGCTATTACATATAATTTAGAAATTCCTACAGTTTAAGTTTGAACCTTTAATACATTAAGTTAAGTAATGCCAACAAACACCCAGTGGGACCTTCTGACCCAGGGGTGGGCAACTTCTCTAGTCGCCGGGCCAGATGTGGGAAATAAAGTTCTTGATGGGCCGGATTAATACATGAATAGTATTCAATATCTTAATTACAGGGTAAGGTTAGATATAGTCTGCGAGCCGGTTAAAATCCCTTCACGGACCAGATCCGGCCCGCAGGCCCTATATTACCCAGGCCTGTTCTGACCGATACATATACCATGACCGGTACAACCAATACATATACTAATTAACATGACCAACACTTATACCTGTTTCTATATAAAATGGTTTTAGTAATAAACCCATCATGGGTTCAAAACTTAACCCAAAAATAAAAAAATGGAACCTTTCTAAGCCCGACCCCATTTGAACGCCATTAAACTCTATTTGAACGCGATTCTACCCCGTTTAGACCCCATTTGTAACCTTAGGTTGCACAGAGAAGCCGAGTTCCTTTGACAACGCGTCCCAATGCCGGATGCGCATCCCTGGGTTCCGCAGGCCTTGGATGAGAGGGATGAAGGGCTTGAACTCTTCAACACTGTTCTTCATCTGCAAGCATACCTGCTGCACACCTGTGATGGAGGATTAGATGGGTTTGTGACTTGCATGTCGATTTAAAGTATTGATGTTGATTATTTGAAAATAATCTGTAATGGATTTTTGGGTTCTTTTGTTGGGGTATGATACAGCTGCTTGTGTGGCCAGGAATAGTAGTAGTTTGGAAATGCACAGAAAGTTTGGTGTGCACGGGCAGTTCAAAGTGCACAAATAGGTTCGAAGTGCACGGGTGGTTCAAAGCGCACAAATAGGTTCGAAGTGCACGAGTGGTTCAAAGCGCACAAATAGGTTCGAAGTGCACGAGTGGTTCAAAGCGCACAAATAGGTTCGAAGTGCACAAGTGGTTCAAAGCGCACAAATAGGTTCGAAGTGCACGGGTGGTTCAAAGTGCAAAAATAGGTTCGGAGTGAACGGATAGGTCAAAGCGCACAGGTTGTTCGAAGCACAAAGGGCATTCTCAGCACAAATGTCCAAGCCCGTACATCAACGATAACAAAGATACCAAATCACCGATCACACAGTTACCTGGTATCTCCTTGAACTGCTTGGCGCATTTATGAAGGTTTCTGAAACTGTCGTTGACGTTTCTCTCCAATTGTTCCGCATCAATGGATGTGAGGGGATCGTTCATCCATGACTCATGCCATCTCAACCAATCAGAAGTGGTCGTCCATAAATCGCGGTACGGTTGAAAATCTTTCATCAGCTTGCCCAGTTTATCGTACTGTCGTCATGATGATGTCATAGATGGGTTGATGACGTCATTTATAGGATGATGATGTCAGTGATGATGCAATAATGAATTGATGACATCACAAGCAATGAAATGAGCATGAAATTAATAAAACAGAGTTAAAAAATAAGAATTGTTTAATCTACGTGTTAAACTAATTAACTACAAAAATACTAATTAAAGTTATTTTTACTAAAATTACAGTTATTTTTCGTCAAATTTTAGGTTATTTTTGGTTTAAATTAATAATTTTTTTCTTATTATAAAAATTAGTTTTACTTAAAATTACAGTTATTTGTTGACTTATAATTAAATATTCCTTAATGAATCTATATGGGTTGGCATGACTTCTACGCTATTGACCGTCCTATACGACGCCATTATAATGAAAGATGACCGACAGATTACGTTTGCCATACCGGCGATTTTCGGTGGCGAAAACAGTGACGTCATCAATGACGTATCCACTAACGTCATCGATGACGTATACACTGATGTCACCGATGACGTAGTCGCCGATATCGCAGACGCACGAGTAAAATGGGCATCGCGTATCAAAGACGAACGATCGCCTTCAGACTGGCTCGGAAGGAACCGGGAAAACGACGAAATCGGTTAGTGACGTCATTAGTGACGTCATGATACTGATTTGTGTCGTAACCCGAATCACGTGGCACAAGTCATGGATGGGGATACGTTAATTAAACCTGTAAATCTGAATGCAGTTAGATAGACGGTTGTTTATACGCGGAATATAAATGACCAAGTCGCCCTAAATCTCACGTTGGTGACGGGCATCCCGAAGAGGCGTTCGCGTTGGTTGTAAAGCTGGGAAAGTCCCTGGCACTCCTTCAATTGCTTGTTGATCCTCCGCACCTCGTTAGCGACCTCGTGCGCCTTCTGTATCTCGTTGTGCGCAGCGAACCCGGCCACAACCATCTGGGTGGAGGTTGTAACGGTTGGTTGCTTTCATACGCGAATACCAAAGGCGTAAAGCAGCTTTTCAACAACAAATGGGAGATTGTTATTTATCTCAGTGGGTGGGAAAACGCAGTTACCAAACGGCCAATCTTCAGTTTAAGAACAACGCACTTAAAGTTATACAGCTATTACAGTGTGTTGTATATGCTTATACGTTTCTTAAGTTTATTCAACCAATTAATTCACTGGATTAGGCGTTGTCCGCGATGTGTCTTGTAGGAGACACCATTGACTAGCTAGGGGCTGGTTTCGATTCCATAACTTTTCAGCAGACGGGGCTGACGCTACAAAACTTTCTTGGTGTTTTATGGCGATGAATTTTGCATATCAAAATAAAACGGCTATATTTTATCTTTAGTTCCATCTATTATTTTGACATTCGTAGTATATCCGAAAGCAAAACATAACATCGAAAATCGGTTCTTTAGTTTGAATCGACAAAAACGATAACACGCGGACGCAAGACAAAAAGTCTTTCTGGTGTGAATCTATCCTTAGCTAAACAACCTGTCTGTTTTTCAATGTATAACTTCGGTTAAAAATCCATATATGACTAAACAAAAACGTTATGCAAATAACCATTTGCATAAAATATATATAAAAAAATAAAGTTATACAAATAAAAGAGTAACATTATGCAAATAATAGAATGAAATTACGCAAATAACATAACGAATACATGGCACCACCAAGCGCAAACTGAACAACAATCTGACCTGCAAAGTATCGAGTTTGTCCTGGAAGTTGTTCTGATCTGCGAGTTGTAGTTTGTGGAAATGTTCCTCTTGCTCTCCCAGTGCTGTGTACGTCGCTTCCATCTGGTCTTCCAACTTCTTCGGCCAACCAATCGCGCTCCATCTGGGTGGTGACGTAGGGGTTAAGTTGTGACGTAGCGGTTAAATTGTGACGTGGGGTTTAGTTGTGACGTAGGGTTTAGTTGTTACGTAGGGCTTGAGTTGTGACGTAGGGGTTAAATTGTGACGTAGAGCTTGAGTTGTGACGTAGGGTTTAGATGTGACGTAGGGTTTAGTTGTGACGTAGGGGTTAAATTGTGACGTAGGGCTTGAGTTGTGACGTAGGGTTTAGATGTGACGTATAGCCATCAAAGTTTACTTTTTACATGGCCATGCTACGGACCCTTAATGGCCATCAGGTTTGATTATAAATGGCATTTTTACCTAAAGTGGTTACGTTAACCATTCAGCTACAAGACTGTTGAAAGTGTACGTTTAACTGGCATGGGGCATTTTTAACAGACTTATTCCCAATCCAGCGATAAAAACATTGTTTTATATACATATCCACATGTGAACCAGTCGCGCTAACCATAGGTCAACACAACCGTTCCTGTTATGCTAGACGCACTTTATTATTATTATATGGACGAGCGCATTATGGGTTTACAAATTTTGCCCGGTTAAAAAAATTATTTTCAAAAGATAGAGCTTTTATCGAGGTTGTTTTGTGTTGAAATGATGAAAACGCATTTCCGGTTTGGTTTCACGGTTATGAAATATGCACAACATAGAAATGCCATCATGACGACGATGAAAACCTACTGAAAAGACGTTTGCTCATTTGCTGACGTCACGGAATTTCTGTGGTTATTTCTAAAAATACATTTTTTCGAAGTAAAAGTAAAAACGTAAAAAGCCGTTGAACAGGTGCGTAATAATGAGTCATTGTTTTGACGTTTAAATCGCGGTAAAAATAAGAAGCGCCGATAGAAATAACACATCAACACGACTCATTTATGGATGATTTGGTCCGATCTCTTGTTTCTTATAACTATTAACACAAGTTAGGAACCGGGCAAATCACCCGTTGTACCGTCCGAAGCTGTCGTAGCTGTCATATCTGATATTAATTCATCAGTCTTTATTTCGGGCAAGTGTAAAAACGCATTGACACCACGGTTCGCGAGATAACATATTCATGTTTATTCCAGTGATTTATAAAACACAAGGGGCGTTAACACAAGGGGTAATTACACATTAGTTACCTGAGCTATTAAAGTGTATTGTGTATAATTGAGACGTTTATACAGGTTACAGGTTTAGCTTGACTCATTAATCTAGTAAGTTTAGTCGACTTCGGGTAAGTTTTTACAGAATCAGAATCAGTGTTGCACAGTGTCTGTAGCACTTCATCAGTGTTGCACATTTCTAGTGCCCGGAGCTGCATCAATCCGCTCATTTCCGCAGAATCTACTGCCCCCAGCACGCGGTACAAAAGCTCAATATTGTATTGTCGTGTGGCCGAATGGTTAACGAGACCGATAGATATAGAATTCAACATAAAAACGGTCTTGGAGACGAGACCATCACGGCTTCGGATCCTAGCCCGGTAAAAATGCTCAATAGGCAAAGAAGGTTTAGGTGGTTCAGTGTGTCAAACAAAAGTGAAAAACATCGAAATATTGTTTACTGGGTATGTTACGAGGAAGTGACAAGGGTTGGATGGGCGTAGAGTAATAACAATGTGAATTAATTCAGTTTATTTCACGTTTTATGGATTATATTTGGATGGGGGTTTGTGAGAAAGTTTAATCCGGAAAGTCAATAACTAGGTCGGTGAACTTTAAGCCGAGGTGACTGGGTATAAATAACGAGCTAGAGCGGTGATTGAAATATTTAGAGTCTGGTTTTGTTGTCTTAATGAGTACAAACCGTGTATGCGGCCGCTTATGGCTAACCCGGGTTAAGATTAATCTAAAGCAGGTTCATTCTTACTTTTATTTGGATAAGTCGCATGCAGGATGAAGGCCGAATTATCAATACGGATTCAGCGGAATAGCTTAGTGGGTACGCGACAATTCGAACTGTCGTTTTTATTTTTTTTAAAACCTAAGGTCAAAGTTTCGAACCGTAATGATACCTTACTAAATGTTTTTTTTTTATATATGGAGCGGTATATGAATTGTTCGCGTAACCATCCGGTCACACGACGGTTCTGCTTCGAACTGCCTTCCAACACAGAATGTTCATTGCGTTTCATTTGAACTTCGAAATCTCAAAATGCGTTTTTTTCACGATGTATCTCTCGCAAGCTTAACCTTCTCGCACGTAACCGCTCGCGTTGCGCAAGGTTAAGCGGTCAGTGCTGGACCAGACCATCCACAGCCAGCCTCATGTTGGTTCCTACCCAGGTGGAAAGATGGTAGCGTTGCAGATAAGTTAGTCAAGGTGTGCGGCCTAACGGGTCAAACCGCAGTTTGAGTTCAGATAAATCGAATCTTCCTTATACGGAAGAATTGACTCAAATAGTTGAACTTAGCATAAAATGTGTATCCATGCGTATTGACAAAAATGCGAAGGTAAAGTGGATTATAAAAGCGAGTGTGACAGGATTATGTGAACTTGTATATTTATAGGACAGAATCGAGGCCATACGAAGTTTAACTAGACATAATTAATAGAAACAGTCTGTTTATATATATCCATGCGTATTAAAGGAGTGAGAAATTAAATTGAATTAAAAGGTCTTGTATGACAGTATTATAAGGGGTTGTATATGTTTTAACTACTGTAGTTTTACCGTTTTATCCTTCCTTAAAATAATTATTCCTTTTTTCTTTAATATAATAAAAAAGCGAAAAAAAAACTAAACTAAAACTATATGGAAGAATCGACCCCATTGCATAGTTCCACCGAGCCTAAATGCTTGGGAGCAGTTTGTTAAAATATATATTAATGCGTATTGACAGGGGTGCGAAGTTAAATTGGATTATCAGAGGTTCTATGACAGATTCAACAGAAACGAGAAAAAACGATCGATTCTTAATAAAATCGTGACCTTTAGAAAGAGAAAATCAAATTTAAAGGGAATGGCTGTTGTTATGAAATATCTGTACGACTGCACATATTTAAATTGTTAAACGTTAAAATAAGGTGATTTAAGGAAATTTATTTGGATTAGTTTGTACCGATAGCTATGTTGTACGCTCCAGGGCAGCTTATTATTTTCCTTTTTATCAGATTTTGTTTAAAATGAAGCCGCGAAAAGCCTGGTGCTTAAATCTGATTAACATTTTTTTGGTGATATCGGTACATCGGACGATCCAGCATACCGCGGCGGGTAAAACTGCCTCCAGGTCCGGCCTCGCTGCCAGCGCTTCCCGTATTGATGGTTCAAATTTCAACAAAAACCAAGGTGATCTAAAGTTCATATGCAAAATATTAAATCACATATTAAATATATTAAATCACTTATTAGTTAATGCAAACGCTGGAATCGATACGAATTGTCTCCAGTTTGAGAAAGAATGTCTATACGTGTTGCAATGTCGTCTGCAGGCTGCAACCGTTATTAACAATCCCTATGCGTGGGTATAGCATATACTACACTTTACCATTGAGATAGCTTGGGTTTAGACTACACAAATGGTTGCTAGAGTGGGTAGGGTACAGCATGTACTACAGTATACCTTTTGGGTTAGTTTGAGCATACACTGCAGCCATTTGGTTAACTTGGGCTTACACTATACCAATAACCACTAGATTTGGTATAGCATATATTACGCTATACCTGTTGGACTAGCATGGTTTACACTATATACCCAATTACTTCGGTAATGTAGATTCCAATTGCGTTTTGTTGAAGTCATTTTGGGATGTGTGACATTATGTTATTAGACGTCAAATTACGACTTTTCGGCATGTGTATAATTTGTAACTAACTAATTTTGCAACAACCAATGTACCCTCTAATTTGCATAACATAGAAATACCAAACAATTACAGCGACTACGTCATCAAAGTCAAAGATCTCTGATTCGGCGAGTCTTGTCAACTACTCTGCTAGCGTCACCCAGCGACTAAAAACCGCACTGTTTGCACACTACGACAAAACAGTGATTCCAGTGAAAAACCACAGCCAAAATGTTATAGTGCACGTGGGCTTCACGTTCAGGCAGGTGGGAAACACTGTGTGTTATTATGTCCTTATTGGTATCGCAGAGGTAATCTGCTGTTTCCACTTTTGCCTGGAGTGTTCGTACAACTTCAGCTCTAATTTAATGACGTCAGCAATACTGGGGGAAGCCCCGTATTCCGTCCGTCATATGGTAACCCATATAAATAAACCAATCAGAATGCAACAATCGAACAAGGTTAAATCACTACTGAATGACGGGTATGGACTTCTAGCATTGCAATTAATTTCCGTATTTCCGTTTTTTTTCGTCTTTTTAGCATTACCGATAGTTAACAGAAATGTATGGCGTCACGAATCGGTTTTAAATGTTAAAATGGAGGTCTTTAAAACCCAAAACCTTAAGCCATCTTTATTTGTCCATTGATAACAATGTTTGCAACAGACTGGATAAACACATCGATGTACGCGTTAAGATGAATAGGCGAAAACGCAATTTTTCAATAAAATGAGAATTTTGTAAAATTTGGGACAATCTCAGTTTTAATGGGGTTTCTAGATAACTGCTTTCTCGGGTCTGTATCGCTCCGTGTATTTTTGCAAGCACGAGATAACGTCATTATAAAAACATAATTATGGTCATTTTGTTTTCGGAGTTTGGCCGATTTCGGCTTAGTTAAGAGAAGGCATTTCCAGCTACGGGCATTTTAACCTGTGGTGATCAGACTAGCTTATAATATGTCGACGAAGAAGTAAAAATACCTCTCTTGGGCCGCTTTGGACGGATTTGCGACTATATTAGGACCTAAAACGACCGCATTCACCGCACAACGAATGCCGTACATCGCACAACGGAAAACTTGGTTGTCCGCTTAGAATTCATGCGGATTTGGGTCAAAGTGATGGATACTGTTATGTTTTTATCCCTTATAACTAACTGTGTATTGCTATTTTTGTGGCTATTAGGAAACCAAATCCGCCAATAACTCATGTTGTTTACAATAAACATCACGATCGCTTAACGTATACCAGTTCCGCTACGACACGCTTGCGTTTCCGGATCGCATACCTCAATGCGGTAAACCTCTACGTCACGCGATAAACCTCTACGTCACGCGTCACTGTCAATTGTTCAGTGAATATGACGTTTAAATAAACGTGACGTGTTTGAAAACGATCGGTGGGTTACTCAAACTCTTAATCGATTAAATGACTATATAATGTGGAGGCTTTAATCTGGGGATTAAAATTAAGCGCGGCTTAATGGTTGAAAAACTATTTGCAAAGAAGGAAATGCTAGGAAAGGGGTCGGCAACCTTTTGGACTTAAAAAGCCATTTTAACCGATATTGCACAAAATAAAAATCACTGGGAGCCGCAAAACTAATAATATTTTCGCAGTAAAAAGAAAACAACACCGTGTGAGATGAAAGACGCGAGGTTTTTTATTGTTTGTTTCACTTATGCATGGGTATTAAACGTATTAAGCGCTGGCTAGAGTAGCAATAAATTTAACAAGCCGCATCAGAAGAATGAAAGAGCCGCAGTTTGCCTAACCATGCGTGCTCGGAAAAAGATGTTTTGCCGTCTGTTCTACCAACTTTATTGTAATCGCTTATCTGATCGGCTGACTCATTATTTATTAAATGCACAAGAGAGCAAACGTTGAAATGAGAAAACGAATTCTGGAATCTTATAATGTTCTGTTACGCTTCCCACAATTCGCCCTTGGCACTTGTTTTATTGTCGGTTGAAAGGTGGCAAGACACCTCCTTACCACTCTAACACGAAATGCACCTCAAGCTGTGTGTTTCCTGCTACGGTAATTTCACAATTGCGCGTGGAATTTCATAATATCAATGGCATCAATTTAAAGTAGCTAATGTAATAATTTAGGTTGTAAGACAAATCATTGTGACAACACTATACATTATGATGTATAATTGTAAGCTGATCGGCATTTTCCTGTTTTATTATTATCGCTGCAAATTTTGTAATTTGATTACCGGTGTGTTATATAAAACTCGTAACGAAGAATGTCATAATCTGTATTATGCTTTAAAATACATATTTCCCTATCCTAAAAAATAACCACCGATATAGTGAGGGCTCTGATTTGGGCAACATTCCTTTCCCAAATAAATATCAGATTTGTATGCGGTTTGATAACTTTCTATTTAATCCGATCACGTATTACATTTGATCATAGGTAATTCCCCTTTTTTGAGATTTGCAACGTCATCATGACGTGTTACCCCCTTAATTTTTATTAGTTTGTTTGTTATTAGGTCAAGTTAAAAGTAAAGAAAGTAGAAAAAGACTAAAATTATAGATATAGCACGTTATTATGAATAAAGTTGAAGAAAAACAACGCACGCGTCAGTAAAACCCAAACAAAATTGTTATCTATATCATATTTCTCCTTACCGGTGATAAACACCGCTTATTAACAATGTATAAGTCTGCGCAACGATCATCGCAGGCTGTAACAGTTTAATCAGTGAAATGGATCTGGTTAAATAACGAGACTTCGAATGGGAAACTTTAAATAATTGATTCTTAATATTTTCTGCAGTTTGGTCGGGATATCACCGGTGTGAAAGAACGTGTTGGTGATGTTTAGTATGTGAGCATTAATTATGCATGGTCCGTTCATCGGCGCTTTGGAATAGTACTGAAAATGAGTTTTATCTGCCATAGCGCGTGAGCGCGTACTCATATGGCGCGGATGTAAAGGCGGCGCTTAACAGGGTTGATTTAGTACAAATGTACGGAGTATGAACTTTGGAAAGTAGGGACTATAGGGAAATTTAACCATTTATAATGTTAAACCGGTCTGACGATAATGATTCTGGGGTGACTTCTCATGGTTAATTTATCTGGGGAAATGTCCATTATACAGTCTTCAAATAATAGGCCCAAGGTGGCTCGCTTATCTAGGTTTGCGGCGACGAACTTACAGAAACGTTTAATTTTAAACCTAATCTTAATATTGGCCGCAGATTCTCGATTTGGACGAGAAGAACCAGATCTTGAAGAGTCTGTTGTGGTCCCGTTCCTCGTGGATGGACGAGCATTTGAAGTGGAATCCCAAGGATTATGAAGGACTCGATGAACGTGAGTGTACCATTCACGGTCGGGTGGATTATTCTTGTTTATTGTGTAGATAAGAGGTTCAGTGGTAGGGTTATCATATGGGGTATTTTTGGGATATTTCGTTTATCGTGTCCATCGTCGAGTCGCCGGATCAATTACCGTGTGATGTACATGATTGTGACCTGTTTACCTAAATTTAACACATTAATACACTGGGTTCAGGCTATATAGGATAAGGATATTTGGGATTACCCAAGGACTTAAACAAGCCAACGCATGGTATCGATCCCGCAATCTATCGACGATAGTTGAACCGACAAAGCTAACCGGCCACCCAAATGGTATAACGCTCGTTCACACACAGTGGAAGTTCCCCATACATTAGTATGGCGACCTGATATCGTGATATATCGAGGAGATAGGAGACAAGGATTACTCGCCAAGACTTCCATATTTCAATATAAAAAGCACCGGGATGGTGAGCTACAGGGAGCCGTGTGCCTACCACACTTCGTGCGCCATCGACACCGCCTTCTTCCCATTTGATGTGCAGGTTAGTGTGGACGTTGTGTGACGTGGTGTGGTGTGACGTAGTGTGGTTTGACGTAGTGTGGCGTCGTGTGACGTGGTGTGACGTGGTGTGACGTTGTGTGACGTGGTGTGGTGTGACGTAGTGTGGTGTCGTGTGACGTGGTGGGACGTTGTGTGGCGTGGTGTCTTGTCTTGTGGCGTGGTGTTTGGTGGCGTAATGTCTTGTGTGGCGTGCCATTGCATTTTGTTTTGTGACAAACATTCGGGCTCACTTTACCCAATTTGAGCTCACTTTATACGCGAGGAGATTTTATTCGCTCCATCAAAGTAACATTTCGCCACCCAGGTCTGTTTCATGACGTACGTATCCTGGACCCAGCCGGTCACGCATATCGACCTTGTATCTGACAGGGAATCGAGCAGACTGCTCAAGGACGCAAAGGAGTATTTCATCAATACGGGTGAATGGAAGTTCGTGCATATATCGGCGCGAAAGAAGGTAATCTTGATATAAATATGCAGCACGTGGTAAATTATTGTCTCGTCTTTGGTGGCCTTTTTACTGGGCTAAGTTTCGAATCCGAGATGGTCTTGTTAGTACGCCCCTTTTATACAGAATTCGGTATATGTTTTGTCGCTTTAACCATTCGGCCACAACCAATCATACCGCTGATAAGCTTGAAGGTGAATTAGATCAAATTTGCACTTTGCTTTGTAGCTGTACTCGCTTTATTATGTTGATGTTTGATTGACTCCAGTTGTCCGCATGTATTTGGGTACTAAACTATGTATATCTCACTCAGATCAAGAACTTCGTTGACCTAATGCTCGAAGAACGGAACGAAACCGACCATGGGTAAGGCTGCTTGTATATAAGGCAGAAAACAGGGCAATTCGTCTGAATGGCAATGGACCGCAGTTTTCAAAATAAATGGGCCATGATGTAAAATCGCCATTTCATCGTAACCTAAATCTTTGAGGAAAGTCGTAAAAAAGACGAAATGGTAGATGATTTATTTCTGTGGAACAACGGCGAAAGTCGAGCAATTTCTTCAATTTTTAAAGTGTCTTCATAAAGGACATTTTGAAGAGTCCCTAAATCCAAATTCTTTAACGAAGTCACTAAAACCACATGTTTGGGTGTAATTTGTCACCCATACACAAATTTTCGAGAATTTTCCAATTTTTTTTTTGACCGGTAAGTTTTAAACCCATGAAAGGGTGGTCAGTAACACCGTTTAATATCTATAAATCAGTGCATACGAACAGGTCGTGTTACCCATTCAGCCATGCAGAAAGTTAAAATCTAAATCTCGCGCAGAGATATCTGGATGTCAAGTACGGCGTCATCGAATTATACGTCACTGGGAAACGTCACCATAACCAACAGTATGTTCGCCGAGGTAAGATGTGTTGGAAAAATTAAGACAGTTAAACAGCTTCTAATGTGTAGTAGATGGTGGGCGCGAAGTAATCTGACGATTGCCTGTGCAATAACGACCCTTGCGTATTCCCATTTACAGGGACAAAACACGAATATCCTATCCTATCCTATATCCTATCCTAGTAAACGGAGATAAAATATTAAGCAAGTCTCTCATACTGTGGCTTATAAGGCTTGTCCATGGCGTACTATTACAACATATATAACATAAGGCGAATAAGCTGTGTGGTTTTGTTGGATCTAAACCATTTCATTCCCCTTGGACAACCAGGTGTCGTTTACAATAGTGGTTCGTCGCAACTCGTCACTGTACATGCAAAGCATGCTCTTCCCGAGTATTCTACTCACCACCGTGGCTCTTCTGGGTTTCTATTTACCTCCCGACTCGGGGGAGCGAATTGGACTTCAAATAACAATTCTCCTTACTTTCATGGTAAGCTCTTTTAACCGGGCCTAGCTTCGAACCCAGGATTGGCTCGTCACTTTAACGTTTTTATATATAAATCGGTGTGTGAATCGGTCGCTATAACTATTCTGCCACACATTCATTCACGGGCAATTTTATTTATTTTACCGAGGCAAGCTTCGAACCCGGATTTGCGCTTGCCACCGTTGGTTTATCATACCATTTGGCGTTTAAATCGGTCGCGTTAACTGTTTAGCCACACAGCCGTCTACAGGAAGTAATTTATTCATGTTTTACCCAGCCTAGTGTTGAACCCGGAATGGGCTTGTCACTTCACGTTTTAAGATAGAAATAGGAGTATGAATTGGTTGCGATAACCATTCTGCCACACTACCGTTGACACAAAGTAATTTATTTTTGATACCGAGTCAGGTTTTGAACCTGCGATGGCCTGGTTCCGTTTCTAAATTCATTAGCAACCCGATTTTTAAAGGTTCAGTTTTTAAACCTATAATGTGTCAGCCACTCAAACCGTTTGTTAACTAGAAATCGGTATATGTATTGTCGCCCTAACCATTCGGCCACACCAACAAATTTCCTTTGTGGTAACCGTACTCGCGTGTCGCACGGAAGACTCCGACGCGCGGACAACGAATGTTTGTTCCACAAACGTCTTTGACTACAGGGGTGTATTGAGTTGAAATGAATTGCTTTATAAAGCTTGTAAAAGGGATCAATTTATTTTGCGGTGAAATTACATGTTAAGTGCTCGGCTAGTTTGGATGAAAATTTATTATTGTAGTAAATCTGGAAAATCGCTTGGAAAAATAGACGTCACGTTTTATTTAACCCATTTTCCTTGGTTTATCTCAATATTCAGTCAACCCCGTGTATCCCTTAGCGTAGATGATATTGATGTTCCCTAAAACCCACCCATAACAACCCACAGGTGTTCCTGCTGGCGGTGGGTGAGATGTTCCCGGCCTCTACTGGGCCCTACCTGGGCGTGTATTTCGTGATCTGCATGGGGTTGCTGGGTATCAACCTGCTCATGACGGTGATCGTGCTGCACGTGCACTTCAAGCCGGTGGTCAGGGAGGATAATGTGTGGAGGAGGAAGGGAAAGAAGAAGGCGTGGCGTGTTAAGTGTAGAGGGTGAGTGGGGTGGGTCAAGTGTAGAGGGTGAGTGGGGTGGGTCAAGTGTAGAGGGTGAGTGGGGTGGGTCAAGTGTAGAGGGTGAGTGGGGTGGGTCAAGTGTAGAGGGTGAGTGGGGTGGGGCAAGTGTAAAGGGTGAGTGGGGTGGGTCAAGTGTAGAGGGTGAGTGGGGTGGGTCAAGTGTAGAGGGTGAGTGGGGTGGGGCAAGTGTAGAGGGTGAGTGGGGTGGGTCAAGTGTAGAGGGTGAGTGGGGTGGGTCAAGTGTAGAGGGTGAGTGGGGTGGGGCAAGTGTAAAGGGTGAGTGGGGTGGGTCAAGTGTAGAGGGTGAGTGGGGTGGGTCAAGTGTAGAGGGTGAGTGGGGTTGGTGGGGGTGATGGGGTAAGTGCTTCTGTTAGTGGGTGAGGGGTTTGCGTGGTCCAGTGGATGGAGGTGATGAGTTGTACTCTCAAATGAGTGGGTAATGAGTTGGATGCTCAAATAGGAGTTTATAGGACGGTAAAGAACAATCAAAAAAGTTCGCTGCTTATATTTTTGTTGTTCACTCCTGAATAGAATTTTTTATGTCTCGGTGATTAGCACAGGCAATCATCGGAATACCTCGTGCCCACTGTCGGGGTTGCGCGAGGTGAATTAATAAGTGAGCTATTTAAAACTATAGAACAACTTTGCCAAGTGTGAGAATCGAACTTACACTGTTCGTTTCGTACGACAGATTGCTGAGGTGCAGAGAGCTGAGCGAAGACGAACTGATGCGAAAACGGAAGAGTCGGCGGAAAGAACTCAGTTACCGGACGCAGTCTGCCGTACCGCGTCACACGCGACGCATCCTTCAGTTTTGCGACCGGTACTGGAGCGTCGGCGAGCTTGGCGCCCGATGGATGCGCACCATCAGTGACGACGAGCTCGATGACGTAATCACCGATGACGAAATGGGCGATGACGTCATTGACGAGAGCGAAACTTCAGACGAAGAGAGCTGGGGCGATTCGAGGGATGATAAGTCCGAAAATTCCCGAGAAATCACGAAGATTTCCGGAAGGCAAAACAGGCCGAGCGTGATTATTGACAACGTGCTGCTCAAAGGCGCGGAGAGCGAGCCAAGGTTGGATTAATTATTTAAAATAGCAGCTACACACTTAACCAAATCAGCAAACACTTCCGCCTTTGTGTTTCCATAGAAAGGAATTTTCGGCGCAGTTCTAGTTTAAACTTTACATTAACTATTTATACGGGGTGTCGGGCGTTGTAATAAAATCTGTTGCACAAGTGCGACTTCTTCAATTTATTGTAACCAAGTTCGTTTTTGCAGTCTCAACAACGGATATGACGGTGACAAACGAAGAGTGTTGCCAAACCAGCTGCCAAATGAAGGGATTGGCATCACTGCGGGATCGAAAATGAAAACACTGAGTCCAAATGTGCGTAACAGGGCAGCGACGGAGCCAAGTAATTTAAGAAGATCGGATTCTGATGGTTACAAGCACAACGAGGTTATCGGGCAAGTGACGACCTCGTCGGCGGGAAAATCCGACATCGGGTCCGGCCAAGCGTCCAGGAACGGCTCGATCGTATCGAACATACTGCGCAACCGTGTGTTGGGTGTGGTGGGGGATATGAGGGGATATTTGAAGAAGGTAATTGTTTTGATCTAACGCAATTAATGCATTTTTACCAGGTTGATATTAGAGCCCATGATGTGCTCGTCTCTAGGATGGTATTAAACGTTTTTTTACTGTAAATAAAGCAGTTGATTTCGGCCAAACCATTCGGCCTTTTTGTGGAGACGAGTTAACGACTGGATGTGTGTTAACGGCCCTTGCGTTTTCTCAATCACGGGGATAAACATGAATATCCTATCTTGTATATTTGTAATTATTACCAATCCCATTTTAGAAGCCGTGACGGACTGGTTAGTAATCACAAATTATCTTTTTAAATTGCTTATTGTATATGAATCGGTAGCACTAACCATTCCACCACAAGACCGTTTTTCAACACTTCGCTTTATAGTTTATAATGTAATATTTTGGCACTTCGTAATTTTTTGTAATTTTTATAATTTTTTGGCACTTCGCTTTATAATGTGACGTCAAAATTTCAGACGGAAGAAACACGCATGCGGAAGCGGAAGTCGCGGAAGCGTCGGAAACGCGAGCGACGCGAGAAGCGGAAAGAAGAGGAACAAGAGCGTCAAGATCTCGAACAGGAAGAATGGAAAAGCGTCGCGCGCGCTATTGACGTCATATTCTTCCGTATCTACGTCATATTTATCGTCATCAGCCATATTGGACTACTTGGCGCCGCTCTGCATACGTGGATGGCGAATGAAGATTATACCTCGTGACGTAATACCTAGTGACGTCATGCATGTGACATGGACGCCGATTAAACACGTGACTTATGTAAAGCGACCTATTTCAATAAATTAATTTCACTTATGTGGATTTCTATCAGTGGCACGACACGTCACAACTAGCGATAATTAAGTTATGACGTCATAACATACGTCAATCCTACGTAATGATAATGTCGGATATGACATAGGAACTTACTTGGCGATGAAATCGTCTTGCGAGAGGTTGTAGTTGAACTCCTCTATGAGCTCATAATCGCCCATTGCTCTGTCAATCGTTTCTTGGTGATGTAACAATTGTTCGGGAACTCCCTTCATCCAGTCTCGCATCTCGGTGAGCTCCTCAACTGTGTTCGGCTTGTCGTACAACTTCCTACTTATCGCCTTGCATTCCTCACAAGCCTAGGGGGGGGGGGGGGGGGGGTAAGAGTTTGAATCTTTTTGATGTACTTCACCTCGGTCGTATGTCACATATGGGGTGGAAACACACAAGGGGGTTAACACACGGGCAATCGTCAGATCGACTCGCGCCCACCGTCTGGGTTACCGGAGCTATTGCAGTGTGTTGTGTATGATAGACACGTTCCTTCAATTTGATAGAACCCATTAATCCGCTGGGTTTAGGCAATGTCCGTTAAGTGCCTTGCCCAAGGACACAACCGACTAGCTAGTGACCAGTTTCGCACCTGTAACCTTTCGATTGAAAGGCGACGCAATTTAACCGCTAGGCTAACCGGTCGGACATAACGTGTTTAAATTTCAACACTGCGTTGGGTTCGTCAGTAAGAATGTTATATGTGAATCGGCGATGCACTAAGTTGGCATGGTGGACATTGAACCTATTATCTTCTTATCAATACCCAACAAATCTTTTTCGTACTACTACCAGATTATGTTTAATCCGAACTTCATTAATCCAATAACGGACTTAAATGCACTTTCTTTAGCCCATGATCCTTTAAATCATAGAACTTCGTGACTAAGGATTAAAATGCTCGCTTACATAATCCGATATAAAACATTTTAAGTTTACTGCGCAGATATAGCTCCAGGGAAAAATTAACGTCGTTAATACGACATTTTGAGTGATTGTGCTATTTAAGTGCCGCGTGGGCTTAAGGCGGAAAACTCTGCATTTAAAGCTAAAGTAACACTTATTTATTTTTGATCAGTTTGTGATGAAAATAACGTTGATATCAGCTCCACTTTACAGATACCTGAATAACTATTGTACACAAAATGACATGAATATAAGCCCCACCTTATTCAGGATTGGATCTTTATATATATTTTTATTGACGTGTTTTGACAACTGTTTGTTTTGTCGTCTTTTCATGTTCTTTGCCGTAATTTATATTATTTGCTGTTGTTTAATACTAGAAAATGAATAAACTAAACTACATTAGGTGCCACACTATATTTCATAACATTGAATATAACTGTGACTTAGAACCAACCATTCAAGGTTACTTAATCATTATTTAATGAGATCGAATAAAGCAGTAGATATGACATTGGGCAACATCAAAATACCACATGGCCACAGTCATGTTAAATGAGCAGTATCAGTGTGTTCAGTGGGTCGCATATTTGAGTGACGCATTTAACGGACTTAACGAAAACACTATTCTGGGTGTTAAAATGGTTAAACTAGTCGAATGTGTACTTGGGCAAGGCATTTAACGGACGTTGCCGGAATCCAGTGGATTAATGGGCTTAACAGAAGTTGTTAAAATTTCGCCATCATACCCAATGCCACGCAGTAGATCCAGTAACATGACTGTAGGACAACTTAATCTTATCATTGTGTCGTAACATGTGTTTTGCAGGCCCCTAAGGATAAACATGACTGTTCTACGGTGGTGGACTGGTATTAAACAGGTCTGGTTCGTAAATGCCATGCCATGCCAAACAGCTTAGCCACAATCCTAGACATTTAACCCAGAAACCAGACCTGTAAATAGTCAAATCTTTGTGCTGGCAAAACACAGGAACATTATTTATGATTCCAATGCTAACTAGGATAGGATATTTTCATGTTTATCCCCGCGAATGAGAAAACCAAGGAAGTTATCACACGGGCAATCGTCAGATCACCTCGCGCCCACCGTCGGGTTACCAGAGCTATTGCAGTGTGATATGTATGATGCACACGTTCCTTCAATTTTGTAGAACCAATTAATCCGTTGAGTTCAGGCAATGTCCGTTAAGTGCCCAAGGACACAACCGACTAGCTAGCTACCAGTTTCGTACCTGCAACCTTTCGGCTGAAAAGCGACGCATTAAACTACCAGAATAACCTTAGACTGATGCAGCATTGCAATCACAGAGCTGATGGAAGATATAAACGAAAGCCAAACTCACCTCATCAGCTTGGTCACGCAACTTCTTCGCCAACAACTCAAGCACAGCATTAGCGAGAGTCTTCCTCTTCTTAGACAATGATTGTCTCACATTCTCCGTACCAACCCAGAAAGCACCAACCACAATGCTGGAAGGGATGGCAGCTTCAAGCTTGTCCTTCTCAGCCAGGTGCATGTCGACCTCAGCTTTCACTTGGACAGCTGTGTTCTCCTGGCTGTCAAACTCCCTAGGAAGGATAGGATACTCATATTCTTCTGACATTATAATTTGCCTTGAAGTCAAGTTTCATTATTACTGTTGGACTGGTCGGTTAATGCGTCACCTTTTTGCCAAAGGATTGCAGGTTTGAAACTGGCTAGCTAGTCGGCTGTGTCCTTGGGCAAGACACTTCATGCACAACACACTGCAAAAGCTCTGGTTACCCATGTGATTACACTCCCTTTCATAAACAAATCTGTGATAATGTGCTTTGAGTATTTATTTACAGCGAAAAACCGTAATTACCATGTCTAAATGCCTTGCAAAAAGGGTTTTCCTAGTGGCCATAGACACCAGCAATGGTTCAGAAGCAAAAACAAACTCACTTTATATAATCGTCTACAACAAGGTTGTGCAGCTCCAGGTATTTCTCGTAGCACTTTGCATAAGCCATCATTGGTATCAAGGACTGTTGCACTGCATGACTGTAATGTGCATTAAGAAGCTTAGACACAATGACAACCAATTGAATTTTAACATGGAGGTTGTGGAATGAATTGCAAAAAAAATTGAACAGTTGCTTATAAGTGAACATTGTATACTGCTACTGTGGTGGCTTTAAGAGCATATAGAACACATAAGTGCACACAACACACACAAGCGCACACAAATGTACACACAAGTGCACAAAGCACACACGACACACACAAGCGCACACGACACACACAAGTGCCCATGCACATACAAGCTTCCATAGAACACAATACACGACATACAAGATAGACCGCTGCCAGAGACACTCACGCAATGGTCTCTCTGAGCTGCTCCACGCGAGGTTCATGAGCTCCCACCGACTCCAGCAGGGCAGAACCTCTCCAGAACAATTCCTCCAACACGTATCGCTCCAACTGTGGTACATGCTGGGTGGACGCAATTGCGTTGTCAAATAATCCAACCATGGATGGAACGAATGAAGATAGTGGTGTGCTGTAGCCGACCCCATTTGCATCTGGGGATAGTTTAGATAAGGATTAGACCGTGTTAATGTAAATATCTTACAACTGGTGTACCACCTCTGTTTTCCGCTCGTACCCTGACCTACTGATTCAGTAAACAACAAAAAAATTGCTTTGAGGAAAATTGGCCATATCCAATCTAAGAATTGTCCATAGTATAATGTGCTTTATTGTTTAAAGTGACTAAATTTTATACCATATATTCTACTTAAATACAATATATTCTACTTAAATACAATATATTCTACTTAAAAACCATAAATTTTACCCAAAAACGATCTTAGTAACAAGTCTAAGATAAGTTCAAAACTTTGCCCGATTAAAAAAAGTATTCAACTGACTAGGCAGCGGGTGGTTTTGATCCGACCACATTTAGCTTTGCCGATACAAAACCGGTTGATCTCACACGATACCCACCCATGACAAGGTCAATGATGAAGAGTGGATTGCGCTTGGGTTTGAATGGTGAGATGAGAGCTGTATCCGGCCAACTCATGTCCTCAGTGCATCCCATAACCTGGCAGCACGCGTCGGTTATCATGGTGGTGAAGCTTGCCAGCGAGTCTTGCACCAGGTACCGGAGAGAATCCTGTTGATGCATAAGTTTTAACTTGCAGGGATTGGGGTGATGGGATATAAATGGTACATGGTTTTCATCCCCATTGGTAGGATAACTACAGTTGTTACAACACAGGTTATTATCAGATTACTTTGTGCCCACAGTCAGATTTGCCATTGTGTTTAATATAGGAATCCAATAGTTATTATTATATCTTGAGTTATATTAAAAGCTTAGAAAAACAGTTTTCTGCATCATAGATAGTCATACATATTGTCCGACCGGTTAGTCTGGCAGTTAAGTGCGTGGCCTTTCAATCGAAAAGTTGCAGGTGCGAAACTGGTCGCTAGCTGGTTGGTTGTGTCCTTGGGCAAGGCACTTCGGAAATTGCCTGTCTATCTGTCTATCATATACAACACACTGAAATAGCTCTAGTAACCTGACGATGGGCGCGAGGTAATCTGACGATTGCCCGTGTGTTAACCCCCTTGGTTTTCCCATTCACGGGGATAAATATGAATATCCTATCCTATCCTATGTTATTATTACTCCAGGTCTCCAGCCATTATTTTGTTACTAGGTAAGACTGTCAGCTAAAAGGTGATGTGATCGAAAACCAGGCGCTGTCCAGTTCGTTGTGATTATAAGTATTATTTCCTGAAGTCAATGGTTCGATGTGTTAAATAAAACTGCGATATCAGTAACATACGATACACTGTAATGGGCATAACCTACCTGGCTGCAGTAACAATGAAAAATATACGACTGCATAACAATCATAAAATATAGTTATAAGTACCTTCAAGATAACACTAGAATTGATAACTAGATAAGCGGATAAACATATACTTTCTGCCTTTTAAAAGTTTGTCCATTATTCCAAGATGTAATTTAATGAATGCCTATGTCTTAGACCACATGTATTGTCTCAACCACGAGACAAAAATAACCTATTTCATTTTTTCGTTTAAAAACACATAAACACCAAACACACCTGCATACAAAACTTGACCATCTCCATGTATTTCCTTAGTTTTGAGATCCTGTAAACTTCCCAGTTTGTCTCGAACATATTGAACCATCCCTTCCCCACGTATTGGAAACTACCACGAACCACCATTCGAAGTGTGGATATCCATGAGTCTCGAAGAAATAACTGGACCTGGATGGTTGTGTTGTTATTTTCAAGTCGATGGTAAGTATGGATGGAATGAACACAATTTTACCATCCGTCATATGACATGGCATGAACGACAAATGTGTCTGATTATTTATACAAGGACCCAAGTTCATGATGCATTGTCAGAATGAGCAGAACCTATCATTGTCTAAGACATTGCAGTGCATGCATTTAAATGAGATGTATATATTTCGTCATAATTAAAATAGCATCCCAAGTTTATAGATATTTTTCATATTTTTTCATTTTTACAAGAGTTTTGTGGACAGGTTTAATATTGGTGGTGAAATCAGGTTAGCTCATGCAGGTAACACATCAGATAAAAAGTGGCGGGATCAAAACCTTTTGTCGTCTATTTAATCATGTCTATGGACACTGAACTGACACCTAATGGGATTAATTGACACAGCCACATCTTCTATCCTAGCATCAGCACAAAAAGGCAACAAAAATGCTTCAATAAACTAAGTTAAGAGACCCAGACATGGCACCTGAGTATACGCTTGGGATTGATTTTGTTCGAATTCTTCGAGCTTCATGCTTTTAGTGAGTGTTGTGTTGAACAAACTCATCGATTTCACCTTGTTGCATTCTGTGTGGACCTGGAGGGGGAGGCTTGGGGTTAACGGGGATTGTGTAGTGTATAGGTATAGTGTATAACTTAATATGACTGTTTTTTTGCAAAAACGATCAGGTATGGTGGAAATCTTGGTGCTTATGGATTGGATACTTATGTTAAGTACTAAGGTGGGACATTGCAAGCCGTTATACCTAGGATGGATGTGTCATTTGCATCCTGACAGGTGAAGTTACAGTGAGGATTTATTCACTGTAACTGTCTGCTAATTAACCGTCCGGTTAGTCTGGTGGTTTAGTGCGACGCCTTTCAGCCAAAAGGTTGCACATGCGAAATTGGTTGCTAGCTAGTTGGTTGTTTCCTTGAGTAAGGCAGTTAACGGACATTGCCCGCATTAAGCGGATTAATGGGTTCTACCAAATTAAAGGAATGTCTCAATTATACACAACACACTGCAACTCGTGTCCGTGGTCCACATAAAGGAGCTATTGCATTGTGTTGTAAATGTGACGTTCCTTAAGTTTTAAAACCGATTTATCCACAGAGTTCCTTACAATGTCTAAGTGCTTTGGTCATTGAGACAAACGACTAGGTAGCTACCAGATTTAAACCCTTTGGCAAAAGGACAACACACAAACCCACCAAGCTATTTGGTGGGATTTCAAAACATTCAAAACTTTCAGTTTCAGTTCAGGAAAACTTCTATTATGATCACCCCACAAACTCACCTTCCCAGATGCAACAATCGCTTCAACTCGAGTCCACAGAGAATTGAAGGCGAAACTGTCCCGTTGTTCTTCAAAGTCATATTCCGGAATGTCAACAATACGTCCTGTATTATGTCACAATATGGTTAATTTGATATCCAACTCCATACAAACCCACATATGTCTGAATAAATCGGAAATTTGTGGGTTAGAAACCAACTGGTAGATAGTCGTTGTTTTCCAGTCAATTTGCCCAAAACCAGCAAATTAATGGGTGAAATATAAACTATAGAAAAGTGTTCATTGTTTTTCAATACTGTAAAATCTCTGGACACCCGACGATGGACATTGGATAATCCGATGATTGGAATTTATATTGTGTTATACACACTAGGGATAAATTCTGATTCACATAATGAGTTTGTGACTTTTTAGTTTGGTTCTGCAAATTAGAAATACAATGCCAACCATTCAGCCACCTACAAGGAGAAACCCCACATATTAAAATAATAAACATCGCCACCTGCTGACGAAGAAGTGAAGTCAGGTTCAGGCTCAGGGAGGGTGACGTATGCGAACGATTTGAGGTTTCGCGACACGACTTTATCGAAGGTTAGTTTGTTCATCGTTCGCTTAAAGTCCAACCCAACTTGCTGTTCTAGCTTTGCCACACAGTCTAGCAACCTGTGTCACATGTGTTAGTTTCATGTTGAACCTGCTGGGATTAATAGTCAACTGTGTTAGTTAAACAAGGTGTTTGGGCTCAATGTCTACCCAGGAAAGATTGGAGCCGATTGGCTGGCTTGTATTCACACAGCCATAATAATTCGGGTTATTTGTGCAATCCCTTAGACTTCTAACTGAAGTGGTGAAAGATCAAACCTGGTTGCTAGCTAGTCGGTTGTGTCCTTGTGGCAATAAAAACATTGTCTAGACCCAGGGCTTTTAGGGTTAAACTATAAGTATAACAATGTCTCTTTTATATTTAACACACTGCAATAGCTATGATAACTGGACCGAAGGAATGAGTTATCTAATGATAAAAGTACCAAATGTTCCAACACATATAGATGGCCTGGCACACAATACCCATGTAATAAAATTAAGAATTTCTGCAGTTTGTTTTTAGCGATGTCCACTATAGCCTTGGTCAAGGACACAACCAACTACCAAGCAGTGGTTTTGACCTAGGGACCTTTTATGAAAAGACCAAACCAAGGAAAACCAATAACAAATAGACAGAGGTAACCCATCCACCATCCCAACTTACACAGGGTCATTAGATCGCAGTCCTGGAGTGTTAATGGATCGAGACGTCATATTTTCGAAGGAACTTGATTCAAGGGAGAGAACATTGTCGTCGTGCGGCATGCAATCCACATACAAGTTGTATCTGGGGGAAGGAAGGAATACAAAATTCAATACAATTTGCAGCAAATCTTTATCATTCTTTCCTTTTACACCAGTGAACTTGTTGTGTTGCTAAGGTTGTAGACATACATTACTTATTAAAAAAGAAATGTCCGCATATTTATTCATTTAAGTTTAATTTAAAATGTCATATTTCACTTATATTACCATTCTGGAGGATAAAAGCTAAATACCCTATCCTGATTCTTTGCTTTTCTCTGCTAAAAGCATTAACAATCTTTCTTTGCTTAAAACAAAACAACTAGTGATATATTTGTGAAAAGATAACACATTGTGCAAAATAAAATCCACCATAACATAGAAACCTTATTAAGCCCTCTGTTTTCTTCCGAAGTCGATACGCTTCAGCGACTCGATGTGCGAAGATCGAGGCATCTTCTGCTCGGAACATCAGACGTATACGGGGGACCCAGTATTGCTGGGGAAGCCCCATTCTCGAACCTGGGGTAAATGTTATTTGAGAATCCAGTTTTTTTGAATGTTTTTAGGTAAGTTGCTGGGGTTATTACAGTTTGTGGATGGTTGATTAATTAATTAATAAACTTGTGGGCATGAGAGAAGCCAGGATTAACCCACCGCCACATGTGTAACACACTTCATGCACAACTTCAAGTTACTGGAACTAGCACAGGGCGTGTGGATTATCACCAACTGCGGTGATTGAATTAAAGCAAATGATGTATTTGTTTCATGGCATAATGTATGGAATTGTAACATAAGAAACAAACCTTGTCTTTTATCAACTGCAAGGATAATTGTAATTGTTCCATTTTCGTGAAATTATTTAAAAAACATAATAACCAACCTGTCTTTCTGACTCCCCCATTCACCACAGGTTGCCCTCTGGTGTCCAAAACACGACCTTGGTCGTCAACTTTTTGTACAAACCATAAGTCCGACTCTTTGTCATAATCCAACACCCCAACATTGAACCATTTGTATGTGATGTTGGGGTCCTTGGGGTCACCTGTGTTTCAGAAGAAAAATGGATAAAAGTCAGAAGTATAGTGCATGGTATTGTGAAATTGTGAGAATACTCCAAGTTAATGTAGTACTATTTATTGAAAAATTATGTTACCAGTACTTTGTAAAACTGTTTGACATAACATTTAGTACTGGTGAATTGAACTTATCATTTTTGGTCCAACCGATAAAAATTTTGTAATTTAATAAAACAAGCAAGGAAGTTGTGTGACAAATGGAATTATTCCACAAAAATATTATAGATCTTATAAGGGATGAATATGACTGTATGAAAACGCATTAAGAATTTTTCTTAAAAAAAGTTTTTTTCCAAAAAATGAGATATTTTAATAAAAAAACTTGACCCCACACTTATCCATCTGGCTATCATTATGACATTTCAAAAATTTCTAACAAAACATTTTTTTCCCTTAAATACCACAGTTATTAACCTTGTCATCGAAAATACAATGTTTGCAAGAGTTTTTATATCAAAAACATGATATTTTACATAAAAAAAAATGTTTAATAATAATTCTGCCTACTTAACGAGACTCGGCAATTGGAAGTTGAGACTGCAAGTTCCAGTTGATTGGTTAAAAACATTTTTATTTGATAGAGATATATCGAGGTTTTAAACACAGTTTTATGATAACTGCATAACGTGGATCTAAGGTCATGGTGATTATCTACATTATTATTTAAAAAATCTTGTATTGGTAGAATCGCAGTAAATAAAATTAAAGCGTAACACTTCGGGTTATATAGCATGACATGCACGCAAAGAATGTTACACACCAAAGTAAATGATTATTACATACATGCGGGCATGATTACAGAACACATATGATTACTGGGCACAAAATAACTGCCTGGAATCCTGCACGTATTACTACAGGGATAGAAATGAACCCATTTCCATAACAAACTTGATCTCACCCTTGTCCAGTCGATCCTCGGTGGGAAGTAATGACTTAGCTGGGACGGGTCGTCTCACATTCCCCTCCACACCCAGCCCCAACCATTCCTCCCATGTCCGACAATCGAACTCCGTGTTGTCGAATATTTCGAGGGGCAGGAACGCGGGGAAGGGGGCTGGGTCGGGTGATTTATTCAGCTGGACTTTGTGGTCGTCGGGGCAATGTTTGGGCATCAGCTTGTTGGAGTCGACACCTTCCATGTGAAGAAGGTGGGAGAGACGCTGCTTCGAGAAGATTCGTTTCCCCCTGTTGTTGGGTTATATTGTTCAGTAGGTTTATTGTAAGCGGGTTATATTGTTAAGGGTTTATGGCAGGGGTCGGCAACCTTTTGCACTTAAAGAGCCACTTTAACCGATATTTCACTACATTCCTGGTCCTGGCGCTACCATGGACACACCCATACAAATGAATCGTATCATGGCCTGCATTCCTGGTCCCAGTGTATTAACATGGATCCACGCTTACCAATATAAATGCAATTCTCAGATTCAAACAAGTGAGAGTTTCTTACCTTTCGATCTCAATTTTCCTTGGAAGCTCCCCTGGGGCCACGTAATATGGGGTTTGTACTTTGGGTTGCCACGACTTTGTGGGGAAGTCGGTCTTCATGGTGAGTTCAGTGGTGGGGCCCATCTGCTGCTTCTCCACCAGTGTGGAGAATGTTTTCGGGTCGGGGGATTCAAATGTGGTCACTGTTCGAATTATGAGATGTTCATGTTTATCCCCATTAATGGGAATCGTAGGAGCATTATCATATAAAAAATTGAAAAATTACTCTAATATTACTTTTTAAGTAATGGGATATTCATGGTATATCTTAGTGAATGGGAAAATCATGTTAGAATACATTTGAGAGTGATATCAAAGGGGCAATCAGCTGATTAATGCATAATTATTAAAATAACCATTCAAAGTATTTAAAAAATTGTTTTTAAAAGTATAAATAGTAATTGTAATTTAAAAAAAATTAGTATGCAAAAAGTAGTATTTAAAATACTTGGTAGAACACACACACAAGTAGCCAAGATAGAACAAATAATACCGGAAGGCAGATGCTCCTTCTTTAGACTCTTGTAAAGTAAATCCTGTTGAACTTCTGGCCCATTCAGAAGGTTCTGGAAAGAAAGCATTAAGTCTCTTAACAAAATGTTGGGAGAGTGTTGCCTGATGCTCAAGCTGACAGAAAGTAACGATTATTTTTAATTGTAAACATTATTCGGTTATTTATTCACCCGTAATTTAAACAGTAATTTTGCTTTTATGAGATCCAGGTTTATCAGACATTTAGTCACCCAAACTTAATATGTTTTAGATGTAATTAATTATGTCGCTAAATCGATATTGTTATATCAATGTGACATTACAAACAACATTCAAGAAAATTCCAACAGTTACCTATAAAGGATTAACATTTGCCCCTAAAGGAAAATTCCAACACTCACTCCTAAATTCCAACACTCACCCCTAAATTCTAACACTCACCCCTAAATGTTCCGATGCGCCAGGGTTAATGATGTCAGAGTAGTGACCCCTCTGGCAGATATCAGATTGTTTGGGTGGTGGCCCTTCCATGAGAGTCTGGGGGAGATTGGTTGTTAACTATATAAGTTTAGGGTATTTGGGCCTGAAATCGGCTAACTGGCCAGTGCAGTGTGTTGTGCATTACATGTCGATTTTTTAAAACCCATTTATCGACTGAGTTCAAGCAATGCCTGCTGAGTGGCTTTTTGCACATGGACACAAGTTGTGTTGTGTCACATAACTAACCAACGTTTAACTGGTTTTGTTTCAGCAATCTTTTGGTTAAAGGCCAATACACAGGAAAACACGAATTATTTCATGCAGTGATGGAAAAAGATGGTAACAGCGCCAGTGAAAACGCCTTTTTTTAAATAGATCCAAACATTGGTATATACTTTTTTCAGCACTTATATCTTGTAATAAATTGTGGAATCGGTCAAATTATATTAGACTTGGTATCTTTAGAACATACTGTACAAGATATATTTAATTTTAATCACAAAAAACATATTTGTATATGTTGTGTAATACACGTTTCTTACATGTCTTGATCTGATGCTCATCTGGGATAACTGGGGTGAAGCAAGTCGTTTTCGACTGGATGGAGTAATTCTAGGGGGGTGGGGTTCTCTGGGAGTTCCCCCATTATCAAACCCATGACCATTCATTATGAAGTCACAATGGGCAGATAGAAGGTTGGTTTCTACTTAAAAGTTACAAATTCCGAACAATATTGTCGTCCTGTTGATATTTATTAATTTTCAATTCTTAAGATATTTGTATATATTAATATAATTATGTATATTTTTTCCATATAACAAACTACCGGTATGCGATTAATAATATTGTAACACAGTATGAAACCATAAGCAACAGTACACAGTATATATGCATTTATATTTGTATGTTTGTACTTAATATAGCTTGATCCTGCAATATTTTAGTCTTTCTACTACATTAAAAACATATTAATAAGAGCATTATCATCACCCCGTATGGAAAGTATGTCAATTTTCGCCGAGATCTCGAGTGTGCACACGCCAAATATTTAAGTGTGCAGTGTGCAAACGTCCAAGAATGCACCCTTCAAGTGTGCACACAATCTCCTTTTCATAACTGTTTTACCAAAATCTAAAAAAATATATTATTCTATCCTCAATCTTTCGTGTCCGTCAGCTAACATATCTATCTACGTAACTAAAAATGTACGGAAAGTAAATTACCCGAGGTCCAGAGGTAGGTTTACAAGTTTATTGGAAATTATACGATGTTTATACTGCCAGCTCGCAAGCATGTGTAAAATTACCCAAGTGTGCAAAGACGCAGTAAAAAAAAACTCGAGTGTGCAGCTGCCGTACTTTCCATACTGGATCATCACTGGATTTTATAGGTACCGGTAATTAATTAATTTAAGTATTGTTGCATTTTTTGTTTTTTAATAACAGTAACCGAATGTCTTGTGTTATATAAATTAAATGGGGTTAAACATCGGAAAATCTACAGAACAATACCATATACAAGTATCAAGGTTTAAGAGAAACACAAAGAAATTTTAAAGTGGGAATATTATTATAATTATTTCAAACAAAGGCGTTAAGTGTGTGGTGCAATTGCACACATCTTTTATCAAATTTTTATTTGCTTCATAAAAAGAGGAAAAGTGAAGGATGGAAACTGCACATGAAAAGCTTAGTGTAAAGGCTGGGGTTAAAGTTAGCATTAGTTCTAGGTTTGAGATAATCTTTAGGGAAAAATTAAAATTATTCTCCATAGTTTTACTGAAAAGTTGGAACCACAACCGAGCAGAACATGATTAAGGTATTAGCTCTACATGAATTGCGCACTGGTACTGTATGTAACCCCTGTAGACATGACAAGTTATTTAACTTTCACACCAAATTCATATAATTACCGACTTAATCTATAGGCCAATCTTTAATATCAGTATAATCGTAATTACCGTATTACTGCGAGAAAATAAATAAAAAACTAACGGTTTTCATTCGTACATGGACGCTGGAAATTAAAAAAGTAGAGTTACTTGTTTCTATAGTAACATTGCCTTCATAGAAATGTTAAAAAAGTAGTTGTATTTAGGTTGCGGAATTGATTAGGTTTGTAATTAAGTTTGTTAGTTTATATTTAAATTGTTAAATAATGACAAGCTTTAACAAAAAAAGTAAAGGAAAAAGGTAAAATTGATAAATTGCCGTCTTTAATCAGACCGGTTAGCTTAATTGGTAAAAGCGTCAGCGGGTGAAGGTAGAAGAAAACAAAAAAAGGTTGGATTGATGGTTGTATTTTTGGCAAGGCACTCAGTGGACATTGCCTAAAACCAATGACTGTTCTACCAACACTAAAGAAAGGTATCAACTCAATCATACACAACATCATGTAATAGCTTCGTTAACCCAACAGTGGCTACAAGGTAAACTGATAATTATCCGTGTAATAATACTTCTTTTATTTCCCAGTCACGGGAATAAATATGGCTATTCTATTCTACCTTTTCGGATAACAGCCGAAGCCCTTATTTTGTGCGAGAATTCGTACAACTCAATAATACCGTCTGTGTTAAAATCCAACAGCTTGTGCGAAGTCACCAATACCACCTGGACACTGATGCTCAGATGAACTGCCCGTCAGTAGGGTTAATAGATATACACCCCATGTATAAAATTTAGCGTTATTAAGTTATACCGGTATACAAAAGCATGTGTTAAAAGTTAGACTAAAATTAAGCATTAACAAATTGCACAAAATTTAACCATCCATCATGATTTATAAATGACAAATATCCGTGTTTATTTAAGGAGTTGTAAAAAAAGCTTGCGTTTTAAAACAAAGATCGGCTCATGCATTGATATTAGGTCCATGTGTAGGCTATATCCCACACATTAGCTGATCTTTAATAAAATAGCCCGTCTTTTTGCAACCGCTAAGATAGAAAAAAAAAGAAATTAAAACTTGAGATAAACACACACACACAACCGTTAAGACAGCTAAATTGCGTCAATTGATGTCAGAAATAAATTAATTTATGACAATAAACATAATTCATCTTATCGAATGAATTTTGATTGTCCATAATGTCGACGAAAAGCGGGAGCCCTAAGTTTTTTATCGGCTTATAATTATTGAACCCTTGATGGGCTTGTCACCAAGACTGATTTTGTGTAATATTGGTATATGTGTCATTTGCGTTAACTATTAGGCCACACGACCGTCCCGAAAAGCGCGCCACGCTTGTCTAGAATATGTTTCGACTATTGCAACGCCTGGTATCATTATCAGTGTCATTCCATTGGGGAACTCGTGTCTATTTCCAGACGTGATTAGGTCATAATCAGGCGCTGCTGACGTCATAAAACAACTGCATAAAGGTGACTATGACGCCACAAACTGCTAACGCCAGCTGAGCTCATTGGTTGCTCGAAGAAAGTTAGTTATGACAGAACAAAGACTGCTTCGTTCTGATTGGCTGTGATATATACAAATAAATATTCTGACACAACAGTGGTGCAGAGAAGACAGACAATACAATCGAATTGCGAGACAATCGACATTATGACATTTGGAAGACAGGATGATGTTCGCTTCGAAGGAAATAATAACTTATCAGAGAAGCTTTTTGCCATTTTAACTAACAGTTTATCTAGAAAGCAGAATGTTTTAAAAAAAGAAAATGTAGAATCAGATATAAATTTTGGGTAAATTTCAAGGATTTCCGATTTTTAACTAATCTAAATTTTAATTCATCGTTTAGAAAAATCAAGGCTCGTCATTCGGATCTATCCACTTGGCAGCAATTTACATGACGATGTTTAAATTTATTTATCAATTCTACTATTTAAGTTTTATTTAATAAGGGTTTTTACTATGACGAAAGTGGTAAGTTCTTACCTAGTGAATGGTTATTTGATCCTGACCGGTTAGCTTAATTGGTAGATTCTGGGATGGGAAAAGAGCCGAAACAACAAAGTTGTTGTTAGATGTTACCCTTGTTCCCGGTTTGCACGGTGTGGGAATATTTCAAAAAAAGATAGGGAGAACTGCAAACATGTATATACTCGAGGGAGAACTGAATATTTAAAAAACAGAGGAAACTGCGCAATAAAATAAATATTATGCCATTGAGGTTAATGTAAGGGGAATTGGTCAATATTAATCCGTTTTTAACTTCTTTATATATAATTATACCACCAGTACCGTTTTAAACATTTCGTTCTATCCACATGTTCTAAATTTAGTTTAATTTTAGGATCACAAACTCGTGTTCGAGGCATATTCTCTTTAAAAATATAGCAAGGCCGTCCAAATAATGCGCCACTGGCGACTATGTACAGTTTGGTGCAGATATCGCATAACCACAGTGATTAACGCAGATACAATGCGTGTATGCACAATGCGTACATGTCCCCTGACGCGATAACTGTGTAAATCAGCGGTTCTCAAACTTTTTTTTAGAAAATTACGTAACGGTCCCCTAGTAATTTTTAAATGACTCACGGAAATTACTTTTTTGAAAGGTGCTTCGCGGTCCCAGAAAATTGTCTCGCGGACCCCAAAAGACCGTGGACCCCAGTTTAAGAACCGCTGGTGTTAATGGATATGCTTGGTGTAGAATGTGTTAGAATGTTAGATTGCAGATCACTTAACAACATAACCACACAAAGTGGATTATCTTACTAATTAGTTTAACATCAGTTTTATAGCTTTTGCAACAAAAACTCATTAGTCAAACAAAGCAAAAAATTGACAAAAAAACATGGATGCGCTGAGATTGGTAGGTGCTGGAGCAAACGGACCTAATCCCGAAGAGATTGAGCGGCTTCTCATGTGCCCGATATGTTTGGAAGTGTACAGCAAGCCAGTGGTGATCCTACCATGTCAGCACAATCTTTGTAGGAAATGCGCAAATGACGTGTTTCAAAACAGAGGAACTCCCATGGGATCCGGTGGCAGATTTAGGTGAGTTTGTTTGAAAGCACTTTAACCCGTCGGTTCTAGGAATTGGAAATCTGTCCTACGTCACATATTGTAATATTTTTATTCCATAACAACGTATCATATAGTTTGGAGAAGTGTACAATATTCCCTTAACAAGTCTTAATTATCTTAATTATACAATAAATTTCATGATATCGCATTCTGCGCACGGGGTCGAAGCAAGAACCATGCAATTTCTGCACATACTTGGCGTATGCAACCGCCATTTCGTACCCATCCCAGAATGACTGCTATATACTTAAATTGATCTGATTTATAGGTCTAAGTTTTCAACCTGCAACCGACTCAGCATTATAATTGTTGTTTTTATATATATAATTATATAAAACGGTCGCATTACCCATTCGGTCAGGGATTCCGAAGCATACGAAGATTGCCCGAGTCATAACACCCACTCGTTCCCTTTTTTACCCCTGGTTCTGAGATAACCATTAGTACCATATGCCAACATGTTTTACCATTTGCTACTTTCCATAGATGCCCGACCTGCCGCTATGAAGTTGTATTGGACCGACATGGGGTGTACGGACTTCAACGGAATCTTCTGGTGGAGAATATCATTGATATGTACCAGACTGAGGGGCGGAAACCGGTGTTTCAAAAGAACGAGGTGACGGGATATAAGAATTAATACACTCTTCTTTTAATGTTTTGATAGCACCAGCAGATGCTATCCAACTGCATATAACTGGTATCTGGATTTGCCTGACTAAAAACATAAACTAAGCAGTCAAGGTTTGGTTTAAACTTCTGGTCGGGATATCCACTTGCGTTACATTGCTAATATCAAGACATATATCGCTAATTTGCTTAAACATACAATTTAGATTCCCGTATGGATGGAGGGCGTCGGTGCGTTAAAAACAAACCTAAAACCCAACTGTACACGTATAAGTTGGTTTTTCCCATTATTTTATTTTTATAACGTACTTTTAACGACTGTCGTTTTACCGTTTTCTTTTCACTTCCATTTTTTTCAAACCGAAGTATCTAGCTTCTCAACTATCGATTTTTAAGCATCAAAGATGAAATAAACGAAACTAAACAGGTTGTCATGTGTGACGAACACGAGGAAGAGAAAGTGAACATTTATTGCCTGACGTGCCAGAAACCGACATGTTCGCTCTGCAAAGTATTTGGTGGCCATCAGACTTGCGTCGTCTCTCCTATGGATAAAGTCTACAAAGACCAAAAAGTACCTAACGATTCTGTTTTTGTTTTTTTATTTTACAATATCAGTCGCGTAATTTATGAAGCTATTGCAGTTTGAATTTAATGATATTGCTACATTTGTGCTTTGAATGCGAGGCATTGCTACATATGTATTGAACACACTAAAACAACTTTAGGAAATGTAGGCCTATATACCTCGATGACACACTTGATTATAGCCATGTGATAGTCTCGTTTTGTTTTAATTAAAGCCAACTAATAAAACCAATATTATTACGTAGGCTAATCCTATCATTGTATTTAGAATCTTCACAACAGATATAAAAATGTGTAACGTTTTATTTAAGGCGGAAATATCGGACTCTATAGCGCTCATGGCGGCTGGAAACGACCGCCTCCAAGCGATCATTTCACAAACCGAGGAAATCGGCAAAGTGGTGGAGGTGGGTTGAGACTATATAAGTTAGGTTTGCTGGGTGTGCAAACTCAACTCTTGGACTCGCCTTGCGCCTTTTGTCGCATTCAAAGGGAACTCATATTTTCCCAAATTTAACTAAAAATGACGCACTTTTACTGCCCTATGGTAAAACAACAAATTGAAGCCTGGGGGTGACGGTGGGACTGTATGGCAATAGTCACCAAACCCTTTAACGGCTTGAATAAAAGTCATATTTCTACCGTATACACTATATATGGAGTACAATGTAATAGCTTGGGGAAACGCAGCAGAGTGAAGAAATTAGTTTGAGCTATCGGTTATATCCCATTTAGTGCAACGGACGCAAAGCGAAAAGTGATTTGTGTTCCGCGTTTGACTCATTGTACTCAGTGTTGGAGCAACGTAAGAACGACATGATGTGTCGTATCACCTCGGATGTGCAGGAACGTAGCCAGGTGAGCAATTATTCATGTCGGCACTGATGTTACAAAGACCCCAAAACGATTGTAAAAATGTGCTCAACCGCGTAAACCCTTAACTTAGTCGCTTAGTCATCAAATTTTTGGATCTAAATGTGCCACAAGCTATTCGGCTTTACGAATATCACCTACATTTGATGGATTATTGAGTTAAACTATCAGTACGAACGTCTATATTATATTTAACACACTACAATGCCTCCGGTAAAGGGACGAGGTTATCTGAAGATTGTCTGTATGATAACACTTCTTGCATTTTCCCATTCACGAAGATATCCGTTTGATGGTCTTTTAATGTAAAACTAATACTTTTTATTTGGTAATTTACTATTTTGCCAATTCAATGTTTATTTGGTCTATCCCATGTATTGCCGCGCAGTCAAATGACAGCAAGATATCCCACAGGTTGTCCAGGAAATGTTGAAAGCATATGGAAAGCAGCTGGAACAGGCGAGCAAACTCATGGAGGCATCATTGGGTCTGATTGAAGAACGAAGCGCCCCTGTGTTCCTTACACAAGCCAGGGAGACAATTACCAAGTGGGTTGATAGGAACGTTTAGCTTAGTTTTATTTTTCACTTTTTTATTACATACATTAAAGAAGAATAACGCAATTATTTAAAAAAACGGAGGCTGGACAAAACGGCAAATCTACCAAGGATAAAACACGTCAGTTAAAGCAAATATTTAGGGTATAACGTTTGAAAACCACCCATCGATATTTCTAAACATCGCTCACATTGATCGAATATATATAGGGGTTACGCTGAAGTCGACTTAACTATTTACTTTATACCTGTAAGTGTATTTTCGGTTAGTATTCATGTTTTTCATTTATGTTAATTGGAAATCGCAGAGGACATTATTTCGATAGCAATATTAAAATTACCTCGCACCCAAGTTCGCGCTATCGTAGCTAATGCAATTTATTGTATATGATTAAGAACTATTTCAGTTTTAGTTAAACCTTAATTCACTTAGTTCATGCAATGCCCAATTGCCTTACCCAAGGATAGAACCGAACGTCAGCGGCTTGTTTTGGCCGCCAGTTTATAACTACAATACTGATAGCCGTTGTTCAATGAGAATGAAATAGTCAGCTAACCGGTTGGATATTGGAATGAATGTATCAAAGCAGAATGCAACCACAGGCGGATGCAGATGTCGACATATATCAGATATTAATACATTCAAGAAGGTTATATGACTAATTCCTGCCGGATGGGGAAATCGTGGAAGGATTATCTACAGTTACCGTCTGATGATTCGCGACCACGGACCAGTTGCTGGGGCCATTACAATGTGATATACACAATTAAAACTTTACGACTGTTTTGGTTCAACTCATTTGTGTGCTGGTGATTTCGATGTCCAAAAATGGTCTTTCCCAAGGACACAACTAGCTTCCTATCAACTAATTTAGATCCTTCGAAATGCGTTACAATGAATTACTGAGATTTTAATATGTTTCGTGGCTTATCAACACATGTCTTTGTGCAATACAAGGTGCCCCGAGCTTTTCATTGGTATATGGGTTTTTAAATCACGTCCTTCTTTTCCTTTTATTTTTCCAAAATGAGCAATCGTGATCTGCTACAATAACTGCCGTTTTTTTTGGGGGGGGGGAATATTTGGACTTATGTCCCCGGGTCTGTAACGTGTAGGGTTGTAGTACATACTGTAGTAATATTAGTCGCTTTGATTTATAATGTTCATTGAATCATACGTCATAAATGTAACCCGAGGGAGTTCAATGTCACATTACGCTTTGTTACGTAGTTGACTTTTTCCACGAGTGGGTGATTACGTCACTCTACAGTTCATATTATCACGTGCTGCAAACTAAAGTAGTTTTGAATAGTTTTTTTTATTGCGGTGCTTTTAAAGGGGCGTTAGCAGCTAAAGGCCTACGGTAAAGATATGATAGTATATTATAGGTTTATTCCCGTGGAAGTAAAACACATATGGGTCAATATAACATCAACTATCCTTTTTCAAGAAGTATCCTTATGCAGGTTGTGTAAACCTATTATTTTTTTAGTTTTAGACGACGCCTGTTGAGTACCTTACGCAAGGAAACACAACATACCAGCCTAAGGCTGTTTTCAAACGAAAAATCTTTTTTTCCGTCTCAAATCGAAAATTCTGTTTTCCAATCAGAATATCTTTCCAGCAATAACCCACATGCCATTTCCAGCATCCAAACAACAGCCCGAGCTTCCGAGGTTCGCAAACCACCCTTCAACATACAGGACATGACCGAATTCTCAGTTGATTTCAACCAGCAAGAAACGCTGCTGTATAAACTGGACTTCGCTACTTTGCAAAGTAAGACTATCGTGTACGGTCGTGTGGCCAAATGGTTAACGCGACCTATACATATATACCTACTCCTGTACAAAAACGGTCCGAGTAACGAGCCTACTATGGGTTCGAAACTTGTCTCAGTAAAAAAAGTCGTCTTTGGTGAATGCGAAGCGCGACATTCTGATATACAACATGTGTGACCGAAAGGTTGCCGCGACCATGATATCCAGTATCACATTTACAACATACCCGGCAAGTATAGCCTATCACGTGATCCCAGTTTGGCCCTGTAAAATATTAGACTGGATATGTTGCCAGCTGGTTTTTAGGGTAACTAAAACGCTTCAGTAAAGTCCAATATTATAAGGGCGGGTTAAGGACCATAAATTTCGATAGTTCCACAATTCGTTTTTTTAATTGTTTCCTTTCAACTACCTTGGTTACGTCATATTCCAGAACATTTCTAATATTTTTTGTAGTTGCTGACGAAAACGATGACGCCACCAACGCAGAAAACGCAACTGACCAATCAAAACCAGCCATATCAACCACACGTGACAATCAAGAAGACGAATCGGAGGAAGAATATGACGTCACAGCGGAGGATGACGTCGGTGATTCTGACGCGACATCTGTGACGTCACGTAGTGACGTAGGAAGTAGTTACAGTGGAGCGAGATCGTCTATTGGTCAGTAGCATTACTATTTACATATTTCTGCATCCTGATTTGCATTTTACGTCACTATAAGGATAGGATAAGATATGATATTCGTGTTTATGCCCGTGCATGGGAAAACCAAGGGGGTTAACCACACGGGCAATCGTCAGATCACCTCGCGCCCACCGTCGGGTTACCGAAGCTATTGCAGTATGTTGTGTATGATTCACACGTTCCATTAATTTGGTAGAACCCATTAATCCGCTGGGTTCAGGCAATGTACGTTAAGTGCCTTGCCCAAGGACACAACTGACTAGCGTTTTCTACCTGCAACCTTGCGGTTAAAAGGCTTCGCACTAAACCGCCAGACTAACCGGTTGGATAACTTGCTTTTATGTAACGTAGATGCGTCTGGTCGTAGCCAATCGCCATCTGGCTCCAGAGATCAATCTGTGACATCACGAAACCGTCTTCAGAGTCCATTAGAAGGTGCAGCAGAGTCAAACGAAGCAAAAGAGGTAGTCCCCATTATGATACCCCATAAACATCCAATATTTTATAACAAACGGTATTCTTAGAGAAGCAGCTGGTGGTAGCAGTTGTCTCACTGTTACGTCATTTCCTCTTCATTTGTTGGAACTACGTCATCAACACATCATACGTCATCTTGTGACATCATAATCATGATATATCGCATGTACATGTATTGCATTGCGTTGTTGCGTTCATTTTCATGCTTTTCGCCATAGCTTGCTTCATGTTGTAATAAACTCAGCGGCTGTCACTTGGCTGATTTATTAAACTAGGCGTTTAACCAATCATTCTTCATATCATCGCAACACACTGATCCGACGAAAAGAGTTGTCACTCAAAATTCTATCACAAAAATCCTTTCTAGAATGTTGTTTTAGGCTGTTACCTCTCCGTATGTTGGTAACTTAAAAAACAGGTAGAAATTACACGAGCCACATCTTTTATTTTTACAAAACTTTGCTTCAGTATTACATTGATGCATGCCTAAACGAGGAACACTGGTGGGGATCCTAGCACATGCTGCTTTCAAACGCAGCACCACCATTAAGGAATCACCGCCATTATTACTCAGCAAAACCATTACTTAAATACCATAAAGATCAATTTAATTGGTTGTGCGCCATTTAAACTTAGAGTGAAAATGGAATGTCATCTGACCGACGTTGTCGATTTGCTGTTTTACTTATTAGCTCAGTCGGTTAGATCATTGACCGTCTGCTAAATGTTTGTGGGTTCGAGACCAACCACTAGACTGGACGGTTGTGAACATCGCTTGAACCTAGTGGATTAATGGGTTGAACTGAAACACTAACAGGTCCTAATCATATACGACATAACAGTTCTAGTATCCAGTGGTATGAGGTAATCTAGTGATTTCCATGTTAAAAAGTCGTCGGTGAGATGATGACACGTCCCATCTACAGGGATAAATATGAATATCGCAATTATAACAAAACACACGACAATGAGGGTTGTCGTAAAACACACGCCGTAACCTACCCACCATGCAATAAACCTAAGTTCGATTCCCGCACATGGGATGAACTGTCATTTGACATTTGGTGCATGTTTTAATGAAAGGTTTCAACTCTTATTGCAAGTTTAGATTTTGCACGAATGACTTACACCTGTATTGCGATATGCCACCGTTTAACCGTGCATATGACACCCGGTAAATAGGTGATGCCATTGATGCGTCTGTGATGTCATTAATGCGTCCACGGTGTCATTGATTCGTCCCTTTAATATTCGCACCCATCGCAGGAGCCACCTGTTATAAAGAAGGGCCGGTGGTACGATATGTATGTCCGACAGTTACCTATCGATTTGACCTCGAGGTCAACGACCGCAAGTAACCCCCCGATGTTGAGGTCCGAATTACAATTGGTTCTTCCTGAACCAAGTAAACCTGGTTTGGATATTTGTGAGTCAGCGGTTTGTGACGCAAAAAAGGACGACCAGAATAACAAACCCGATTGTGACGAATACAAAGAAAGCCTCCCAGCTAGAAGAAACTTATACAGACGTGGGCGCCATCTAGCGACGAGGTGTGTTTCACCTGATGAATACGAGGAACCGATAAACCGTTGCACCAGTGACGATTCTGAAAGCGAAACAACCCTGACCAGGCCCTCGATGTACGCACAACTTTCCCCTAGGGGTTCCTTTGACTCGTCCCCACACACCTCGCCTACTTTGAGAAGGCGTGCCCAGGGGAGTTCCCCAACAAGGAGAAGACCAAGGTTGTACGGTTCTCACAGGCGCCGCACGTGGTCACATTTGTTGGATAAGAAATAATGACGTCATCGGATTAGGTCTATATATCGGATATTGCAATACTACTGGACATGAAACTCATTGGAATATACCTACATACACGATTTTACAGCCATTTTATAGGAGAATACTTGCATATACGATTCATCGGCGAATTCCTTGTGACGAACATTTCTTTTTCTACTCGGTTCGGTCTTTACAAAAAAGCAACAGCAACCTATTGTAGGCTATTTCTATTTTTGTAAATTTTATAAAATTTACTGCAATTTTTAATAACCTATTGTAAGGTTTAGAGATATATATTGGTTTGCGGTCAACTTTCCTGAGTTTTGACTCCGGAAGGTCGAAGAAGTCGATTATTTCGACATCAAAGGCACACAGTTTTTTATGAACGAATGTATGTGACGTAATAAAATGCTCCGTCTTGTTTTCAAAGAGAGCTACAATATTCTAGTTGTCGTAAGGTTGTTCAGTGCAAGGTTAGGCGGTTGGTTTGGACGGAAGGTTAAATATTATTGGCTAGCTTTGAAAATGGCGAACAATTTTGCTTTGAATATACATCATATAGAATTCCAAGGATTTATTTATTTTTCATATGAACCAATAAAAACCTCCAAGTTATTAAAATGTTTAGCAGTTAAACATGAATATTGTCCGGCCTGTTAGCTCAGTCGGCATTACACAATCACCGGCAATATGGGTTAGTATATTATTTCTATGTCCCTTGTTTACATTTTTTGCGCGTTTTCCATGTGATTTGTTTTGAATGTTATGTTATGAACGCAAGACGAGTAGAACCGGCCACTTTAAAAGTTCGTAATAAAACTAAGAGAAAAAAAGAGGCTAAGTAACTGTACAACGCAGTTTAATAATGTAATCTACCGGTTAGCTTGGTTGTTGGTTAGTGCGTCGCCTTTCAGCTGAAGGGGTTTAGAAAAACATGCCGCCAGGAACAGAACGGTAGTCTGATTTTTCTCTGCGCGATGGCGCTATTTATCAGCTGTACTAAAGCGGGAAGGAGGGAAACTACTCACTAAAATTACGGACACTAATTTTAACCCATTCCTAAACAGTAAACTCAACCGCAAGACTAACACAACTCTATCCCCATGTTTATTACACCGTTTACGCATTTTAAGTAAATAGTGTTTACAATCAAAAAACTGCAATGATCTTTAATGTTACCCTACTGGAAAGTTCGTATGATGCGCCGGATATGAATGGCGTGGGAAAACTTCAAAAATCATGCTGGCGTGGCATGATTACACTTCCTTTCATTTATGTCAGTATTTTTGACACTTTAAGCTTTATATTTCAAAGTTTTAATTAAAAATTATGCAACTTTGTTTGTGGTGGCGCAAATTAGTACTACTGGCGTGGCGCAAAATTTAGGTAAAAAATGTTGGCGCAAAAATCCGGCGCACAGAAAACGAACTTTCCAATAGGGTAATGTTATAAGATCAATGCTTGGACAAATTCCAAACATGCTCAGACAAGCTGAATGCGGCGTTATGATGAGTTTGTGTATAACTAAGAAACAAAAGAGTTAAAAAGCCGAAAAAATCTCCCCGTCGGGGAATCGAACTA
>CH003337.1:133778-146737 GCA_000149265.1 Ciona savignyi | reverse complement strand
ATACAAATAAATAGCGCCACCCAGCAGAGAAAAATCAGATTACCGTTCTGTCCCTAGTCGTATCTTTTAAAAAACTGGTGGCAAGCTAGTCTATTTTGTCCTTGGACAAAGTATTTATTAGACACTGCCTAAACCCAGTAGAATGATGGGTACACCAAACTGCAGGAACGTTTCAATCACAACACAACACACTGCAATAGCTCCGTTAACTCAATGGTGGGCGTGTGGTAGTCTGACGATTACCTGTGTGTTAACGCCCCTTATGTTTTTCCATTCACAGGGTTAAACATGAATATTTTATCTTAATGCAAAATAAGCTCCTGACATTTAATTGCAATACCATCCAAACAGCAAGTGTGCACAAGAACAAAAGATACAAAAACAACAAATACCTCACATACTGATGAAAGGGGGTATACAAAAGTATTTTAAGACTGGGAGCTTAAAAACTAGATCACCGATTGTAAATAAATCCCTGAACACAAAACAAAGTGATTGTGATGTCATAGTAATATCAACAGATGAAGATGATTTTCCAGATGAGGAATCGAAGATGTTTAAATCGGAACGGATCAAAGTCAAAGATACGAAGCGAAAAAGAAAGATTCCAGAGAAATCTGGCTCGAAACGCATCAAGTCTAACTTGGGAAAAACCGAAGTGGAAGTTAAATCTCCTCAGGTGGAATGTAACATAAACATAGATTGTACTGAAAATAATTCAGCCACTAAGTCTCCGAAAATAAATATTGCCACAACTGTAAAAAATATCACCTTAAAAAATCACGAAAATTCTGTAAAAAGAGAATTCAAATTAAAAGTCTTTCAAGTTAAGGATAAAAAAGCTAAAATGATCAACGAAGCATTAACCGTCAATGATGACGTAGAAAGCTTAGCAACGATTGAAAAGCGTGCTTATTACCTGGAGAACTTTGAAATGGTGATAAAGGATGTTCGGCAAAATGCTGACGATCGGTCACTGTTTGATGGAGAGGATGCAGGGTGGATCGATAAGTTTGGAGGTCTCGATATCAGATGCAGGAAGTTGTATGTTCGATTGTTTCATCGGAAGAATGCTTGGCTAACATCTAACAAGGTGGGTTTGGGTTGGCATATCTTGGGATGCCTGTTTTAAGGGCATCTACACTATGCAGATTAACTATATTTTCTAAAGAAGTGCTTTCACAAGAGTAACTGTCAAATTACCTGGCACACACTCTCGGGTAACTAAGCTAGTGCAGTGTGTATGAATAAAACTTTTTTATTTTATTTGGAACCCGTTAAATCTAATAGGTTCAGGCGATGTTCGTAAGTTCCTTTCCCGTTTAAGAACACAATTGACCAGCTCGCAACCAGTTTCAAACCTGCACTCGTTAGGCTCAAAGCCAATGTGCTAACCGTACTAACCACCAAGCTACTCAATCCTTCACACTAGATTTCTTGTCCTGTAAATTTGCAAAACGAGATATCCGTATCACGCGATCAAAGAATCGTTAGGCTGCATTTAAGCCAGATCTAAACTATATTTGACTTTGCTTTCATCAGATTTAAAATGACCAAAAATACAAAATTAAAACTTTTCTCAGATTTCATACCCAGAGATATCACCCAACCCAACACCTTATTTGGACATGTTAGCAGACATTGGATTTCTACTGACCAGTGAAAGTGAAGATTTCACGCTCCATGAGATCCTAGCTCTACTCCCAGCCCCAGCTGTTAAAATGATAGCAAAATCATTTCGACTTACTGTGAGTTAAACTATAAAATGACCATAAAGCATTCTACAAGATACTTCTTAATTGTCATTGAGAATCGACCAATATAGTCTTTAATACAATGGTTGCTTTAATTATCTTCTAGAATAGGATGGTCCTGTTTTTACCGGCGGATTTGATACTGTTGAACAGAGTGTTTTGTGGTTATCGGAGTTATTTCTGTGTTTTTTGTATGAGATGGAGTTAGTGAAATGCTGTTTTTTCCTGAGAATTATAAAAAAATGCTAGGCATTGTGCATAAGCAATTGTTACCCAGTACACTACCTTGTGCCCACCGTCGGGTTATTGAAGCTATTGTAGCAATCAATGATATAAGTGCTTTTCCCAAGGATATGGTCCACTATTTCAGCTGCTGGTTTGATCCAACAATTTTATCACTCGAAGGCAATGCTCCAAACCACTTTTCTATACAGCCAAACATAACTAAATTCACTTCAACCCATTAATTCGCTGTCACCACTTAGGAAAACCCACTAAATGCACAAAAAAGGAAAGAACTCGCTTTTGGTTTTGATCCCACAACCTTTTGACTGATGGTATAAAACAGAAACCCGGAATGTGAAAAAACCTTTGATTTATTATCTTAAAAAAGTCTATAAAATAAAAATATAAGCCAATACATCAATTTGGGTTTAGACATTTCGGAATAATTGTATATAACTAATAATGCTTAACTCTTTCACTCCCGGCCAAATGCATTAATTCAAACATGCTGTCCCGCAGTGTTTTTTACAATTTTTAGTCATTTTCAAATTAGCACAGTTTTTCTAAAGTTTATGCTATGATTTAATATTTAGTATGGTTGGAAAGATAATTTATCCCTCTTTTAAACAAGCTGCACATCTAAAATCTACCTCTAATAAAGAATATATTATGTAAACTTTAGTGAACACCACATTTTATGCAAAGAAAATTCTGCTCGACTTTGAAAAATTTGAGGTGCACTGACAAATGAAATACTCACTTATTATTGGAATGCCCAAATGAGATGAAAATTGGAATGTAGATTGTCTAATAGTTTTTGTACTCAGGAAAATTCGAACTGTATTTCTATCTTCAGTAGTTTTTTTACTATTTGTAATTGAAATTTCCCTTTTTTCTGACTATATTATGAAAACTTGAACCCAAACACGCATTGAAGTTTTTAGTTTTGTAGAACTAAAATAGTAGAAAGTATAAAAAAGAACAGTGAAGGAAGTGTAAAAAGGGCATACAAAACCAAACAAACGCACATACTATATCCAATATTCTTCAAAGCAGGGCACACCGAACTAGCTAGGTCTCGCCGCCTTTTTCTTTATCGTGCGCTCAGCAGGCCCAGCTGGATTCATGCTTTGGTGAACACGAAGCATAACCGCCTGCTGCGAAAACGTCACCAACGCTCTCCTTTTTATCTCAACGGCACGAAATTCACAGAGAATGTAAAGAAAGACTTGCTTGACAAAAAGAGCTTCTCTGCAAGTTAACACGACTCCTATTGGCTGAGTTAGTCACGTGTAAATTCGTGTAAAATCGATAGAAATAAGAGGCGAAGCCTTGAAAAAGAAAGGCTATCACTCCTCGCATTTTTAATATTTCTCCACGATAATCACAGAGAATAAAATATAGGTTTTCCTTGATCGAATGAGCCATAGCTGAGGTCTCTACCATTACGCATTGCGGAGAAATCGTTTTTTAGATTTGTATCCATTTATGGACAGACGGGATACCATGTTTTCCCACCAACTCGCCATATATGGCGAGTTGGGAGGGAAAGAGTTAAACCTTTATTCTACTTATTATGCTTTAAAATTAAAAGTTTGGTTTGTGGTTAGGTCCATGGTCCAAAGTCCGAGATGTGCAAATCCATTGAGTTACTGTGTAAGAAGCAAAAAAGTGTCTTTGCGTCCAATTCGGATGGGGTAGCCTCAGCTGTGCTCAAACAAGCCAAACAACTACTGGGCTCTTGTTACAAGATCAATAAAGCTGTGAAAAAGGTTTTTAACAGGTAAAGCCAAGGGGGTTGAATGCTTATTCTTATGGATTGGGATATACAGTGAGGTTGAAACATAGGCATTTATCAGAATAACATGTGTTCTAGCTGCAGGGGGTTTTAATTATTAAAGGTTTCTGTTGAAAGGTAAAGGGGATTTACTATTCAGTTGTAAGGGGTTTAGTTTAAAATGCGGTTGGTTGAAAGGGGTTTAGTTGATAAGGGTTTAGTAGGGAAGGAGGTTTAGTCTTATCAACCAAGCATCCAAGTAAGACATTAAACTTCCATCTAAATTACTCATAAATTTTGAACCCCACAGACTTCTACTTGTGTTTGATGTCACGAAGGGAACAGAAGACGATTCTGAATATTCAATTTCAACCCACAACCTCAATTATGGGAAGCACCAACAACTATCAGCCATTTTAATGGAAGGTAATAAATCTTTGTTACTAGACTCCAGTTGATATATATTTCTACAGATTTTCGTTTTTTTTCTAAATGGTTATGAAGTTAAAACATTCTTAATTGAGAAACAGGAAATATATTACAGACGGCCACATTTTGATTTTTAAAATTAAATCACTGTCTGGGTATTAGAGAATATCAGCTGGTAAACCGTAGTGGTGTATGGCACTCAGCTAAAGAGTTATGTCTTTCAAATCACTTGATAATTGTAATTCATGTTGGTTTCAAATGTGAGATATTTCTTTTCATATACTCTACTGTTGACAACTTATGCCATATTAGGTATGGGTCGGGTTGTGTACCCTGAATATTCCATCCATCGCCCCACGCCCATATTTGGAAGCAGGAATGAGTTGTTAGAATATGAGGTGGCGTACCAATATTTGGCTGAAGCGCAATCTGCTACCGATGGTGGGGATTGGAAGGTCGGTTGTTTGGTGCTGCATGGCCATATTTTATCTAAAAAATATTGGGAAAAAATGTTCTAGGATGCATCCCAATAAAATTGTGAAGGCACCATCATGCTGTACCTCACACTTTTAGTGCCAGTGACACATCGTTCCAATATTAGTTTACCACAAGTGAGATTGATGGATTTTCGCTCCCTTTGGCGGGGATCGCCTGAACCCATTAGTATAATTCAAAATTCAAGCAATGTCTTACTCATAAGACGTTGTTTGTTGTTGCATGTTTAAGTTATTTTTTTATCTGAGAAAGAAAATTTAGAAAAAATGAAATAAAAACAACCTAATATATTATGGACTCACCTTGCATTATCCCTGTGCACCTTGCACTTGACCTAAACCATGTAGCTACTATGACTCAAAAATGTGGAATGAACCACTTATACTAATTCCCAACATTTAGAATACCCACTAAATCCATAACTCTTTGTTCCCCCGTTAGCTGTCTAGAAATTCAAGAAACATCTTTGTCATATACTCCACACTGCAATAGCTCTGCTAACCCAATAGTTATTTGTTTTCTATAGAAGCACCTGTATTTAACTTTAACACTAGTTACAATGCATTTTATTATAGATGTATACTGTATAGTGTACATTGTAATTGTATGTATGAACACAACAGCGGTCTTCAACTCCATTTACGTTACAATTCTTAGTTGTGATTTTAATTTATCTGTCAGAATATTTGATCACCTAACCTCATGTTACACACCAACTGCAATTTTACGCTGAGAAGCATAGATGGTCACTAGCCCCTATATTCCGGATCCATGACAGGTCGGGGGCACTGGAGTAACAGGCATTCTATGGCCCAAATTCCTGGTCCCTGGGCTACCGTGGACCTTACCATACTAATATAATGTGATGATAAATGGTGGTTGACATAGTTTTACTTGCAAACAACTGGCTGACTGCATGTCATGTGTTGTATTGTATAGAAAACCTGGTTTCTACTTTTTGCAGCTAGCTGACAGAATATGCAGGCAAGCTGGTGAGGTACAATCAACCACCGATATCAACAGCACGACACAGTTATCAAGACTTCCTACATTTCTTCGTTCCTTCAGTGCATGTGCTGTGTATGTCAAGATTCAATCTTTACATGTGAGTGGGGGTTGTGCTGGATAGGATATTTTATGTTTATTCTTGTCGATGGAAAATACAGCTAAAGTTATGACACGGATAATCGTCATATAACCTGTGCCCACAACTTGGTTACAGAACTATTGTGTTATATATGATAAAACGTTTCTGTAGTTTTAGTTCCATTTATCTAATTTGGTTCATACAACGTCTAGGTACCACAGGACAACTAACTATCCACAGCTGGTTTTGATCAAACAACCTGATGGCTCTCGGTTTAACCAACTGAACTAAAGAAAAGTATTGTATACATAGCATTGACGCTGTTATGATTTTCTAGTTAAAGAGCAGTTGTGCTGTTAATATATATACAGCTGCGTTTATACAGGCAGATCTAAATTTCAAGATGGCCAACATTATTAACCTTGCTGCACCAGAACTTCTAAACCACCGACACATCACCAGCTATACCCCTTACATCGTGCAGGTAGAGGTGCTACAAAGAATAAAGGAATACCAGCAAGCCACTGATGTGTTAAAGTCTTTACTACAACAGGATATTTGCACTTCAAGAAAGTAAGCCTCAAAATGATGTATTCATATGATAACAAGAGCCACTTCAGTTACTGGTGACTCTGGTGTAAAAACCACATAGAATCTTTAAGTTTGTTTAAAAAACTTTTATGTCAAATTGGTAACATTCACCATCAGTGCGCACTAATATGGTCTAACCGAATAGCTTGTTAGGTAAGTGCATCGCCTCTCAGTTAAAGGGTTGTTAGATTAAAACTGGTTGCTTGCTAGTCGGCTATGTGCATGAACAAGGCAGTAAGCGGACGTCAGCTGAACTCTGTGAATGAATGGGTTGAATTAAAGTAAAAAACTTCAACACACTGCAATAGGCAACTCGTTGATAGGCAGGGAAATGTTTATAATTTCTAGTGTAATCATGCCCTTTGCATTTTGACATCAACCGACCACCACTTCACAGAGGATACTGGTACGAGCGACTTGCACTGAACCTGGACCAACATCTACAAGACCAGGATGGAGCTATTGAGGTGATTCGTACCGGGGTATCGGACCCCAATGCACGAGTGGGGCATCGTTTTGCGCTGGTGGATCGAGCTAGGAAGATCAAGTCATTGAAGAAGAGAAAGGATTTGGATGATGTTATTGATGCCACCACTATCATTGCTCCTAAAGAGGTATCGGATCTTTGTCTATGTTTGCTCCTGGGGTGGGACAAGTTGTATAACACAGCTTTTTATCACACTACCTTCTGTCTAGACCAGTGCTTCTCAAATGGTGCGCCGCGGCTCATTGGTGCGCCACAGAAGTTAGCTAGGTGCGCCACACTTGCATTTCGTAAATTTACGACAGAGTGTGCATATATTATAAACTACTAAACTTTCGAAAAGCAAAAGCTCTTAAAGAAACAGTTATTTCGTTATGTGGAAAATTTGGTGATGAAATTAATTAAATTAAAGTATAAATTTTCCATATTTTTGCTAAATTGTTTAAGTATTTAGCATTTTGTTTTGACTCCCCGTGCAAAGTGCGCCCGTTCGTTTCCTAATTGATCTAGGGTGCGCCACGAGGTCAGAAAGATCGAGAACCACTGGTCTAGACTAAGGTAGCCGAAAGTATTACAAGAAAATTAATATTTGACATGGTAGTAAAATTTTTTGAAACATTATCGATTTACCTGAGTCACTGGCCATATTGAGCTGATGATTGTCAGTTGTGTCTTTGTGAACTTATCATTGTGTATGCTGAAACCTGTGAATTAATGGGTTGCACTAAAATAGAACTTCGCAACATTTAAATCGCATACAACATACTGCATTGCCTTAGATAGTCCACTTGTGGTTTCGAGACAAACTGACAATAGCCTATTCTCATATAAATTGAAGATTGTGCCTGTGATTGCGATTTACCATCCACAGGAATAAAACATGACTATCCTGTTTAAACCAGTTGTCCTTGGGCTAAGCGCTTCTCGTCAATTAAACGCAGTACATTTATAGGTTGAACTAAAACAGTAGTAACATCTCAATCATATACATCATGCTGCATAGTCTCTGATATCTGAACGATGTACACAAGTGTGATGATTACAGTCCCACAAATGGATATTTTTCACATTCGATCAGATTACGTGAACATACCACTTAATGTAGATTTTCCCACCTGCCATAATAGATCATAACACATCCATCCGCTTTAAGGCCACTGTCCATGCTCCCACACACACTAGTTTACACGATAATCTTCACACGTATTCAAAAGATGCACATAAATATGCCTTCAATGTGGATTTCCCCCCCCACCCCCCAGAACAAACCATAACTATCATCCACAATGAGAACACTATGCGTGTTCTTCACACACCAGTTACAAGTAATATCATCCAAGGTGACCATTGTCGGCCGATTGTTACCGAAGCGAATGCAAACGGGTTCAGCAAGGTTTATGAAGGGAATCCCCAACAATGAGAACGACGATGTGTTGCTCTGCTCGGTTGAGGAGCTGGCTCTTGATCATTACAGGTTCGTGATGTCATTATGTATGTTTGTGAATTGTGATGTCATTATATCTGTTGATGATGTCATCATACATGTTGGTGATGTCATCATACCCATTTGTGATGTTATCATGCCTCTTTGTGATGCCATCATACATGTTTGTGATGTTATCATACCTTTTTGTGATGCCATCATATATGCTTGTGATGTCATTATATATGTTTGTGATGTCATCATATATGTTTGTGATGTCATCATATATGTTGGTGATGTCATCATATATGTTTGTGACGTCATCAAGTTAATTTATCTTCTTTAATGTTGAGACCATTGAAATGATGCTTTGTCCTTATCATAGTCCTCAAATTTTGATATTTTATTTTAATGATATTATCTTGTTTTCATGAATGTATATTATTATCAATGATGCAACAATGCATTTCTCCCATTTTCAATGACCAATTATTTATTACTCCATACAAAATACTTGAATGTTGGGGAGTATAAACAGATACTCCTGTTTATCCCGGAAGGTGTAAAAACACATTGGCAGATTCTGACACAGAATCGTTTGATTACCTCATGCCCACTGTCAGTTTACCAGGAGTGTGTTGTGTATGTTTAAAAAATTTCTTAACTTTTTAAACCAAAAATTCACTGGGATCAGACAAGGGGAATAACCTGAAATATTTCTCACCAGATCGATTGGATACGAGCAGGGACTTCATGGGGAGGGAGGAACGTTCTCCTGTTTGTTCTGTCTCCTGATGTGGGATGTTATATTCATGGAAGGATTGCCTGATGTCTTCCGGACCAAGTACCAGGTTCGTTTATAAGGATTGGTGGATGGTTGTCACACTGTTGTAATATAGCAAGTTTTTAAATACACCGTTGTCCACTTTAGTTGCTTTTATTTCTCTATTCTATTCCTGGGGATTGGAAAATTAAGGGGAATTTTTCACTGGGACTAACGTCAAAATGCCCACAGATTGGTTACCACATATATTGTAATGTGCTCTACAATCAAGATGTTGATATTGTTTTTATTTAACCAAATAAACCACCAGGCAATGCACAGGATTAAACAAAAGCTAAGTGGCCTGTCTATCTACACAACTAGCTATAGCCTGGTTACGATCCCATCACCTTTCGGCCTGATGCTCTACGAATGAGGTTCAATGGATGGGTTGGACATGGTTCAATTCTTTGTATGTTCCTTCAGCTAAATAAAGTTGAAACGAAACTCACTGCTGGCATAATCGGTTGTGTCCTTGAACACTTGTAGGTTGCACGAACTCATTGGGTTAAAATGTTTGTAATAAAAAAACAAAACCAAAACTTTGATAAATACAATACACTGCAACAGCTCCGTTAACTCTAGACATGCGGTAAACTACCAATTGTGTTTTTCTATTTATTGGAATAAAATAAATAATTTCTAGAAAATCTTCTTAACCTTTTAATATTAGTTTATTTTATTTTTTGCTTCTTTATTAATAATATCTGGATGCAGTCACATCCACTTGATCTCTACACCGACGCATTCTACAATCAACGACGAGATGCGATTGAGAAGCGGTTGGATGACATATCTTCGTGTGGGGAGAACTTCAATGTGCTCAACTTCATCACCAACACCTGGGAGAGATACTATGGTGTCTCCTGCTCTGCCATCAACTGGGAAAGATTTACGTCTCTACAGCAAGTCTTGGTTCGAGATTTTCTTTATAGGGGAAAAAATACAAAATCGGCATCTTGAGAATATCGCTCGAATTATTTTACCATTGAAAAACCAGTTTAATCCACTAATACAATATCTGTTATGTGCCCAAGAACACTACGGCAAATTAGAAGTCTCAGAGATGGAGAACTAAAACTGAAGAATTGTTTGATTCATACGCAACACAGTTGCGATAGCTCTGGTAACCAAACAGTCGACACACAATTACCATGTAAGAACACTCCTTTTTTTTCCATTTACAGGATAACACATGAGTATCCTATCCCAGAAAAAACTATGTCAGATCCGTGATGTAAAACAAATATCTTCACAGTCTTTAGTTAAATGCATTGGAGGAGACTCATTGAGTGGAATTCTGCGGATTCTGTGCAAGGATTTGCGTCATAGTCGAAGTGGATTGCCCGACCTGGTGGTTTGGAACGACCACTCATGCAAGGTTAGTTTTACATTCATTTTTTATAACATCAAATAAATCAATAACAAAATGATACTCTGGTTTTACTGTTATAATGTGGATCCTTGAGGCATGAAGAACACCTATCTCGATCCAGTTTAGTAATTTTACAAACTAGTTTGTTTTGATGTGCAGTTTTATTGATTAGCAAATATATTTGTATGCCATGTCTAACATACTTTAGGGACACAAATTGACATATTTTCCCTGTTTTTTTTAACTAGGTTTATTTTATTTGTATTTCACAACACTAAATTTATTATTGTATTTTAAGGATTCAATTTGACCATAACATGCTAAAATGCCTGGTTTGCAGCATTTAAGCTGTCTGTATTCTTTGGTTAATGAATATAAATTATACAGTTGTAATCGGGGTCGCTAACATTTCTGCTTGCAGAAACACACAAAGTACACATAATATTGTTTTTGCAAATAGTGAAGGTTAAACCATGATTGACATCCCCTGTTTGTATTTAAAGTGAAATTTATGATTTTAATAAATTGTTTCCAGTTGGTTGAAGTGAAGGGACCAGGCGATCGGTTGTCAACCAACCAGAGACTGTGGATTGATGAGCTAACAAAGCTGGGTGTTGATGTTGAAGTTTGCCACGTTAGCGCAAGTGCAAGCAGGAAGATCGGGAATTAATTGCATCAAGATGATGTTTATCGCTTTTCTGTGGTACCTCGTGTTGCCAACGTAATGGTTGTGAGGTTTGAACCTATCAGATACACTTCATATGGCAATTTGAGCAAGGCACTGAGCACTTCCAAGCAATCTAGTGGTTTGTACCGAAAACAAACATAAAGTTCGGCCACCGGTTACCTTAGTCAGTTAGGTCATTGGAATATCAAAGGTTGTTTCATTGGTATGTTGGTACAGTTTTTAATTACAATGGAGACTTTGCTACAGTACGTGTATAACTCTTTGAACCACTGCTGATTGTGGGACACATCGGCTAGCTAGTGTTATGTACCTTTTTAATCAATGACCAGTTCGCGATTATCTCCAGCATATATGTTTTGTAACACTCTCCAGCTTGTATGTTTTGTTTTGTAACTTCCCATCACTGGAAAAAAGCCATATCTTAACTTTTTGATATGGGCATGTGTTATTACAAGAACCGTATAACTCCATTAAAATGGAATTCCCAAAGCAAATATTGAATGATACATCCATCAGTGTATTGTATATTCTACATGTTACTTTCTCTTTTTTTGACACTTTAAATTTCACCTTTCTTAAGAAGTTCATTTTTTTTTAAATAATTGAACTCTTTAAACTTGTTATAAATGACATCTTGTATGTGTTTAATGTTTACACTTTATATATTTGTTTGTCATTCTAATTTCTGCTGCTGAATATTGATTTCTTTGCATTTCAAACTATTTATTGGTGGTTATGTTCACATACTTCATTTACTGCTGCTAGGTTCACTTGTTTTGCCAAAAGGCTACTTTTCTTTATTTCTAACCAAACTACCAAAAATCATTTCTATTTATAGCCTGTATGTGCAATTAATACAGATTGTCCATATTTGTTTGATAATTTTTTTATAGATAAGACTATAGTAATTTAACTGAAATTGATCGATTCGCCTTAAATGACTTCCGAATTATTTGTTCTACTATATTATGTCATGTTTATCCCCGTTAATGGAAAAACCAAGGGGGTTAAAACATGGGCAATCGTCAGATCAACTCGCGCCCACCGTCGGGTTACCGGAGCTATTGCAGTGTGTTGTGTATGATTCACATGTTCTTCAATATGGTAGAACACAATAATTATCTGTATTTTTCCAGTAAATGCCTTGTACAAGGACACAATCGACTAGCTAACGATCAGTTTCGCACCTACAACCCTTCGTTTAAAAGGCTACGTACTAAACCACCAGACTAAAAATAAAACATATTAATTTCATGGTAAAACAAACAGACTTGACCGCTAACCCTGACAACAAAAACGATACATTTTGAAAATTATTTAAAACAATGCGTTAGCCTTAAAAATGAAGCAAAATAGTGAGACCCAGTGCTAAGAATGGTAACCGGCTACCGAGGTTAAAGTGATGCGTCCGCGCATGCGCAGTAGCCCTGGAACGTGATTCGTCGAGCTACCGTGAAGAAATGCGATGTTATTAAGAATTGTTGTTTTGACAATTTATATTGTTGTCAACGTGTTTTTAGCTGATTTTTTAAAATAAAATCTATTTAATTTTTCCTTCTTTGAATCCTTAGTGTAATAATAAACGAACTAAACTGTAAAAAAGAAGTACTAAACGTTGTAATACGTCAGGAATTAAATTTATTATCGAGTTAACAACAACGTATTTTCATAGCATTTGCTTCGGCCAACCGCGTTACACAAGCACCGTATTTTCTGAACTTCATTATTATGGAGCGCAGTGAATACGATAACATAGTGCAGTACTGTCAGAGCGGAGATATACCTGCAGAATTTGAAACGTCTCATAC
>CH003337.1:108964-127827 GCA_000149265.1 Ciona savignyi | reverse complement strand
AGATTATAACATTAAGGTTAGTCTAAGGGCTGGAGTTAAAGTCAACAATAGGTAGGGATGCACAATATAGGATAGTTAGGTATTCTAGAATATTCTAGAATAATACATTTCGAATCTAGAATTTCGAATCCTATTCTAGAATGTTTTACCATGTATTTAAATTTGCTATGCTGTGCATATATTTTCTCATTTATAGTGAATTAGCCATATGCTTTTAAACTGTGATGAGAGCAATTTATGTAGTCCAACAATATTTTACCATTACATATTTTTTAATCATATGTAACATCTCTAAACACTATCTGCCATGAGGGAGGATAATAGTCTAGTAGGTTGTTGTTGAAATGAATGGCTGAGAAAAATGCTCCCAAACACCAGACAATTTTTATTTCACCAGTTTGGTGTCAAGACTAGCTATTAATGCCCTTGCACAATTAAACATTAATTTACTATTTAACACAGTTATACCTTGGTATAAGTATAATAAATTAATCACTGTAAAGTCACCTAACTAAATAACACATAGGATATCATTAAATTGAATACATAGGATATCATTCATTGTGTTTATTGAAAACATAGTTGTTTAAGTGAAATATATATTGCAAATACTAACGTGTTTAGTCTGTAAATAACTCTTCCGCCTTTGGAATAATTGCGTCGTATTTAAAGGTGCGATAAACCACGGGATTACAGCCGGGCGAACCTGACCTACTTTCTTTGTGCGTGCGTGCGTGAGTTATAAGCGCGTCTGTCCAAGATGCACGTGTATGGGACGACTGATAAGAATAATGTTGTTGTGCTTTAATGCAAGTTGTATTTCCGAGCTACCGCTTTAGAAAATGTATGAACGCTTTCGCACGATAGATGCACTTTCGGTATGGAGAAACGCATTACGGGTATTACATACGAATGAAGAAGCCATTTTACAATTTTGAGATTACGAATTTACTTCAATGACGATTCACCAAAAGTTTCTTATCATTGTTATCCACTGTCGCACGCTTGCTGAAACGATGCGCTGACGTCTGCATAATCGGCATCACGCGTGTTCTTGCGCGTTGGATCGCAGCCAATATTTTACGTTTTTAATTTCGAATCCTAACTATTCTTATTAAATTGCTTGTAAAGATTCGAATCCCTAGAGATTCGAATCTCAAAGATTCGAAATTCTATATTGTGCATCCCTAACAATAGGTCTGGAATAATGATTAGTGTTTGGGACAGGGTTAGATTTAATTTTTGTAGTTTAGCGAGCAGTTTTCCTTTTTCTTCTTTTCCCTCCTTTTAGTGTTGCCACTTGTTAGCTATAGATTCTTAACCTACAATGTCATTTCATTGATTTATTGCTTAAGATAAATAAAAAAACCTGTTCAGATTGTTTTCAACAGTGTTGTTTTTATACAGAAGCACCCAATTTTCAAATGACTACGTTACAAAATGGAACTGGAGTTAAGAAACGAGGCAGGCCACCAAAAGTTAAATCTGAACAAGACGGTACACCTTCCAAACAAACCAAAATCACTGATACCTTGAAAAAAACCAAGCGGACTGTAGACCGGTAAATTTATTTTAACAAATGGCCATTATATGTTTGACTGATTAGCTTTGTCGGTTGGTATGTCACCTTTGAGCTGAATGGTTCGAAACTGGTCGCTAGCTAGTCGGTTGATCTTGGGTAAGGCACTTAACATTTGAACCCAGTGGATTAATGGGTTCTACCCAATTAAAGGATTGTTTGATTGATACACAACACACTGCAATAGCTCGTTAACCTGACAGTGGGGGTGAGGTGATCCGACGATTGCCTGTGTGTTAAATGCCAATTGCTTTTTTCCATTCACTGGGATAGACATAAGTATCATATCCTATCCTGTATATCATCTTCCAAGAATGTTGTGTAATGGGTGGTAAACAATCTTATGGTCTAATATAATGTTCTATTTCTTGAATCAACTGCCAGAGACAACAGTCATATGGTTAACTATATAGGTTTTTGTGTTATGGGTGGTAGGTGTTAAAAAGTGGATTTATCGCTGGGTATAAAATAACTATGCCTCTGGATAACAAACACAGGGTATAATATGACATGGACAATTGTCAGTTACCACATGCCTATAGTGGTTTACTGTTTTTTGTAGTGTGAGGATTTTAAGTTAAATAGGGACATTATAGTTTTTATTTTACTTATTAAATTTTTATTTTACTAATATTATTTTACCTAATTTTTACTTATTACTTATTAGTCCATGCTCAATATGGTCTATCAAGACCAAAGCATATCTACAATCCAATGCTTCCATTTTGAGGTTATATTAACATGACGAATCTGTTCAGGTTCAAAGGAGTAACAAAAGAAGAACTGATGACAAGGTTTTTGCCGGATCGAATCAAGGAGGGACTGGACATTCTGATTGTGAGAATATTTAATGAATGAATCATAGATCACAGACCACTTAGCGAAGTTGTCGTAAGACATACAGATGAATGATTCACATCATTGTGGCCTTGTGTAACTGTACAGTTCCTTTCCATATGACAAGGAATCCCTCATAACCCACCTCCCTGTTGTGTAGGTCCTGCTGCGTGTTTTCAACGTGGAAACAAAACTAAACTAAATGTGCTTTACCAGTACATAATTGCGAGAAATTCGTTTGGTTAATTCAAAGTTGTTTTATGACATTATGAAACACAACGTTAAAATTCTGTTTCAAGTCAATTCCGGTTTTTATGCAACGAAGGAATACCTTTTCACCTACGACCACGACACTGTTGTGTAAACATAGTTTGCGGGATATAACACTTGTGAGAAATTCATTCATTAATATGAAGTTCTGTTTTCAGATTGGAATCAACCCTGGCTTATTTGCAGCTTATAAAGGCCATCATTACGCTGGGCCAGGAAACCATTTCTGTGAGTTCGTTGTATATTTTGTTACAGTTCTTGTTGAAACTAGTTATTGTAGACAAAGTGTGACTTGTAGGTTGTTTTGTGCTAAGGTGTAGTTGGATTATTTTTAAAATAGAGGTGATTATGTGATTATAAGTGTAACAATGTCTGTGAATAGAATATACTATGGGATTTACCAGATGGAAATTGTTTTTCGGTTAATTTGTAGTGTTTATGGAATTGGTAATTTAATATTATAAATGTAAGAGGGAAGTAAATTGTTATAACTAAATTAAAATTGGCTCTAGACGGCTACAGCCTACAGGGTTTAAAGTGTTTGTTGGGTAAAGCACAGCCTCTTGACGTTTACACGATTACTTCCATCAACATTTATTACAAAAACAGTGACTCATTGACATTGGGAAGATAAAAGAAATGTTTAATCGACAGTTTTAGTATCAAGACTCAAAATACACCATTATGAGTCATGGCAAGCAAAATTAGGTTCAAGATTCTACTTTTTCATTGCTGGAAATATAACTTAGTTATCCTTTTGCTTTCTATTAAATGGGAAGCTTTTGAACAATATCCACATGAAGTAACCGTCATTTTATGGGTGCAGGGAAATGCTTGTATTTATCCGGTCTTATACCCGAGCCTCTAACTGGCATGCAAGATTACATGGCACTCGACTATGGGATAGGATTTACGAATATTGTGGCGAGAACTACGCCAGGGAGTAAGGATTTATCGAGGTATATAGTGGCAAAATATCGTTTGGGAGAGGTTAAATGGGTACATACATTACAACCATTGACACTTAATTGGGACATTTTTATAAATGCAAATACTCCTAAACCTTCCAACGATATTTTGGCATTGAACATTTGCATTCATTGTATTTACTCATATTATTATATGTAGGGAAATGCATAAACATGTCCGGCCTGGTGGACCGACACCTCACATCTGACAATGACATAGATTTAATGGAATATGGAATTGGATTTTCCACCATTGTACAGCGCACCACACCATCTGCTAAAGACTTATCAAGGTAACCTAATCTATGTGGTGTTACCGCCTTGTTAAGTCCAAATGGTGTGGTGTCCTGTGTTGTATTGCTTTAGTTTAATGCATGAACGTTACCTCTGTTCAATTTTATAATGCTTTTCAAATTTTACTTTCAATTTAGATTATCAGGTGGTTTTTGCCTGAATAATCATTTAAGAATTGGTTGATCAAACAAAACCGAAGCATTATCTTATTTTTCATGTTAAAACTTAATGCTGTACTCCATTGTCAATGATATATTTTTGCTCAGACTCTCTTACAATTTCATGCATAATTTCCCACCATAACTTAAATATATATTATGTCAGTGTGGTTGTGTGGGTTAGTGACAAACATCACACCTTTTTTCCGCTAAATCATGTCCATCATTTTCGCTGAATCATGGTAAATTCCAGCAAGGAGATTCGTGAAGGCGGCAAAGAGTTAATCGAGAAAATCAAACTCTACAAACCCAAGATAGCGGTGTTTAACGGAAAAGGGATTTATGAAATATTCAGCAAAGAAATGTTTGGAAAGAAGAAGAAAGACTTCATGTTTGGAAAGCAAGCTGAAAGGATACCAGATACGCATACTGTAAGATTTTATCTAGGACTAATTACCTTTTATTGATTTATACATTATACACCTTCTAGATAATGACACTACAAAAGTTTCTGTAACCCGACTGTGGACACAAGCCTTTAAGCAAAAGGGTTGCAGGTTCGAACCCCTTAGCCAGCTATTCGGTTGTGTCCTTGGGCAAGGCACTTGGAAGACATTGCTGGAACTTATAGATTAATAGATTGTAAAATACTGCAAGAACATTTTAATCATACAAAATACAATGCACCAGCTGCAGCAACCCAACGGTGGGCATGAGGTGATCTGACGATTACCCATGTGTTTTCCCATTCACAGCAATAAAACCTGAATATCTTATACCCTGTCATTCAATCTCAAACCCTCCTTTCCAGTTCATCTTCGTGATGCCGTCCTCGAGTGCACGATGCGCTCAGTTCCCACGTGCGCAGGACAAAGTGCATTATTACATCCAGATCAAGAGGTTACGGGACGAGATAAACGGATTAAAAACCGACGCTGACGTCCAGGAGACGACGTACACCTTCGATCTGCAGAAAGCAACAGGTGGATGCCATTTGTTTACTTTCTTTTTCTCTCCATTACATTAAAAAAGAATGAGACAATTATTTTAAGTTGGGTAGATAAAACGTCAAAACGAAAGTAGTTAAAACTCATCAGTGAATAGACACGTTATAAAAAAGACCTGTTGTTGCACATGGGTGTAAAACATTGTTGTGTATTGTAAGAATACCATGCCACATGTTCAATGTCCATAATGTGGTCGTTGCACTATGTCTAGTGTTGTTCTTCTCTAGAATTATTCTAGAAACAATATTTATGGTGTTAATTTTCAAAAAATTTGTTTAAAGAACCAATAAAATACAGTTTTTATAATACCTTAATTTAAAAAAATAGAATTGTATGTATGCTTGTTAACTAATTGTAATTTTTAATTAAAATGTCACTGTTCACCAAAAAAACAAACAATTTTTACCACTTTTTCTAATTTTGTGAATAAATTCTTAACCCCAGCACCCCACTTTAACCCCCATTCCCACAGAAATGGCGAAAGTGCAAAAGATCAAAGAGGAGCGGCACGACCCCTCGTATGACGACAATGAGGTCACATCCTTCCCCCAGTCCGGCCCCCCAGTGGTAAACAACGGGGCGGGGTGTAGTAAAGACCGAGGGGGTAAGTGAAGCTTAATTTGTGTTTTGTAGTGTAACTTGTTAATAATAGGTAAGGTATACATGTTCCATTCATTTTTATGTTATATTTTGTAACATATTAATGTGTAAGGTTGTCAAAACGATAATCCAACGTAAAATTATGTTTATTTTATTCCGAACTTGCTTCGATTGAGATGTTAACAGCTTCATTATGACCCATTACTGGCTTCTAGACACTGAAAGCAAAATCCAAACCATGGGGTTTTAAAACCCCCAGACCCAACACAGGGTCATTATACTCCAATCACTCCACCCTAGATCTGATACCTTCTGCTGTGCAGAATTAGCTGACTTATGTGGTTAGGAAACCAAACTTTTGTGTCAACCCACCTTTCCACAGGGGAACCCCCAACAACGGAAGCAGCAACGAACCATCCTCACCTCGTTAAGTTCCTCTGTCAGAAGGAATCGCAGAAAGGTTGGTTCAATAAGTTGTAATGCGGTATATCACGACCATATTTTACTTTACACCTTTTTTACTCAAAATTGATCACGCGCATAATAAGCCGGTTTACCTAGTGTTTGGATAAGATAGTGCTTTATGCTTTATTGCCAACACTCAAAACTAAACCAGTACCTGTAATATTGTTTTATACACAAATCGGTGTCTTATGCAATAAACTACGATAGAAGCAACTAGAAAACTCATTAAAAACGCTGTGTCCTATGTATGAAAAATAAAACTATCAAAGTAATTTTCTTGACAGTGTAATATAAAGTAGTATGATTGCATTTAAATTGTTATAGCTCCTAACCCATATTACCCTAGCTCTTGTAGCCCGCTAACCCTTATAATCCCGATCTTTACTTAACCCACTATTTTTACCTTAGGGGTAAAAGAGGCCCCCGCCACACCCCGGAAGTTGTCGGTCCCCTATCTGGGTGAAACTGTTAGCGAACAGCAGAAGAACGAGCGGGTGGGGTCGTGGGTTCAGACCCAGATCGAACAGGACTACGACAGTGAACCTCCCATGGGGTAAGTTAACATCACATCTACCCTTGTCGAGGTTATTTTCCATGTGGATTTGGCTTAGATGGTGAAATATGAGTTGGATTAATCTCTTCATTGCTTAGTTTGCTCAGGGGTTAAATTTTCTACTTTTAATATCCCGAGTTTATTACTTCCAAACATCCAGTCCATTGTAGCAGGGCAGTTTAGTTTACTTTCAGTATTAAATAAGTACCAGTAATGATTAGGCTAATCACTACTAAATAAATAGTAGTAATTTATAATTAGTAGAGATTGATTATTTATTATTTTCTCTGCGACATTCACTACTGATTGCAGAAAGATGATTTTCAGTAGTGGTTGACCCCAATTGTAGCAGGGTACCAGTAGTGATTGACCTTAGTTTGAACCCCAGATTCGAGGTCGTGGAGCAGAGGGAGGTCGTGGAACGTCCGGAATCCGACCGGGCGAGTCAGCAGAGCATGGTCAGCGCTGGGGTCAGTGGGTCCATCTCAACTGGATCCACGTCGGGTTACGGGTCAGTGGACACAATCGCCAGTCATGCGCGACAAGACAGGGTGGAGATGTGGGTGAGGGACCAGCAGTATGTCCGACAACAGCAACCCCAACTTGGAAGAAACGAACCATGGAATGTCACCCCTCGCCAGGTGGGTTCACCCAACCCCATGACCCCATCCGATTCACCCAACGAGGCTTTTCGACCCCCTGTACCCCTATACAGCAGTTGGGGCGAGGGGTTGGCCAGGTATGCGGAAGTTACGTCGAACACGAACAATAGCAACAATATCCCGGGGTTATATCCACCTCATGTCAACTCACTGATGCCATAAGTAACTGGTTGTACAGGTCACCTGTAGTGCTACCGTCGCGTTCTGTGCTTTTTCTGTTTCAATCACCGTAGCGGAGAGGCTCGGTGCCAAGAAATTCCTCCCGATTCGCGAATTTCATTTTTTCTTCCGCACCGATCATAGTGTCGAACGAAAAACCGCAATTCACAAAGATTTTTCGATATTTTATCTTTTTGCGCCAATTTTGTCCAATTTTCGAATGGTGTTACCAAAATACACAGACAGCTACTTGGAGTTAGCTTGCATAAGTTTACCTCATAATTCCAAGCACATATTTTGCTGATATAGATGATGTTTTATGATTTTTATAGCATAGCTTAAGCTTTATTGTCCTGTTGATTGTTTGTCAATGTTTTATCCCAAATACAAGAATGCACACGCCTTGCTTTCCATATTGTTCAAGCAGCAGTTGTTATAGTATTCATGCATTCAATGCATCAACTAGGTTTTTGCTACTTTTGGGTGGGGTATTCGAAATTGTAGCCAGTTGTCAAGGTTGTGTATAGGATAGGATGTTTTTTGTTTATTCCCGTGAATGGGAACACCAAGGGGGTTAACAGACGGGCAATCGTCAGATCACCTCGCGCCCACCGTCGGGTTACCGAAACTATTGCAGTGTGTTGCGTATGATTCACGTGTTCCTTTATTTTGGTAGAACCCGTTAATCCACTTCAGGCAATTTCCGTTAAACGCATTGCCCAATGACACAACCGACTAGCCATCGACCAGTTTCGATTCTGCGGTCTTTTGGTTGATAGACGACGGACTAATCCACAAGATGAATCAGTCGGACAAATACAATGCTTGCATTAATTAAACATTTTTAAACTGCATAAAAACCCATTTCACACAAGTTCTTCAAAAGGTTGCATCACAACAGTCATATATCAGAAAATATGCGGCAACGTCTATCGGGTTTGAGCGGGAAAGATAACGGCGACAAGTGATTATTGTAAGTGTTGATCAAAAGTCAATCAACGCACGAAAATAAAACATTGTAACACTTTAAATGCGTACAATTTTAGTAGGTATGTTGGTAAGGACGTATATAGCGGTTATGTTGGTGGTTGGCGTGGTAAGAGGAAAATACCTAGCCCCGATATGTTACATCATTCTGCATTTATTGCCGTGAACAGGATAAAAGGTAACTTATAAAAACACGATCTACCTAGGTTGGTTAAAGATCTTGCAATGTGTGATCAAAAGGAAACTTGCTCTAGTTTTTTTTTTATCCAAATATTCCAGTAGGTTCATGCCATGGACGGTAAGTGCTATTAACAAGCACAAGATCTACCGAGGTTCGACCCGTCATTACTCCGACTGAAAGCCAACTCACTTAAGATTTGAGTTTCTCGGACGGGTTACTAATTTTTTGTTCACAAAAACGGCTTTGGTAAAACCTGGTAAGCAAAAATAGTAAATATACTTCAACTTGCTTTATTGGGTATTTTAACGCAATGTATCGGTTCTACGTCTAATCGATTAAAGCATATAGTACGATACAGCATACAAGTGACAAACAAAACATGTGTGTGTACAGACATGGATGTTCACAGCCCGTTGTAATTGACTTCGTCGTAAACTTGTTCCGGTATCGGGCTTTGCGTCGGCTAGAAGAAAAACAATTTATAATACGTGTACGGAGGCGGAATATCATAAGTGTGTAATGGCCGCATTCTCGTAAGTCCGGTAGATTAGCTCATTCGAATATGGCGTCGAAACTTAGAGGAAAACCAGTACCAAAACAGTTTTAATTAGCCGACTTTGGCAAGTAAATTTCCCGCCTTAGTAGAAACAAGCTGTTGATTGGGTTAAACGATAATAACAGCAATGTCTACATAACATTAAGAACACTGCAGTTCCAGAAACTCGACTGTGAATACGAAAGAATCTCACAATTTGACGTTTTTTTGGGCAACACTAAAGCCAGGGAAGGAGGGAAGTAGGGATATTACTCACCTAAACTAAACAAATCTTGTTCCCAAACCTTAATCACCAACCAAGAACTAACGTTAAATTTAACCCTAGCCCTTCCAGTAATATTATTATAATCTTCATTTTAGTGTGCAGTTTACGTCCTTCCCTCTTTCCCTCATTTCAGTTTAACAACCTTTTTATATAGAGACCAACATGAATATATTTTTTTAATGGTTTAAGTTTTGAGTTCGTGTCTTACCTCAACGTAGAAATGCGGGGCTGGGCTGGATGCGATATTCATTGCTGCGTATATTTCATCATTATCCACTTTACATTAACACGTATTACCCTATATATCTACCGTATATGTTGTACTGTGTGTCGCCTTCATATTGACTTTGCTCCATTGCTGACCTGGTCGGACTGGCTGGTGGTGGGTTCTGTAGATGACGTGTGCGTTTTATGACGTACGTAATGACGTCATAAGTTAAGTAGCATAACGTTAATAAACATTTCTTATCGCATAAATGGATGATATTTAAAAAAAAATGCTACAACCATGTTATTATAATGACGTAATAGATTATAAGAATGACGTCAATATTCACCAAGCAGTCAAGTCGTTGGACCAAGAAGGAAGATTGGAGGATAACCACCATGAGTAGGGTGGAAGCAAATATTGCCTGGAGGATGTACAGAGCGTACAAGCCTTGAATTGCGAACTGCAAGATTGAATATATATCAATGGAGGATTCTGGTCTGGTTCTCGTTAGAAAAGCGGCCACGTCTAAATATAGTAAATAGTTGATTGGATTATAGACGTTCTAAATAAGTAAATAGTTGATTGGATTATAGACGTGTTTTAACGATTGTCGTTTTGCCTTTTTCCGTTTTAAAATTATTATTAAAGGTCCTGCTTCGTGTGTTTGTCATGGGAACACGAAATAAACTAAACTGTATCAAGCGCTATTGATTTTTCTAAAAATTGTAAAGAATAGTCAATTCTATGGACAAAATCTTGCAGCTATTAAAAATACCAACGCCACTAAATCGCGCTATGGCGCTTCGTATTTCTATTTCGTCATAAAATGCCTCTTTAAGTGTACGGTCGTGTGGCCAAATGGTTATCGCGACCGATACATATATCGACTCTTATACAAAAAACGGTCCTAGGGACGAGCCCATAATGGGTTCGAAACTTGACTCGGTATAAAAAAGAAAAAAATGCCTCTTTCAGACAAACGAAACCTTTGTACAGGCCTACGAATGCAATAGCAAGAACATGTTAAATCTAATGTGAGTTGGTACGTACTTTTGACCTGTCCTTACAATCATAGCTGTTGTAATAATACCGGGAAGGATTGTACGAAACTGTATCCATAGCTGAAAGAACCGAGATAGCGATAAATGCTACAGCAAGCAATGCGCACAGGCAACCCATCACAATACTAACGACCATCTGTTAATAGCTTATGTTAAAGCGCATAAACTCAATTTTTGTATTGTAGTTACCAGCTCTTTTGTTGGTTGGCTTGCTTCTTTTAGAACCAAGAATCCATCAACTAGAAACTGCAAAATACCGGTTTTAAATGCAGGAGCATTATACAACAAAAATCGTGTAGAGCGTACTTACGACCGATTAGCTTTTTGGGTTGATGCGTCACTTTTGAGTCGTTTATTTGAAGCTTCGAAACTGACCTTTAACTAGTGTCCTTGAGCAAGGCATCAACGGACATTGGAATTATGTATTCTACCAAATTGCAGAACCGTCTCAAGTTTAGACAACAAACTGCAATAGCTCTAGTAACCCGACAGTAGGCACGGGTTAATCTAACGCCCATGTGATAATGTCCATGAGGATAAACATGAGTATTCCATGCTACTTACGAATACTCCGCACCAAACCCCGGCTCCAACTTCAAACCGTATTATCGGGCTGCACTCGATTGGAATTGACAGAGTAAAGACGATGGATATGATTGCGCTGAAGATCGACAGTGAACCACCGACAACTTGTATGAACTGCAACAAACACAGAATCACATATTGCTGAACTAACTTGCAGAAACAACTAACCCCCAACGCTTTTAAATATATCCTCATATTTGGGCTCAAAATATCCTCACGAGTGTCATTACGATCCACAGAAAGATTTGGAGTCATTTTTGTTTAGATTCCAAAAGCTTTTGTCTCCATAGGTTTAAACTGTATAAAGATCTAGTTCGTCGACTGCAAACAGAAAGACGGGTGGTATGTTTCTCGTCCGACTTGACACTGTACAGATTCCTAAGTATTTATAACTTAGGGGAAATTTGCCACATCCACTACTGTTTTGTTTTCCCGTTCCAATTTTTTACCAACAATCCCTTCTTGTTTTCATGGAAACAAAAATAAACTAAACCAAACTACTTGTAATAAGATGATCTTGAGAGTTACAAAATTTAAAATAATTCCAAATTGCACCAACACGTTTATTATACCTACTCTAAATATTTTATTATAATAAGGACGTGTTTTAACGGCTGTTGTTTTGCCAGTATTTTTCGGTTTTAAATATTTTTATTAAAGGTCCTGTTGTGTGTTTGTGGAAACAAAAACTAAACCGCAAAACTATGAGTAAACGCGGCAGGATATTGCATCGGGATATGCAACACATTATAGGTATAGGGAAATATTTGCTCGAATAAAACTTTTTTAACAATAAAATACGATTGAATCACGGATATTAAAACCGTGGTTGTATTAATGGGTATCTTTATAGAACATTGCGCACACCGTCGCGTTACTGTAGCTACCGCAGTGTATTGTATATGATCGAGAAGTTAAGTTTAAATACAACCCTATATTCCATTGAATTCGGGCGATGTTTACTAGTGTTTTTTTTAAGGACACAACCGACTAGCAAGCGACCGGTTTTAAATCTGCAATCCTTTGACTGAAAGGCGACACACTAAGCCACCAAACTGTTGGTCCAGAAAACGAGGTTTCGCTTTAAAACTGCCGAACTCAGACTAATTTTAGAATCCATTATGATAATAATTTAAACAATTTTTGCGTAATATACTTTATATTAAGATAATGTGAAATAAATAAATATTCTATGTGTGCGTCTGATTCATTAAATACATGAGGGAGTGAAATTGGCGGGGAAAAAATCACGGAAGTGACGCACGGCCAGCATCAGATGCGGAAGTAGTTTGAACACTAAAGGCGCTGGATCTTCTTCGTTTGTTTACGTCATAAGCACATCTGTTGCAGATCCCGAATATTTTGAACAAACCAATCGCACTGGCCGCGCTTTTGTAAAGCGACTTTGCTTCTTTTTTAAAACCATCATTTCTGGCGCTGTATATCAAACAGTTCCACAAACTGTTGGTCATTAGTATCACAGAAGCTAGAAGTTCAAACGAAAAGAAAACGACCGAGCTGGTATGGCTGAAGAGCAGAGGCACCGAGAAATGAATGTCGCTTGCCATTTCAGACACGATAACCGACACAATAACTGGAATGAGACTGCACGAGAAAGCAACCACCATCATTAACAACACTCGGTTCATCTTTTGCTCGCGGACTTTATTTCTTGTTGTGTTTTCCGTTATTTGACGACGCTGTCGGTTCTGCTTGTGTGCACTCCACCAAGTCGCGCCTATAAGCAGCCAGACCATGAATAGAGGAAAAGCGATGACGACACCGTATAGCGGCAGTGCTAATTCTCCAATGAAGCCTACTAGTATACCAGCAATAATGCTATAGTCAACTGCGGTGGTCATGACAGGCAAAAGCGCCAATACAGCACCAAACACCCATACCATACACGCAGATAGAATGGAATACGTAACAGAAGTGTTTTTCATGTGCTGAATCGGAGTCGAAACCGCCCTGAACCGGTCGTAACTTGCCAACATCAACGTATACACCGATACCGAAATACTAAGTGCTGTCACACAGCCAACAGCTGTTAAGTAAGTATTTGGTACCGCCCCCATAAGTCTATTCGTCATTAATGACGTCATATTTGACCCCGTTGTGTCTGGTGACGCAGTGGAATGTGACGTAAAGTTGTTTAGAGTACACTCTGTTGTTGAGGTGGTGGGTATAAGCTGTCTATAACCGAATAAATTGAGATATGTCGTCACAATAGAAGCAGGGAAGACGAACAGCCCCACCAACAGGTCAGCAACCGCCATAGACATCTTATAAATGACCTGGGGATGCTTCGTTTATTTTCTCTCCTTGAGAAAACAACGATCACCGTCGTGTTCGCGATAACAATGAGCACGGCTAAGACGCCACAAACCACCATAATGACGTAAGTTCCGATTTGATCTCTGAAACAAAGAAGTTTTAACCGCAGTGATTATGATGTCATCATTCGTGACAATAGAAGATAGATTTCAGGAAGACGGTTAGCATTTGTATCGCGCGAAGTGATTTGTTGATTGATTATCTCAAAACAAAGTTTTCTATATAAAACCAAACTTTTACCACACACTTTTATTATTGTAAAAATACTTATAATTTGTAAAAACACTTATACTAAAATACATACCACACTCATAGTTAAAATAATGATGGGACAATATACTTTTACAACGTTTTCAGATATTTATTGTAAAAATCTTTATTTTTGTTAAAACACCTATATTAAAATAAGTTTAACACTCATAGTAAAAATACCTTTATGCATATATTTTACAACGTTTTTCCAGCACTTATAGTAAGAATACTTTGAAAACTTTTTCCCGACATAAAGTGTAAACATAATTTTGTTAAAATAGTTACTTTTGTAAAATCACTTATAGCAAAAATACTTTTATAAAATAACTTTTACGTTACAACAAAACACCTTGGATGGAGGCAGGACCAGACTGAAACTTCCAACGTTCGATAGTAAATTTCATCGAAGCCACACCAGATTATACCCGAAAAGGGGACCGCGTATGAATAAATCTCAACATAGGGACGTTGTGGGGCGTATTGCATTATTTGGCTGTATGGATCGGTCAACACTGTTGGGGAAAAGTGTTCGGTCAACACTGTTGGGTTGGAGCTTGAACCTGGTTATAGAAATATGAGTTTAAAATAAAATACGAATTAAGTTGTATTAGGATGAACACATAGAAACCGTTTGACATGAGTTAAGAATAGCAAAGGATGACACTGCATGTTTTATTACAGAGCTACGATATTGCTCGGGCAACGTTCTTAGTATATACCTGTAAAATCTGAAATAAAAAGATTTAAAAGGTTACTAAAAACACTAATAAAAATGGTGTAATTAGCATGCTAATTGGCTTACTGAAAGAGAGGTATTTTTTTAGATTTATTATCCCAGTTTGGAAATCACATATAAATGGCTAGTACGAACTCAAAATAAGTTTTTCATATCACTCGTTCATTACAAAGTCAAAAAGTTTCATATATGTATGTTGGTGTAATCGCATTAGTTTATTGAAGAAGAAAGACAAAAAAATGTTATTCCATTTTTAGTTTATTATGGCGTCGCAACGAAAGATTATAGGCGCACTAAAATATATTGACAAATTAATTCGCTTTAATGACTGCTTGTTTGTTGCCACGATATTCTACGTGTATGGCAGGTGATATTTCTTTCGTCTGCAGTCTTGTCTGCACGACTGCAATTAAGGATGCATAATGCCCTAATCCCATTTAAATTCTTATCACGATTGAACGAAACGTAACAGCAACGAGGTGTACTAATATGCCATAAAATACTTCACTGATAAGAGAGGGAAGTCTACACAGGGCAACAGTTCTAGTGGAACAACTTATTAAAAGATTTTAACCCATAATAGTATAAAAAAATGATTATAAAAACTATTAAAACATAACTGATTTACCAGAACTGATACATGTCAGTTCTAACTGCCAAATAACCTTATAATATTGAACGATAGGTGGTCCAGTTGTAACATAAAGCACTTGCCTGAAATGTCCAAACTTCTGTTATTAAACACATCTGGCTGACAAAACCGTTCATACACCAAGCTTGTAAACTCAGTAAAGTCAAAGGTTTTTCTGGAACATTCAATTTCAAATTCATCGCATTTCCAATTCCTTAGTCTCTCCAAATAATCGGTCAATTTGTAAATTTGATAAGCCCAGTTTCTATGAAACTCCCGACGCGTTTTCTCACAGCATGATTCATTTACGCTTTCACTTAAATTCTTACAGTGAATAAGCAGAGCTTGGCAAGAAACCAGGCCTAAAATAAATAAGACCTCACGCTTGACCATTGTTGCATTAATGTGTTTAAATTGTTTCAAATATCGGCTATAAGTGAATACGCTTAAGTAATCTCGCTCGCCAACTAACGGATTGTTTGGCAGGTAATTAATACCGATTGTCGTTCTGGTAATTTGAGAACCGTTTGAAAACGATAATGCTTGTACGGTCGTGTGGCCAAATGGTTACGCGACCGATACATATACCGACTCCTATACAAAAAAAACGGTCCAATGACGAGCCCATCATAAATTCGAAACTTGACCCAGTAAAAAAAATGTGGAAAAAGTACGATTCTGTCGCCGCATGGTAACGCGGCCAATATATATACCGAATTATGTCGAAAACTAGCCTGGTAAAAAAGTACGTCCCATTATAAAATTGGTTTAATTTTTATTTGCATGAAATAAATATTCGAAAATTTGAAGTGCGTTTGATCACATCTAACCAAAGAAAAGTGATTTCAATTCGTCGTAGAGGACAAGTACAAGGGCGCCACCAGTGCCTCGGAGAATATTGGAGAAAGCTCCTTTGAAAAAAGCTTTGCCTCCTTCTTGGGCATAGATCTTCTTCCAGCAGTCAACTGTACCCTTGTAAGGCAAGTCGTCCTTGGATCGACCGGACTGCATCATCAGTCGACGTCGCACGGTATCGAATGGATAAGAGAGGATACCAGCACCGGTCGTTACGACTTGGGCGATCATCCAACTTACTACGATAGGTGTGTTCTTTGGATCTGGCAACATTCCCTTGACGGTGTCGTATGTACCGAAGTACGCGGCTCTGTACACGATGATTCCTTGGATAGAAACGAAAAATCCTTGGTAGAGACCCCGGACACCGTCACGTTTTGCAATGGTAACCAAGCAGTTGCCCAATCCGGTAAATTGTCGTGCTTTTCCGCTGCCAACATCAGCCCCAAGTCGGGTTCTGGCGAAATCGAGAGGGTAGACAAAGCAGAGACCAGTCGCACCAGCGGCACCACCTGAAGCGAGGTTACCCAAGAAGTATCGCCCGAACTGTTTATTTTTGTCAACACCAGACAGAAAAATTTGTTTGTACGTATCCTTGAATGCGAAGTTGAGGGCTTGGGTCGGGAAATAACGAATTACATTCGCCAAGTTTCCACGCCAGAACGCTGCAATACCCTGCTCAGCTGGGATTCGCTTAAAGCAGTCAATGATTCCCTTGTACTGGTCTGCCTTTGCTATTTGCTTCGAAACAGCTTGAACTTGAAGCAGAAGTTTCACTCGCTCGATTGGAGCAACCAAGGTTTTGGAAATGGCGGCTGCTGTACCACCAACTGCAAGATCTTGGGCGAAATTGGTTAAGTTGAAAGGCATTTTGATTTTTTATCTAAAAAAAACAAGAATTTTGTTATTTGCAATTACTTTGATTAAAATAGCCTTTCCACAACATTTTTTTATTCTTTTAATAAAAGACCACCAAATCAGAATATTATTTTCGTACTAAGCTTATATTTTATCAATATATAAATAATATATATTTCGTACAATTCTGCCTTACAGAATATTTTATTTTTTATAAAACGTTTGTGTTTCTCCAAATACCACATACACAATTATATTTGTTATTCAAATACAATATAATCTTTAAATATAATCCTATCTGTCTAAATCTCAATAAAAACTGAAATCTATTAATCCCATCGTGCAATAAACTGGTAAACTCGGCCTCGGTCACAGTTTTCAAGAGGTACAGCCCAGTATATATATGCTATCAATGACCTCAGTTGTGATAGAGAAGGGTAAAGGTGTTATTTATTGATCACGGCGACGAGTAAAATAATCACCTTTTGTCATTGTTAAACAGCTGCAAAGTTAAACTACTATTCCAAGACGATTAATTTCGTCACTTCAAAAACCTATTGTAAGCCATTCAAGTTATCTTAAGCATATATGTAAAAAAATAGGTGTATATTTAATTATACATGCTATTTTTTACCGTTTTAATTGTATATATAATTTGGTATCTATATGCCATTTATAAATTAAAATTATGTTGTTTATATGATTTCCATAAATTGCGCGGTAAGTTTTTGTTATACTTTTTTTAAATGTCCTGAGGACCAACAAGCAACAACCCGGTGCCCTACTGGAAAGTTCGTATGATGCGCCGGATATATCTGGCGTGGCGCACTGACTACTTTTTCGGGTATTGGCGCAGAAAACTGCAAAAATTATGCTGGCGTGGCGTGATTACACTTTCTTTTATTTATATCAGTATTTTTGATACTTTAAGCTTTTTATTATAAAGTTTTAATTGAAAATGATGCAACTTTGTTTGTGGCGGCGCAAATTAGTATTAATGGCGTGGCGCAAAATTTTGGTTAAAAAATGTTGGCGCAAAAATCCGGCGCACAGAAAACGAACTTTCCAATAGGGACCCGGTGTAAGACAAACAGCATTTTGCATATGTATTTAAAAACCACGTAGTTTATTACATTACTTTTTTCATATTACCAACATATTTTTGTATTGCTGTACAACATTTGACAGTGAAAAAGTACCGTTAATCTAGTTTCCAACTAACATTGGGCGTTTTTTGTTTTGTAATTTTGTATTTGCCCCACACAATTGAAATTTTAATTACCGCTGAACAATTATATCATATCATATAATACTAACTTAGAGAAGTTAGTATTTTATGATCATATCATAGTATACCATAAATAGGTATATATTCATTTAAAAACAACTATCATAATGTGTTTTGTCTTGATATGTGGAAACATTTTTTGGAAATAGATTCGTTATTTATAGATAACATTTATAACAGACATACGAAAGGTTAAATGCAACCGTTGGTTAGTCAAAAAGAATTGGTTGACATATTTTTTTAAACCCCAGTTTCATTTTTTGCACTAAAATTGTTGATTTACTGGTCATATCATGTACTTGACCATGTTGCAGACAATTTTTCATTGAAATGAGCTGTTCTTAAACTGGCTTAGAGTTAAAGACGAGTAGGTTTCTGGGGTGACTCTTAATACCCAGTGTGGGCAGTGTGTGCACACTAAAAACTAAAAACCCTAACTGTGGCACACTGCCCACACTCCCTACACAGTGACTACACACTTCCTACACGCTGGCCAGACTGGGGATTG
>CH003337.1:50506-108864 GCA_000149265.1 Ciona savignyi | reverse complement strand
AGAGGAGCCGAGCTTCTGTATATTATTATCCTGAACTGAAGGTCAAATAGAAATAACGTTGATGGTTGTTGAATCATTTTTTTGTTACAGCTACCTGTTTAGGCATATCATGTAGTATCAATAACTATTTTGAATTTTTTGTACTATATAATAATTTTATAGCCAACGAAAACACAATGAACTGGGTTGGAGGCGTGCAGTAAGTTGATATTTTGTAGAAAGGAATTAGAAAAGTGTTACCAGGCAGTAAATCATAATCCATTTTTCTTTTTCAGTAACAAAATTCGGCTTCACAATAAAGAACAACAGAAACAAAAGGTACAAAAGTTATTTGAATCAAAGAATTTTTGTTTTCTTGGTTTGGCCAAAACAAAAATAGGGAAGGAGGGAAACTGCTTCGTAAAACTATAAAAACTAAATTTAACCCGACCCTAAACACTTATTTCAACCCCAGAACTAACTCTAATTTTAATGCCAGCCCCAACACTTAACCCTATTGCCATAATCTTCATTTTAGTCTCCAGTTTTCCTTCTTCCCCCTTTCTATCTTTTTAGTTTTCCTCACTGCTTTTCCAGGAGTTTTTTGAATGTCGACAAGTCCAGAATAAGATTGAGAAAAGTAGAAACCGGAGCAAAAAGGGAGTCAGTCGAGATATATTAAACCTTGCATGCATTACCAAGTCCACCCGACCGAGCTTAAGTTAGTTTTTAAAGCAATTAAGCCTAGTGCTAGAAATTTTCTCTCGATTAAAATATTGTATATAGCTTTTATTTTAACAAAACAAAGTTGTTATTGCTAAAATAAGACATAAGATAATCAGGTTTATCGCAGAAGATTAAAAATTGCAAGGGAAGTTAAAGTATGAACAATCATTAAATTAGCACGTGACCACAGTTAAAAAAACACAAAATGTAAAATATTTATTGAGTTGAATATATAATCTTATTTATTGATTCTTCATATTCCAATCGGTTCAGTTTAAGTAAGAAAAAGTTCTATTGCTTTTTGTGTTACTGTTTTTTTAATGTACATATTGGTCCGAACTTAAAAGACTTACCATGAAGTAAATTAAAATAACAAAACTATTAAATGTTGTTAAATATTTGTTTACATTGTAGGTGATTCGCAAATTGCGAAAGCGGAAACAGTCTTGAAAAAGCCGAAAAGAATTGAGTTGAAAAGACGAAAATATGGTGAGGTTTTTTTCCATGGAATAGTGGTCTGTATGTGCACAGAGGCTGTGTATCAGTGAAGTGGTTTCTTAGAGGTTTTTGGTTATCTACTGGATGGATTAGAAATGAGTAACTAATTTGTGTGATTAGCTGTTTACCATCCAAAACAGAAAATTGTCACTCTTCGAAAATGGTCGCTAGCTAGTCGGTTGAGTCCTTGGGTAAGTCATTTACCGGACATTGCCTAAACTCAGTGGATTAATGGGTTCTACCAAATTAAAGAAACATCTGCAGGGCTCGACATACACGCTTGTCCGCCTGTCCTGGACAGGTGATTTATAGCGTGGGACAAGTAAATACTGCGCGGCGCTTGTCCGACGGGACAGGTTAAAAATGCAAACTAAACGCTATTTTCACTATCCTTCACCGCCGTGTATATCTTCGAGTTCAAACCGTGTTAATCAACCACCGTGCGCGAATGAGATTCCTACTATTTCGTTGTCCGTTGCTTTTGTTACAATTAGGATTTATTAGCGGTAACTGAGACGAGTTGAAAAGAGCTAACACTCGGTCGCAATCTTTGTGCGGCGAATATGATAAAGACCGATAAGCAATCTTCGCATCGGGTCATAATAAAGTTGTAAAATAAAATTAAAATAAACTCCAAAAGCGTGTGAAATAATCACATATCTTTTGTCAACGCACAGACAAACATCTTAAAATAACGCGACTTAATAATTTTCATCGGTAAGTTATATTAAAGTCGAACGCGAAGTAAACATGACATCGGTTAGGTAATTGAACAATTTTACCTATGGGTTATTAATTCTTAGTATTATTAAATGGTAATTATTACAATTCGAGTGCAACATTAAAAAACGATTTCGAAAGACAGAGTAGCCTATGTTGTTTGTTAATACTAATCTTACGCGCATCTTCATGTAAACCGCAACGAAATAAGAAAGGCGATTCCTGTTTCCATGATAAGCAAGGCCAAAAAGCATCAAATTTCGGGAGAGTAAGAATTCACTCGCGTGTGGAAGCTCACACAAGCAATGCAAGTAAACATGGCTCCCAACTGTAGTTTGTATGACGTAACAACTGTTTAAATATAGTATTATAATTTTGTAGGTCTTGGAGTTGCTAACCGCAGCGTCGCTTTTTTTAAAGATTCGTAGCGGTGTTTATTGCTTTGATCGGCGGTTTGACCTAGGGTTACGTTGACCTAGATTCAATACAGGACCACTGACGCACTCCCGTTTTTCCCATGTTCTTTCCATTACTAAGTACTAGCTAGAGAGAACAGTAGGCTAAACATCCGGTTAACCGTTTTTTTTCATCGGTTAGCCGTTATAAGAATCTAGGTTCTTGCACAGCGCTAGCGATAGTATATTATTACTCGCACGGATTTTTGGCCCTGGTAAGGAACGACTTTTGAGGGGTGATTACCTAATCGCTAAATGGTGTGTTAATCACATGGTCTGGAACTTCGGGAATCGGGAATTTAAATTGTGTTTTTTTTATGGGACAAGTGTAAGCTAAATGGGACAGGTCAATTTGGTACTGAACTTGTCCTACAGGACAAGTGCTTTTAAAACTTTATGTAGAGCCCTGATCTGAATTTTGCACAATGCACTGCAATAGCTCCAGTAACCCGACAGTGGACGCGAGGTAATCTGATGATTGCCATTTCTAAACGCCCCTTGAGTTTTCCCATTTATGGGAATAAACATAAATATCTTTAAAAAAACAGTGAAGTTATGAACATGTGTGTGACTGACCAGTTAACCATTGTTAGAAAGCAGGCATATGCACAGGTCTGATGTTGTTTAATTCATGTAGATGATCCGCGAAGTCATCTTAATAGAAAGCCAAAGCGAGTGATTCTTGCTTCGGGGAATTCCCCAACCAGCAACCCCTCCCTGGTAGAACTGGATGATGGGAGCGAGGATTATTGGTGAGTTTATGTTGAAAACCTTTGTAATGCACATAGGTGGAAGGGTAAAACTAACTTTTGTAGTTACATTCCTCACTGACAAAGTGCTTTGCCAAAGTATAGTTAACTGTATAGCAATAACCGGTTTCTATCCTGTGGCCCTTTGGTGCTGACCCATCAAACTATATAGCAAGACAAGTTAAATGCAGCTAAGATATCCCTTATGTGTGGTAACAACCTGATGGTGTATAATCCGTTGATTGCTTATAATACAACACGTCTGCTTCCCCATCTTTCGGATAAATTTGAATTTCCTATCTTATTTGCCCCCTAATGGTGTATTGTTCGTTGATTTCCTGTAATATAACACACTCATGTCCCCATTTCTTATCGTTTCGTTTTCCTGCACAGCTCTGCTCACAGTGGATCAAAGGAAGCCTCATTATGGACGACATTCTGTGATGAAGAGGATTTCAAATTAGTTCTGCCGTCATATCAATCTACACCTATGCAGCCGGTAGGTTGCAAAATGTTCGAATTATGATGAATATAATGGAAATTTACAATATATGATATTATGGTTTGTGGCATTAATTACACACATTACTTTATATATTGCAATGTGTTGGTTTAGACATTTTTAACCATTTTAGTAGAATCCATTCATCCACCGGGTTTAGAAGAAGTTTAGTAACTGTCTTGTCTAAGAACACAACCAACCATCCATTCCAATGACATGGTTTAAACCAACACGCCTCTGTCTGACATGGCTATTGCCAATATCCAGTACTTTTCTAGAGTTAGAAGTGTTCAACCTATTTAATTCCATATTACCATAACCACATAGTTTAACATAATAACATAATAGTTGATAGGGTCTTCTGACATTGACATTTTTTCCAATTTCCAGTACTCTTTTCTGAAGTAAAAATAACCAATACCACTAAGACATACTGTATGTCTAATAATACCAATCAACTTGGTATAATTTCTTATTTTTTCATTTTTGAACAAAAGTTTATCCCTTTATTAATAGTTGTATTTAATACCATTACCAAATACTGTATATCAAATGATACCAATCAACCTTTATCATCACAGATAGTCCAATCCAAGTCACAAAGGGGATTTCCAGGTAATATGTCCCAGATACAAGATAACTAAATTATCCCACTGCTTAGTCCAGTGGTTAAGGATGGTAAATTAAACCAGTTAAGTTCTGGGTTGGATTTTTATTTTATTTTAGTCTTGATAGTTTGATTCTAAACTAATAAAGATACCCCAATCGTCAATCAACTTGTTTAAATACAACTATGTAGAATTTCTTGGTTTGAAAGACTGACCCATTCTTGCACACCCAAACTACATATACAAGTATCATAGCCATATTTATACTTAACCTGTGTAAATTATATCATGCTAATTAATTTTTGCTATAGCAGTATTGTTTTCGCCTAGGATTGTCGGCTGTGTCCGCTATATTTATTAAATTATATCCATTTTATTTTAAATGACGTGTTTTAACGAGTGTTCGTTTTGCCATCTTTTCTTGTTCCATAATTTGCTTGATTTGCCATTATTTAATACTGGGACAAAAAATGAATCAGCTAAAACTGCTCCACACCCACAGATCCGAATGACCATCCTCACATGGTAGACTTCATGCTCTCCCCATCTACTGACCACAGGTATCTTATTTATCCCTGTGATCTAAATTGAAGGCTAACATGGCAAATACCCCTTAGTTAAGTTATGAACGAAATTTTAACTGGCTTGTGGTTAAAATATTATATTTCACTTGGTTGAAAGTATATAAATTTATTGTAGGTACTGGTGATGGTCATCACCTCACGCCCATCGTCGGGTTACCGGAGCTATTGCAGTGTGTTGTATATGATAGAAAGGTTCCTTCAATTTGATAGAACCCATTAACCCGCTGGGTTCAAGCAATTTCCGTTAAGTGCCTTGCCCAAGGACACAACCAACTAGCTAGCGACCAGTTTCGCACCTGCAACCTATCGATTGAAAGGCGACGCACTTAACCGCCAGACTAACCGGTTGGACAACAATGTCTTCATTACTATTTAATATAATACAATTTCTTTAGTAACTTGGACACGATATTGGGCTGATTGTTAATACCCCCTGTGTTTTCTTAGCCACAGTATGAGGATAAAGATAGTATCCTACCAAATAAATAAGTATCAATTAAATCGCGATGGCAACCACATTTGTGACTGATCTTCCACTTAGTCGATTAAGGATATTATTTAGATGTTCTCTTCAACAAGCTCATTCCACCACAATTGAACCCAGCACCTCAGATTATTATTCACTTGGACCCCTCATCAGTTGCACTACTGAATTAGAAAGTCAAGATGAACCTCAAAATTTGGTGATTTTTGAAATATAACTGAATATTTTGTATAACGATGCTGTTTAGCTAGGGTGGTAGTAGCTTCCACTTATCTGTTAAAGGATCATGTGTTCGAAACTAGCTTTCTAGTTGGGTTGTTTCCTTATGCAGAGCACTTTTTGGATGTTAACAAAACTCATTGGGAAATTCAATAAACAAAATTAGTAGTATCAGAATATTTTGTAAACTAATAGTGGGTAGGAGTTAATCTGTTGATTGCTTTTGGGATTAAAAATAAATATCCTTTCCAAGTGGGCCGACATGATATTAGTAAGATAGTAACCATAAAAATTTATATTTTACACTTAACCGGTAAATTTTTCTTTTCAAGATTAAGGGCTGCATCTTTTGTTACAACAAAGTCTTGATAATTACCATTGCATCTTGAAATCTTAAATTTCAAATATATAACCTCTCTAAACCAAAAATTGTGTAGTTTTTTTGCAAAATACAACTGTTTTAAGCATTTGAAGTTGGTGTTTATAACGAATTGCTCCTTACCTTGTAAGATTTTAAAATAACTTATCATTGGACTTACAAATGATCGTACAAATAACAACAACCCAACACAACAGATGAGCAGTTTGCATGGGCAAGCGAGTTCGTCTGACGATCATTTGATCGCATCACTACTACATGATGAAGATGAATATCAACATGACGTATGTTTTGTATGCTCCTATTGGGTCTAATTTAACATGTTGTTTACAAACTTATACAAATTGGTATTTTTTTCTTAGGTAGAAGGATCTTTTAAATGTAGAAAAAAGTATTAAAAAATTGATATCTTCATTGTATACACCACACAACAATTGCTTTACAAAACTATGGTAACATACATACCTACCCAAGATACACAGTATGACAGTATTTACTTCACCTGTGACAGCTATTTAGAGCATCACCCTAATAATTTGATGGATCTAAACCAGCCGCTACTTTAATTAAGTTTATTCATTTTTGACAGCAAAAAAATTAAATATGTTATAAAAAAAGAGATAAATTTAAAAATAGTGACGTCGGATTTTCCTCAGTGTTAGCAAACGACAACCTTGTATAAATCATTAACTTAGATTTCCCAACCCTTCAGGATCGGAATAACATACCAATTATGCATTTCACCAACAAATGTGTATTACATGTTGGTCTATTGGTGTGTTAATAAGTCGATTGTTATTCCTTTTGCTGGTTGGTGATATAAATATTTTACATTTAAATCACTTGCTCCAGGCAACCCACTTAAGGCTCAATCACACCAGACTAGCTTGTAAATTAGTTTCGACCCCGCAACCTTTTCTTTGACAACTGATTTGTAACTAAGCAACTAAACCAATTGGAAAATGGCACAGTTTAGCTTTAAGGGTTTACTAAAGACATATATGGCATTTCCTGGAAAATGGCTTGGTGTTAGATACCCTTTGCAAACCATCAACCAATTAGTTGAAGCCATGCATTTTTACCAGATTTCCCTCCCACAAATATTGGACAATTCACCCAGGTATACAGACCAAGGTTAGTATTACGAAACTAAGTGCCATGTGTTCTACAGCAGGGGTGCTCGTTAAGTCGATGGCGATCTACCGTTTGATCGCGAAGGTGGTACTGGTCGATCGCGGTGTGACATTAAAAAAGTATCACTCTAGCTTCAATGCCGTCACTTGATTGATATACAGGGCAGCCATTCAGATGACAACTGAATGTTGCCGTTTGACCAATCAAATCAAACAACGGCTATAAGTACAGCAAAACTTGCCGAAAGCGCCGCTCTTTCGCCTTTGCATTTTTGTAGTGGGTAGATCATTTTGACTTGGTCATTTTAAAAGTAGCTCGCATGCTGAAAAAGTGTGAGCACCCCTGCTCTACTGCATTATCCCCATAAATGTCTTACTATGGTATAGAATAGAATATTCATGTTTATCCCTGTGAATGGGCAAACGCAAAGTGGTTAACATAGGCGACAGATTATCCCACGCCCACCGTCATGTTACCGTACTATTGCAGTGTGTTGTGTATGATATAGATATTCCTTTAATTTGGTAGAACCCAACAATTCACTAGGTTCAGGCAATAACCGTTAGTGCTTTACCCAATCACACAACCCACTAGCTGGTACGATACATATACTGTCTCTTATAGAAAAAAAAACGGTTCTGGTGAAGAGACCATTATGGGTTTGAAACTTGGATTGGTAAAAAAACAACAAAAAAAACAACCCACTAGCTAGCGACCAGTTTCGAACAAGCAACCTTTCGATTAAAAGGCGTCACACTAGCCCACCAGACTAATTGGTCGGAATAAGGGTAACCCTTCACTCCCCAGGTAACTACATCAACAAGAATGTTGAATACCCCAGGTCCCATGAAGGTTGCCCAACCCCATCAGTGAATAATGAACAAAAGTATGACTTTGTAGTTATGAAGGCTTGGCAATATATTTGCGTATCATTTGTATTTGTACAAAAGTGGTTTGGAAAGGTTATCTTATAAATATGCAGCTATTTTACAGGAAATGCTAAACAAGTCTTAATTAAACGCCTAACCCAAACCTTTGCATAGTGGAGCTTGCAATCTGATTGCAAAATTTTACAGCGTAGAAAATTGCTTTGGCGAATCTAAGGTTATATTCAGTTATGTAGAAAAGTGATAAGGATTTTTCATGTGAATCTCAGTTTTGTATACTAACGTGATTGTGGCTTTACAAAGTTGAGCTTATACCTAGTTTTTTTTGTACAATACCACACATGACCTACCATAATTCTCACCAACCGATATTCTACAGTTACAGAATGGACAACAAAATAAGACAGAAATTGTCACACAGTGTTCCACACTCATGTCCAGATATCTATGCTCAATCCTCTCAGGTCGGAACCAGTTTAAACCGGTTTATTCCAGTTTCACACAGGCCAGTTACGGAGGATAGTATGACATCACTTTTCGGTAGTCCGGGTAATATCGGGACGTCTAAAGTGTCAACAAAATACAAAATTACGTCGCCAGATCAACAATTGTCCCATTATTCTGTGACGTCATCAGAAAGTCCATTGTTACATCAGTATGAGCCTTTTGACCGAGAAATTTCGTTGGATCCGAAAACTTCAAAAATTTCATCGTTTTCCGTGATGTCAAACCAACTCGCAATGACGTCACCAGTCAGACTAAAAGGAGTCTCAAATCACCAACCACGTGACATTTTGGAATCCGAAAGTTTCCAAACTTCGTCAGCGACAAGCTGTACAATCACGTCATCAGCCACCACTAGGTGTTGCAGCAGAGCATGTAGCCCAATACAATGGCCCGTTTGTGACGTGGCGTTGCAGACTGATGATGAAGTAATGTCGTAATATTTCAACAAGATTCAAACTCCACACCAGAAACCAGGGCTTTTTTACACTGACTTGTTTTCTTTTGCAACTTTCTGTTCTTTTTGTTTATTTATTCAAATATAACTTTGTTCTTGTAATATCTGCCAAATCGTTTTAAAAGCTCATTCCCAACTGTTTTAATCTACGTTTTATTGAAGCGCATACCTAATATTTACGACACAGTTATTTACATTTTATATAAAGCAAAACTACCCGAAGATTCACAGCAAAATGGTACCTTAGTGTTATTTACATGTTTTCTGGACGTAATTTGCGCTTAGACATTTTGGATTGTAAGTAGTGCTGGATTGGTGTGGGTAGCAGGTATAGCGGGGATCAAATGTCTTAAATCCGGTTGACGTCATGAATATGTGGCGTTTTAAGGTAAAAGTAGAATTAACCCGTTATGGGTAAGAATTAAGCAGTGTGTTTGTAAAAATCGTTGGGACAATTGTTAGAAAGTGCTTAATTGTAGAAGAGAGTATAAAATATTTCAAATTCCTGTGCGGGTCTTAAACATTTGGTCCAGTAAAAGTGGTTTCTCTCGAAAGTGGTCGTATTTATGCAAGGTGTTTGTAAACATCCTAACTTTTGTTACAAAATAAGTTCAACATATCCAATTTCAATGTTTAAAATCGCAAAGCGCGAAAACTTCCCTAATAATTTCCGCGACCAGTTTGTATTAACATTTGAAAACGGACCTGCTAACGATGCCATAACTGGTTCAAAATTTGGCAGAATACACAAATCACTCGGTCGGCTTTTGCTCTTCGTTCTTTGTTTCTTTGTCCCCGTTGATCCATTGTTCATCTTCCTCACCCAACATGGACTCGTTCTCGATGCTGTTGAGTCCAGAGTCGTAGGACATCCTCATCTTGGTATCTTCCTCGTCTTTACATGAAACCTCCGATTGTTTTAAAATGTGGTCCGCAAGAAGCTTGTCCAGTTTCACCTGTTTGATGTAACGTGTTTAGCGCCATACCGCGGATAAATTGTTCTTTTTAAGTTCACATGGCAGTAACCGGTGAAGCGTTAACCAAATATTCAATGAAAATTCTACCAAGCTTTTATTTACAAATTTATATTTAAGTGTAGTCTAAAGATTTAAAGCCATCCACAATTTTGCTTAAAGATTTAGAGCTAATACCCTTTCCTATATTAGTATTTTTTCTAAAAAAGAAACAGCTTTTAAAACTACGCAGCTTGGCTCCACCAACTGTACAGCTAAATAAGAAACACTGGGTCATGTAGACTATCTATAAGGCTTGTTTCGTTGCCAATAAAATTATCTTGTCCATATATGCTATAGTTCAGGCGAAAGCGCGGCAAACATTCGTCTGAGAAGTGGCAATGTGGAAACCAGGCAAGGTACGTAACGATTGAACCCTGCTGATAACAGCTTAAACAAAACCAAGATCAACGTGCGAAAATAAACAGTATTATCTTTCTCCTACCGGTTAGTCTGGCGGGGATAAACATGAATAATCTAACCAATATAGAGACGGACTACCCGTATAAACACTCGCCTCTTCACTGGTGATGAATCGGTCGTTCTTAACTGGCATCCCCGGTAGTGGAACTTCTTTATCGGCGACACGATTCTCGATTTGGGGAGTTCCCTTGCTACTCGGACTACCGGATGTGGTGATTGTTTCATCAAGTTCGAGATTCTCATTTATAGTGGGTGGCAGTCGTGACATAAAGACCTGAAACATGGGGGTAAAGGATGTGTTACCCTCTGATGATATTAGTTTGTAATGACAATTAGCTGTTTTGATGATATAAACCTTCTGGGTTACCCGGAGTTAATGTCCCGGGCGGTGTTGTCATTAAAGGGCCAATTGCCAGCCCAATTCCAATGCTTCCTACCCGCACTTGGAAATTTGTCATATATTTTTTTCCAAATGTTAGCATAGGGCAATGTAGAAACACGCATAGAACCCATAAGATCAAGTTGACTTGAAAAAATTCCACAGCCTGGGAACTCCAATTTAGGACTTTTGAATTTGAAATATAGACTGATCAACCACCGTCAAATGCAATGTATATTTGTGACAGTTACCAATGCATTAAACAATATTTGTATCTTACCTGTGGAAAGAAGCTCAAAACGGCCCCGAACATTCTTGTGTTTTTCGATTTTGAATTTTCAGCATCGCTCTCCTGATTGGACACCGTAGATGACGTAGGAGATTCAAAACTGATACTGTTTCTAAACCTCCGAAGCCCGTTGGCTACGTTCAAGCTTAACATTCCTGATTGGTTCCTGTGGTCACGTGACCTCGACCCTGACGAGGATGATGACGTCACAAACCAACGATGACGTCGAGCGTCTTCTCTTACCTTGATCGAAATTTTTATGTTTTTATTTCAGCTTGTTTTTTTATTACACTTAATAAATCGATGTCAATCAAAATTCGAATTTCTGATTAAGAATTCATGGCGTACGATTTGATATTCTTGAAGTAAGATTGAAAACTTAACAAAAAACAAAATGTGGGGCCACAAATATTGATCAAAATAAATAAATATGATAAGGCCAAATATATTGATCAAAATAAAAGTAGTATTGCTCAAAATAAATGAATATGATAAGGCCCTAATTTTGATCAGATAAAATTCAAAATAAAAAATACGAAGCCACTTATATTAATCAAAATAAAAAAAACTGATCAAAATAAAAAAAAGAAGAAGCCACAAATTTTACCTCCGAGTTGCATAAACAGTGAAACACGAATAAGAAGAATCCTTGCAGTGAATTAGTTGTAGCGAAAACGCATTGGAAAAGCAAAGGTTCCTGACTGAGTGACAATAGCCCAAACAGCCAAGTTGTTCCTAAAAGTGGGAATAAAAAGATGCTCCCCTTTACAGCGTTCCTGCAAGTGGTATGTTTAAGTTTAAGTTTACTTTTTTTGCTAAAATGTACTTTTCTTATGTTCATGTTTATCCCGGTGAATGGAAAAACTTAATGAGCGTTATCACCTAAGTAATCGGTCGAATAACTCGCGAATGTTTAAAGGAGCGTTCTTACAAGGGTAATCGTCAGATAACATCGCGCAAACGTCAGGTTATTAGACGATGTCAGATAAGTGCGTTGACCAAGGCCCCAGGAAACTAGAGCGAACAATTAAAATTTATGTCAGTTTTTGTGCAAAAACTATACGCTTAATGGGCAAACACAGCCAAAAAGGAACATATTACACTTAATTTTATTATTTTAAATTTTTGGTTGTTTAGTAGACAAAGGTTTATTTTATTTATCAAACTCCCCATTTTTAATAAGGTGCAAATTATTTAGTTAGTTTAGTTTATTTTTTCCTTAGTAATAAATAGCAGAAAATAAAAAGACTTTGGAACGTTCGCTATTTTTCCGTCGTGTTGAATATTACCTGAGCTTCGATGCCTTTGCTTGGTTTGACTTGTCCGGCTCCAAATTCACAATAACCTTGACCACCGTTATTAATATCACCGTGTTTATGAGTATTACAACCAAGGCCGGTGCAGCGAACGCCCAAATCGAGTTGTCGCTTGGAGATAACCAGCATCTAAGGAATTTATTAATTATTCATTCGCTGTAAAATGGTGCAAAAGTAATCTGGGGGAATGGAATGTTATTAATAAATCCAGTGCAATGACACTATAAAATCTATGGGACATTGGGACTTAAAAATCAAGGGTGCTAATCAGAATAAGAAAGCATACTCATATCTAAATCCGCGGCTGGGAAAGTGCGGTTGCTATAACATGGTAAATCTGGTGATATATCTAGCAATACAACTCTGAGCAGTTTACCAGTGAATAAATATTTTCCCTTTAACCCAAAGCTTATTGGTTTAAAATATCTACATACTGCAAGCCAGGAAACTGTACATGAAAAACATTTTTTTACTTTATGCTATTTGGATAGATCAGTTGGTTAAAAATGTCGAACGGTTAAGCGTAGAAACCAATTTTTGGCTAGTCGGTTTACTTGAAACGTCCCAATCATACACAACACATGCAGTAGGTACGGTCATGTTGCCGAATGGTTACCGATACAAATACCGAGCAACGACCCTATCATGGGTTCAAAACTGAGCGATACAAAATTCCTCTGCGTTGATCCACCCACAAACATGAATATCCTACTTACATTCCATTAGTCCCAAGCTTCACGTTTAATATTCCCATTGAAACTGAGAGAATAAAGAAGGGAATTCCCCAACCGGCGATCATGTATCGCTTGACCCATCTACGAGCGGAGACAAACACGACCACAACTTGCGAGTAAAGGTGGACACCTGTGGACATTAAATAGCTTGTCATGGACGATTTAACGATGGGAAGCGGTAACTAACAACGAACCCAGTGGATTAATGGGTTCTACCAAATTGTAGGAACATGTAAATCGTAGGCCTACACAGCACACTGCAATTGTTTCAATAACCCAAGGGCGTTTAGACAAGGTAATCTAAAAAGAATACTTGTGTACCGTTTACCCATTTACGGAGACAAACATGACTTACCCATCATTCATGCACATTACAACGCGCTTCAAAGAAAGTTTAGTTTTGTAATTAAAAACTTAATGTCGGTTAAGCATTATGTTCACGTGCTATACATTGACTTATGAACCCCAGTAGATTTACACATTTTCATTTAAAATATATTTATTGAAAACATTTTTGGTAATAGACTATAGCTTTAATTAAACACAATCTTACTACAATTCGGATATTGACAAGAAAAATAAAATTGATCATTAATATTAAACTAATTTGAAATCTGTGTAAGCACTTAGATTTTTAACAAAATAAATAATCTTAAAATAGGGAGGGCAACTAAGTAGGTTCTCCGTTCATAAATTGTTTAACTTTTTATTTAATTGTTGGTGGTATTTCTTTTTGTGCGTTACCATACACTGCGGTTTTATTGTTTGCTGTGGTTTGTTGTACCACGGCAACGATATGTAGTATCAAGACTAAGCTATTGTTTTATCATTATTTGTAGTTACGCGTTTAATATATTGTCGTTTGTTACCAAAATACATAGATAATCAGGTATTTGCTATTTGTCTTGTTATTTATTTAGTTAAGGTTCACCACTGGGTGTTGTATTGAGTATCTTTTACCACTAGGTGTTGCACTGAGCACGAGGTCCCCAATCTGTCCACCACTATGTACTTCATGTACGGTCGTGTGGCCGAATGGTTAACGCGACCGATACATATATATACCGACTCTTATACAAAAAACGGTCATGTTGACGAGCCCATCATGGGTTCAAAACTTGGCTCGTACAAAAAACAACTATGTACTCCTTCGTACGGTCGTGTGGCCGATTGGTTAGCGCGACTTATACATATACCGACTTTTATACGTAAACGGTCATTGTGCCCAACCCATCATTGGTTCCAAACCTGGTTCGGTGGAAAAAATGTACTTCTCTGTTATTAAACAACCCACTAAATGCCAAAACCAAGCAAATTTGAACCTTCAATCAGCATCCAAGCAAGCACCGCCATATTGAAATAATATAGTAGCACCGTCACGATGACGCAACCGGTTCTTGATGACTCGGCGAATTCCTCAAAGAGAAACACGAGATCGGCAAGACCGACGGCCACTCCCAGATTAAAATGTATCTTCATGTTCTCAGTATGGAACCTATATGGTGGAAGTGTTAATAGGGACGAATACATCTGATTACTACGTGCTGGATAGCAGTAGGGTTAGCAGATCTATTGCAGTGTGTTATATATGACGGAGAAATTAATACAGTTATATTCAAGCCATTAAACCTCTGGATTCTGGAAACGTTATCTAAGTGAATTGGCCAAGGACAATACCGATTAATTACCAACTGGTTTCCAACCTACTACGTTTTGGTTGGCTGTTCGCTTCGTTTTAAATTAGATACCCGGTAAAACACATATATACGCTGACACAGGTCAAAGCTATATAGCCCAATCGGTTATACTCACTGCTAGAAATTATCGTACATTCTGCATTTAATGGGCCCATAGTTTTACAAAAAAACTTTGTTACATTTACTTTAAAATTTAACGGGCCATTTACTGTTCCATGCGTAATTTTGCAATAACGACCACTTCTGCATTTCATGCATGACGCAATGTGTTTGGGCCGGGCCTATTTAGTCTCTCCTATTCTGGTGCAAAGCTGTAAATAGATATCCAAGAGCCTTTACAACACTTTACCTCGACAAACCATGTAAAGTAACACTTACTTAAGTTTGATGAACGCGGCGCACATGGCCGTCACACCTAGAAACGAAAGCGCGCACCCGACTTTTGAAATTATTGAGAGCGCCCGTTGGTGGACTTGCGATAACTCTTCGCCGTCATGGTAATCGACGATCTGAAAAATATGTCGGGAATATTTGGTTTTGGTTTATTAGTTGAATGGTGAGGTTTTGTTTTCCAGCGGTTATAGCTCAGTCGTTTAGAGCAGTAGTCCCCAACCTTTTCTATCACTTCGGAACGGTGAAGATTTGGTAATTTCCTGCGGCCCAGTAAGGAGAATGTTAAAAGTTTGTTCTTAGAATTAGAAGCACGTCTATGAGATTTCCTAGAAATGTCGTTAAAAGCAAATTTCCCTTATAGACAAACTGATCTAAATCGGTTCAAAAGTTTGAATGACTGCACAAGTATTGACCATGATGAATTGCACACAAAGCCTTTTAGAAAAACGTGCTATTTAGCGACTTTGTGACGTGACAAGTGCGCTCGTAACATTATTAAAACAAAGAACTATTAATAATTTGCAAAACATTGAGTGCAAGAAAAAAACAACACAACAAAAATAAAACGGAAAAAGTATAATGTGCGGCTATAGTGCGACCCTGTACCAACTTAATCCGCGGAACACTGGTTTAGAGTGATGAAGGGCGGCCAAAGGTTGTCGTGTTTCCTTAAAGGCAAGTCACTTAGCGTTGCCCTAACCGAGTCGGAATTTGGTTTGAAAAATAAAAATAGTTGAAGTGTCCCAATCACAAAAACAAAAACATGCGAAAGCTGCGGTGACCCGACAGTGGCCACAAGGTAATCTGACGATTTCCTGTGTGTTGCAGCCCTTCTCATCCAGTGGGATAAAACATGGCTATACCATAACACATGGTTTTTGAACTATTTTTAAAGCAAATAACCTGCAGCAACACTGCAAAACTTGTAAGATGCGAACATTGACAAGTGGTGTGGGTGTAATTCGAGTCCACAACGGTACAACCATCTGTCGACCAAGCACCTCCTTCGTTGTGCCTTAGAAAGAAAGTTTTAATTAAACGAATCACCATTAACCCAACTGGCTGTACAAGTGATTTGTAAACATTTAATTCTATATTCCATTCGTTAATATATTACATTCCTTCAGATATTGCGTTCATTAATATGTTCCATTCAATCCTAACTTGCATTCAATATTTTATTAAATATTACATTCGTTCTGTATTGTTATATTGTATTATATATATATTGTATTTACCAATATATTGCATTCAGTCAGATATGTCAATTATAAAAGTAATAGTTACAAATGGTGGTGGTTAAACAGGTGGTTGACACTTTAGTTCTTACTCGGAGTTAGCTTTCCAATATACGCATTCCAACTTCTCTTCGCTCTTGGATATGATCGGTCTTGTCCTGTTTGGTGCCGCGGTAGCATTGTATGGTTGGTCGAGACCCGTTACGTTGCCCCTTGCTTCCCTCCAGTGGCGGAACACGATGACGACAGGGTCATCTTGGAAGACACGAGTCGGAGGAGGCGGGATGATGCTGGTTGTTATCACAGCGCTGTTCACGACTGACATCCGAATCCTTGCATCTTTATCCAGGAGTCTGTTTGTATAGTGGTGTAAAAGGGGAAACGATTCTTAATTTTAGATATTCATGTTTATTCTCAAGGTGAAAACAAAGGGGGTTACGGGCAATCGTCAGATCACCTCGCGCCCACCGTTGGGTTACCGGAGCTATTGCAGCGTGTTGTGTATGATTCAGACGTTCTTTAAATTTGACAGAACCGATCCACTATGTTTAGGAAATGCTCGTTAACCGCCTTACTCAAGGACACAAAGTTTACAATCCTTCAGCTGAAAGGAGATGCACTAACCAACCAAGCTAATCGTTCGGGTGTTTTAGTTCCATTACAGTGTTATATTGGCTTTTTGTATTATGCTAGAATTATCTTTCAACGCACTATACGTCGAAGTCGATACAGCGCAACTACTACAAAAGGGTAATATATAGAGATAGTTAAAACACACAAAGATAGTATTTCTGTTGAAGCTTCAAAAATGACGGACGTTTTAACCAATTTGATATGTGCGCTGAAATTTTTCCATAGATAAACGATTCACTGAGATTAACTTATATTTAGTGGCTATATACTTGAAATAATTATATCTAAAGAATAATTTGGACCTGTCTTCGTCCTTTCGTGTTGGCATTGCTTGGTCGATGTTCTTGTATCTTACGTTGATCACAGCTGATTTTCTTCCCAGTGCTTTTCGGGGAAGAGTTATGACGTCATCCAAAAATCCCCCACGTTCCGGGAGTCTTGTTGAATCTGTAATCAACGTTATTTATAGGTCCATAACTTTAAATATTTTAATTGTGTACAAGTGTAGTTTAAGGGTAGAATGTTAATGTTTATTTCCATGGACGAAAAACGCAAGAGCGTTATCATACGGGCAGTAGTAAGATTGTCGAGGCCCATCACTGGGTTACTAAATCTATTTTGTGTTGTAAATATATGATTAAGACACTTTTACATCATTTGTTCAACGCATTAAATCCACTTGGTTCCGGCAATGTCCATTAAGTGTCCAGCATTGAAAAATATGGTTATCCAGTATTTCAATCCACCGTTCGGCTGGCTGATGCTCTAACAAACTAAGCTACTAAAATGTCAAGAATTTTTCGTTCAATGAGACGTACAATGTATTTGCTGCATTAGCATATTCAGTAGTATATATAGCTCGCATGTACTGAAATATGTAAAAACTCGACATTACGACGGATTTTGTAAAAAAATCATTGAATAATATTATATATATTGATCATCTTAACCATTCGGCCACACGATCACATAATTCTACATGGGTTACTATTTAACTTACAAGTTGAGGCGTCATTTTGTGGTTGATTGGTCATGCCTGATCTTGTAACAATTGGAGGGAAAACGTATGGTTTAGTGACGTCATTATTGCTATTCTCTTCTTTTGCATTGCCTTTTTCTTCCTCTGTGTTGTCGTCACTTTGCTGATTGTTATCCGATTGTTGCGATTGAAAGCTGTCATAATGGGAGCTCTCTTCTTGGAAACTCTCAAAATGCTCTTGGGAATTCCTAGCCTCCGGATCTTCTCTAAATTCTTCATTCTCGAAAACATCCATCCAAAATGCTGATAAGTGGACACGTCATTATCACATATTGTTATAAAAAAGAATCAAAACACAACAAAATAAAAAAAATCAGCGGACAAAACAAATACGGTTTGGAACCGGTTTAATCATTTGTGACTGCCCATCAGTCGAAAAGTGGTGGACTCGAAACCCGCTATAACAAGTTGGTTAAGTTTTCAAATGGTCGTGTAGCCTAAATGTTTAATGCGACCTAATCATATACCACTCTCTAAAACACTGTTTTAGTGACAGGCTCACCAATTGTTCGAAACTGGGCCGGTAAAACAAAAATAAAAATTGACTTCTTAGCCAGCGATTCATAACCAATCTGTATTAAAACGATTTAAGTGACAAGTCTATTACAAGATCGAAACTCGGCCGGTTCAATAAAAGAGCTTTAAGGCATGGTGCTTAAACAGAAGTTGTCTGGCCACGTGGTTTAACGGGGTGAACAAAAACTATAGGAATCCCTGCACCATACTCAACACACTGCAATATTTCCGATAACACAACGGTGGATAGCAAGTAAGCTGATGATTACTTGTGTCATAACACTACTGTGTGGAGTGTGAATATCCTAAACAAACAAAACATAGTAAATATGAACAGAGCGTTAGATAGCACGATCTCAGCGGGCAACACTAAAATGAGGGAAAGAGGGAACGGGAAGGAGGGAAACTGCCCACTAAATCTATGGAAACTAATTTAAACCCTCCCCTAAATACTAATCTCAACCCGAGAACGAACCCTAATTCCAACCCCATGTTTAAAATGAACTCTAATGTCATAATCTTCATTTAAGTGTTCAGTTTCCCTCCTTTCATTCTTCCCGCTTTCCCTCCTTTTAATTTCCCCCCATTAGAGCAGATAAGAGGAAGATAAAATCACACCGATTGAATCCGCTTGTTCCTTTATCTCATTGGTATTGTTCAGATTTTCCAGCAACCGCAGGCTGACTTCGCGACTCAAAACTTCTGCTGACGTCACAATACCAGCACTTCCGGAAGATGCGGGGTTCTGGAATGTTATTTGTTAAATAAGTTTCAACATGGCGGCTATACGGTGTTTAGCAATTTTGAAGGTTATTTCTGTTAATTACTTGACCGGGAAAACAACCAAGTAATTGATACTATTTATAATATCATTATGTGAAGTGGTTTTATTTGTATATCGTAATTTAATTTTAAAAGTAGCAACTTTTTTAACCTGCCTATTTTAGTTTAGATTTTATTTCTAAGATGAAAACACTCAACAGGACATTCCATATAAAAATTGAAAACCCGACAAAAAAACGACAAAAAAAGTTATCACACGTTTAAAATCTAATTTTCGTTATCACCATTTTTTTCGTTGTCTATTTGATTGCTTTATTTTTTTACCTTCTTTGCTAAACCGTGTTTTTTAGTTGGTTGCTGTTTAGTCGCGAAAAGAGACAAATGTTCAACGAATTACAATAAAACGCTACAATTGAATAGAATATTTATAGTTTATCCCCGTGAATTGAAAACTCGAGTATTGCGTACAGATGCAGGATAATGTATACAAATACCTTCTATATATTACCCAAGTAAAGCCCTTCGTAAAACAACTCAAATACGATATTAAATCGCGGTTGGGCGTTATCAATACACAGGAGTTTAAAGAGCCTGTTTTGCGGTTTTCTAAGCCCAAGAGTAGTGCGTGATTCAATGCAAGCAGTTGTACATTGCTGCAACTTGGCTCGGGGAAATGAGTAATAACCCAATTCGTTTGGTATTAATGGTGTTTTGCGAGTGACCGAGACTGTCACCGGTTGGGTTTCCTATTCAATACAGATAAAATGTCTGCCAGCAATATTTTACTAAGGTGCGTATGCGACCGAGAATGTCACACCAAACAATTTCGCACTGAGGCATTAAGTTCAAATGAACTCAACGAGGTCAACATTCTTAGCTAAGTGACTTCTTATCAGCAGTTAACAGTTTAAAGCCTACCCTTGAGCATAAGTCCACAATTTTCAAGACTGTCAGGCCATTTGTGCCCTAAACCAATGTCAAAATTGGTGTGGGAATAATATCCTTTATCAATCATTCTAGTTTATTTAAATTGTGATGTAACAATATCCATGGTTGCGTAATGACGTCCTGTTATGACACAAAACTGCAAGTCAGAAGATTGTAGCACTCCATAGTGTATGGTTAAGATTTCGTTTTGATCACATTTTGTGGTCCCAAGTCGTGATTTGAAACGGCGAGAGGTCGCGTGCGAGTGAGTATGGCGTGAGAGTACAGTCGTAATTAAAACGCGTCGTCCTCATAGCGATTACAATTACGACAAGCAAACAACGATAAATTATCGTCAGTTCTCGGCGCCGAACCCGCGATTTCCTTTTATAATTTCAAACTCGGATACTTCGCTTGCGTGACAGACAGGATTGGCTTGAGAAAAGTTAAACTTTTAATCTCTGTAACACGTTAAGCAAATTTGCTTCCGTCGCACGATTCAACTCGCCTCACGCAATCCAGCATCGCGTGTAGCCAAGCAACTACGACGTTTTACGAATTTGCACGCGAGCATTTAACAGCACGCTTTAAATAGTTAGAGATGGCGTGGGGTTTGTGCCGTTATATCCTTTGTTTCGTGAGAAGTGTCATTGTGGGATTGGGAAAATAACTATGACACCACAATAATCGCGTGCGAACCTATCGCGACCTTTGCTGAGTTCGTTTGCCACGTGACTTAACAAGATATATAATACGGAGTTACAGTTTCCAAAATGCGACATTGCGTGCCAGCATAGTGTATAAGAGAGGCGTTACTGTAGAGTACACTTAGCTTTTATACAGCTTAAGTGCAGTCGAACTATCCCTGCGTAGTTATACCCACGATATGTCTGTGATCTTATACCCATGATAAGTTTAGATCTTAATTTCCAATTTGTTAACCGTTCGCTTAGAATGAAAAGGTCTTGCGAGTTCGAGCGACACAGATATTTGTGAGGTAGAGCGTTAAAATTGCATTGACAGAAACGACTTTATAAAGCAATCCATGAGTAGGAATTGCGTGAAAGAACTTAAGTTTAGTTTTTTAATCGCTTCCCCTGTAAATATAGTGAATCTGTATTAAGTATACACACCAAATGCAAATGATATAAATGTTCGGGTTTAAACATATCAAGATAATGTAAAAATGTAAAACAAAATAGGTATTGCTACGAAATAACCAAACGCGGCCACTAAACCGACGCGTGAATATAAAGCGAAAGGGGCTATAAAAATAAACCGCGAAGACAAACTAGACTACGCATATTAAGAAACAGACGGACCGCGACATTAAAGGCAAAGAATTTCAAATATTCATGGCGTTGTAAAATGTGTGTTCTGTTTAACACGTACATATGCTGATGTGGTGAGTTATTGAGTTCATTCTGCAACGCATGAGATGCAGAAACATCAAGGTAATATGAAAAAGAAAACCATTGGACAGTTTGTAGTTCGTATTGTATGATTAGTCTTTTTAAACTGTCGGTTCTAGGTCTAGTACTTTCTGTGTTAATTTTTGTGCCGGCCGCAGAAACAATGTGTTAATTTGTATGCTTCAACTACAAAGCGAAAGGTAACCAAACAAGTGGGTATATTCTTAACGAAAATTAAAAGCTAATATCGAAATATGACAATAATCCCGTAAGGATAAGAAACGCGTTATAGAATCAGGTGTGTCGGTAACTTTTAATAAATATAACGTTTTATTTTTCTAGCCCGCAATGCATTTTTACCAATTTGCGACGATCGGCAATTTAAAACAAGGTTGATAGCAACTAGTATTGCCTATCAGAGCAATTACCAACGAAATTGTTATGTCTATAGACTATGAGTTAAATTTTAAATTACAAAAAAATCGACTAGTCGAAGTTCTTAAGTACATCTGGTTTTATATTTATTTTATAGTTTTAAGTCTCCTTTTTTCTAGGCGATATTCCAAGCTTTATTATTGCTCTTAAAATAATGTAATCTAGGATTTTTAATAAAAGCAAATACCGACTATCAGCTGTTAATTTAGAACATCTTTATTCGAAAATGTGTAATTTTAAATTAGGTTAGTATGCATGGTTGCTTTGTTTACCCTTTTACTTTGGTGCAATTGTTATTTGATCAATACAAAATTGGATTTCTCTTTATAATATAAAATTGCAATTACTAGAGGTCAATGGTTCTTAAGCCTAGACATTGAATTATATTGCTTCCTAATATAGCAGCCATTCAGTTCATATTAGCGTTAAGTTGATTACCACCCAATTAGTGTTTGTTGTGCACCCTTTGTATAGATTAGTGTTTTGACCAAAATATTTAGGTTTGAACGAGCTCTTGAGCTTACCAAGATAAACCAACCTTTGGACTTTTAAGTTTTTAACTTTTGCCCCAATAAACCGTGTTATCTTATTTTAAACATCTTAAGTTATCGTGTTATCTTATTTTAAACAGCCGAAGCCAAATGTGTTGCAATCGTGACAGTTTGCTTACATTTTTAATCAAGATTAAATTTAAAATATCGCTACTAAAGTGCATTTATTTAATTTCTATCAAAGAACAATTGACGAATTCTAGGATTTTATTGCTAATCCCAATTTTTTCCGGTCCGGATGTTTTCAACTCTTATATTATTGACCCAAGTCTATTTTCAGAACATTGTTCCTATTATTTCAAGGCCGCTATAAATAGAGCTAATCGGAAAGGGGGTGATTTGTAAAATTCTACTCATTTGCTTTATCGAGGTGGTTTAGGATTGGCAGGAAAACAGACGACTAAGCAAATTAGCACTTTAATTGCTTTTTTAAGTTTTCCATAAGGTAATATAAACAGGAAAACTTGCCATAAATTAACCAAGTACAGAAAAGTATTTTAGGTTAACCCTACAACTTTAACTAGCTATAACATTGTTTTTAACTAGCTAGTTTTCGAATTGAAGAACTAGGCTTTGAATCGGTTTGGCAGCAAGACTGTTTTTTATACTGATTTATACATACTTCACGGGCGTGCAAATATTCTGCAATGCATGACCGTTCGCCGCAGTGTGATAGAGCATCGCCGAATACATCAGCTGCATAAAGTGCTTCGGCAAAGTAGAATTAGCTGCGTCTCGAAACACGATTGTTTCACAGCTGTTGTAACATTTCAAGGTGTAAAATAAAATCATTTTTGTGCCAGAGTTACATCAAATAGTCAAGTAGATTAATCTGTCAATACTGTTTAAATTACACCTAAGAACACTACACAAGGCTTTAAGCACCTTGGAAATTTGTAATATTGGTAATAGTGTTAAAAATCAACTGGGAACACTGCTTGGAATTTCATTGGGAACACTGATAGTCACGCGCTCACAGTTAAAAGTCAACATTTATGAATTGATAGTCTGCAAATAAGGCGCACACACCGTGACCAGATATACACGCGATTTAGTATCATTACCGGCGGGCTGCTTCAAACAGTTGGAATGATGTAATCTTCAGTATTTTTTTAAAGTTTGGTGCGATTTTAAGCATAACCCGTCAGAATAAATATTTATTTTAAAATCTCTCCATAAATGTATATGTACTAGTAACAGATAAGTGATTTAGTAATTTAAAAGGCAGTGATTTAAATGGATGGTGATTTAAAATGTATCCAATTTCAATAGATAAGTATGAATGGAAATTATATTTCCGTGTTTAAATGTTTCTTAGAATTAATTTGAAATTTTCGATTGAACAAGCATCAAAGGAAATGCGTGAATAGACATGTAGTGGAAATGCGGAAAAACAATGGGCTGCATTGATGTTATCTGAACTCTCTCATTGAAGTTTTAAGGTCAAAGCCTCCCCGGCCGTTACTAAACAAATAGTCGTGGCGAGTTCTTTATAATGTCGGTGTCGAATTTCTATTTGCTTGTTATTTGTCGATATTGCTATTTATAGAGATGAACTATATGGAATTGAGAGTTCGGCTTGCAATAACGAAAAATTACTTATATCCTTGCAGGTTTAAATAGGCCATTTTTCTGTTGCACGCGGCATTTAAATTTTTTTTATTGCGTTGGGCGTGCGCGTTAGTAAAAAGCAACATTTAGGGTTCCATCATTTCAAGATTTATGTTGGACATGTTGCTGGAACATCTTTTAAGCTGGAACATCTTTATAAGTGTGGCTTTATCCGTGTTGACATGTGCGCTATGGAGCGTAATGCGACGCTGCTCAAAAGGCGGGGCAGGTTCGTTTCGGACAGGATATGTTTGTTTTAGTCAATGGTAATCGAAAAGAGTGTTATCACACGGGCAATCGTCAGATTACCTTGCGCCCACCGTCGGGTTACCGAAGCCATAGCCGTATGTTTTGCATGATTAAGCAGCTTCTTTAGTTGCAGTAGAAACCTATTCAACTATTAGGTTCAGGAAATGTCCGCTGAGTTTATTGCCCAGACACACTTGACTATCCAGTGACCAGTATAAGCCGAAAGATGACGTACTACCCCACGTAACTATTCGGTCGTACAATTCTATGTCTGGGAAATGATGAGATAAGCACACCGATTATTTAAGACATAATCAGACTATTAATAGACCGAGGAAAATAATAAATCGAGTATAATATCCGTAATCTGGTGATACCTTAGAAAAATATTTGAACTGATAATTTGTGTCAATATTTCACCAGTGGTATCGCTGTCAAATTTGAAATAGTTATTTCCGATTTCTGTTTAGAACAATCCGGCGAAGACATTGCGTTCAGGGATCTACCTTCTCCGAGGGGATTACCCATAATCGGCAATGTTCACCAACTCACAACATCCCCGCATGTAAAACTGTCGGAATGGGCGAAGGAGTTCGGAGATTTATTTCGAATCAAGATGGGATGCTTCGATACATTGGTCGTAACCGGATATGACAATATAAGGTATAATGGCCTCATAGTTTATTCCTTTTTAATATTTTTAATTAGTTTATGTTAGGAAGTTTTTGCCTAATTACTTGGTATCAAAGAACTTTGGTATACATACTTAAAATGCAATATTGTTTTGCAAATTAATTAAAAATTACAATTTTTAAGACGTGTTTTAAGGACTGTCGTTTTTCCCGTTTTTCCCGTTTTTCGAATTTTAATCAAAGGTCATGTGCTTCGTGTTTTCATCGTGGAAACAAAATATAAAGCTAAATATATGGTACGAAAAAGACTGTTTTTGAAGATTGTGTCTCTTTATTTTAGGTAAAATATGAAGGAAATAAAAACAGAAACAATGCAACTAATGTTCGGTGTAATGTGATAGTAAACAGGTCAAACCTTAAGAAGATATTTTTACAAAAATGTATTTTTGCTATGTGATTTGGAAAAAACTGATAACATTAATTTTTGTAACTGTTTAGAACCGCCCTGGTAAAGCACTCGGTAGCGTTCGCAGGTCGACCACCTTATGAAACATCAAAACTCTTTAGCAACGGTCTTAGCTTGGCATTCAACAATTACAGGTAATATATTTGTATCTTGTTGCGCGTTGAAAAACTGCTCTAATAGTCATTACTGATTCGGGCAACAATTTATTAAACGAACCAAAGTTATGAAGAACAAATAATGGGATGCATAGTTAAACCAACAGAATTATAACATGTTGAAATTTGAAATAAGAAATAGATCAAAAATGTTCCTTACTACGCGAACGGAAGAATAGACGACTACAGTCAGTGACTATTTTATTGGCTTCTCCTGAATTTGAAATCTTACCCTTATTAAAGACTGGTACTGTTTTGTGTAACCAAGCACTTTAAGCCTTATACAACACCAACTCTTTAATATGTTTTTTTTACTGAACTAAGTTGCTAACCTATGATGAGCTCGTTACAAAATTGGTATATTAAGCGGCTACACAACCGTTTTTTTCCAATTATTAACATTCCAATTTCCTTCAATCACAGTCCGGCGTGGGAAAAGCAAAAGAGATGCACAGTGAAGGCTCTCAAACTGTACACGGCTGGACCGGACTTACAGAAACGAAATGCGATGGAAGACACTGCATCCTACCAAGCAAATCTCCTTGTAGATCAATTGCTTGCATCGGTTAATAAGGTTAGTAATAACTTTTACCCTATGAGTCGACAAAAAAAAAATAAAGATAGGTTTTAAAATGGTAATCATTGAACCAAACAACTGGCAGATAAGGAAATAAAACTGCCAGGAAAGGGGGGTAAAAACAGAAACTCGATGTCAATTTGGTCCTATTGCTTTACTTTAGGGTGTGTTTATTTTTTAGGTTCTTTTTAAGGGGCTTTTGCTCATCATAAGTTTACATCACTTGTACTAATTAAGTAGTAACATCAACGATTTTGGGGATGAACGAATAACTTTAAGAATCAAACCCCGAACTAATATTTTCCACATCCAGGACGCAATCACGAATCCGGACGAAATAGTTCATCACAGTGCAACCAACGTCATTTCAAACATTTGTTTCGGCCGGTCATTCAGCAAGAACGACCCGGAACTCCAAAAATTTGTATCCATTAATCGAGCGTTTGACCGTGCGATGGGATCTGCACAAATCGTTAACTTCTGGCCTTTTCTAAAATCTGTACCAGTCTTGGGGAGATCCTACCAGGTAATTCCGAATTAACAAAACAAAAATCAATGTACTCAGTGAAACGTATTTAACACATTTTATGGGTTTAAAGGAATATTATAATACAGACATTTGTGTCATATTATCTCTTGATACTGGACCATTGCAGTTTTTTGTGTAGAATAGAATACTGTTAAGCTAAATAATCTTGGTGTAGGATGGTCCGTTAAGTCTCTCGCCCCATATTATTACTACAATGCCCAGACACATCACACAATATCGATCAACGGGTATTGAACTCGCAACCTATCATTTGACAGTTTGACATGCTTCCATCGGGCCAACCACACAAACGTGCGAGAAATGGCTCTAAGATTTTTTCGAGGCTTAGTGTAATAGCGTATTTTTTTTATAAACAATTAATTATTTTTTCAATTTTTAATATTTGGGAGGGGGTTACCGGCAACGTCTAATTATACTGAAATTTAATAATTAATTGCTTTATTAAACGTGTTCTAACGACTGACTTTTGGCGGTTTTTTCCCGTTTTCCATTTTTTTATAAATAGTCCTACTTCATGTTTTCGTCGTGGAGACAAAAAATAAACTAAAATTAAAATTTACAAATATATTTTCCTTTCTTTTAGAATCTTAAAGCACACATGGATGTTTTTTGGGATTTTGTGTTCCCCAATTTGAAGGAGCACTGGAAGACCTATAACCCAAGCAACATAAGAGACATTGCGGATTGTCTGTGGTATCAGAGTCACTTGCCGGATAGTAACGACTGCGACGCGATATACAACGATGCTTCAAGTGCAAAGGTAAACGGAGTCGCCAGTCACCAGATAAACGGAAACGGAATCCATACAAACGGATTTTCTCATCAAATTCCGCCGGAAATGAACGGAAATATACAGACTTCATCAAAAAGAGATCTACAACGCAGAATTGCCTCTGCGGCTTCTGATATATTCGGGGCTGGATATGACACAACACATAAAGTGGTTTTGTGGTCTTTATTCTACATGGCGGCCTTCCCGCAATACCAACAAAAGGTAGATGTTTCGATTTATTATTAACAGCTGAGATAAAATAATTTTTTCGTGGTTAGATTTTAAACATACTCTATAAGAAGCAAATATGCATGTATCCGAAGTCGCATATCGAGAGACATATTTAGGGTTTCAGAAGTAAAAATGTATGTACCTTTCAGAAAAAAATGAAATAGGAAAAATTATGTTTTTAATCCACGCATTCGGAATTAAGTGGTCATATTGGAGAAAATATGTTTTATTTATTTAATTTAAAAAAAACTTATAGAATATTTTTTTGAGTAATCATAATGATGATTATAATAAAGAGATAACTATTTCATCAGGCTTACATTTAATATTATTTTTTTCAATCAATAGGGTACAAAAAAATTGTTTTGCTTTTTTCTCGCGTTTGAATCAGTCTAGATTCTATAATTATTAATTACTTTTATTTCTCTGTTTTTTGGGAACACTGTGCAATCTTTAAATGTTTTGTGGTTTCACCTTTTAGTTTAAAGTATTGAGATATTTAAATTTCTTATTTTAAAGATTAAATATGAAACTGAATCCTTCTATCTTTCTTCATAACAGATCCGCGATGAAGTTAGTCGAGTGGTGGCGCCAAAGGGTCAAATTACATTACGTCATCACGGTGACGAATGCCCGTATGTACAAGCGTGGATATATGAGGTCTTACGCCACACTTCTCTTGCCCCCATATTATTACCACATTACACAACCAAAGAAGTGACGCTTAATGGTGTGCGTATTCCTGCTGGCGTCGTTGTTATTTTTAATGCTGGACAGGTAAGCAATCGGAAACCTTAAAAGTATCTACTTGCATTTTTAATTATTTTTACTATCATCGATATCGTGTTTATGATCTTCACCAACATTAGCCTTATTACTACATGCTTGTTTATAAGGTTACCGAAGCTAATGCATTTGATGATACACCACTTCAGGTATTGTCCATTTAATGGGTCTAGCAACCTTGCCGAACGTAAAACACGATTAGTAACCGACTGGTTTTGAATCTTTAAGCTTACGGCTGTTTTTTTAAGTTTCGTACCTATGATAGGACTCGTCAATAAGACGATTTTTTGTATAGAAATCGGTTTATTAATAGACTGTATAACGCGCACTAATTGAGTTTCTTCGCTGTCAGAATGATAAATAAATCGTTCTAAATTTTTTGTTGGCTAGTGTTATGATCATAAATTTTTAGTTTTTAGCGCTTATCCTATTTACTTTCTAAAAATTGATGCTTACTTGTGAAAATGTATATTTTAACAAAGAAACATTACACAATACAGGCGCATAAAGATCCTAAAATTTGGAAAAATCCCGACGAATTCGACCCCGGTCATTTCCTTGAAGAGGATGGGAGCAAACTCCGTAGCGAAGCAGTGCATAAACTACTGTCTTGGGGGGCGGGCAAGAGGCGTTGTCCCGGCGCCGAGTTATCGAGACACGAGATTTTTGTCTTCGTTACCACTCTAGTGCGACGAGCCTACATCGGGCAGGCAGTAGACGGGGTAGAACCTGCCTTTCCATGGAACACTACTGGAGGGATATCTATCTCGCCGGACCCGTTCAGAGTTAAGATTACAGAGAGACCAAGTCCCTAGTATCTTTCACAAAATCTGAAGTTCAGATGTAGTTTCCCCTTCGTTAATTTTGGTATTAAGTACATTATTTCTATAATCCGCATTTTATTCAGATATACCGATGTTTTATAGCAAGATCTGTATTTTACTAACCGTTATTTCACCATACTTGTTTCCCCTTTTCTATTCTTGCAAAATGGGACGATATTGGTCGTGGGATGTGTGAATGTCGGATATTTGTACAATTCTTATAACGCGTTTGTAGCCTTCAGTTAACAGTGTTGATGAAATAAAGCTTTGTTTTTCTGACATGCTGAGTTGAAACTGATTGTATGCCAGTCGTTTAGCGTATTCTTTTAGCGCGTAGCGCGTTGAACCGGCTACTGAATGGTAGTGGGATCAGAGGCGGTTTCTTGCTTATCGACCTAGTATTTGCGCAATACACTTAGTGGACTTCGTCTGATTGCGGTTTGTTGGATTAAATGTAATGTAGAAATGTTGCAATTGTTTTGAAAGTCGGCTCTGGTATGTTTGCGGGTAATTACAAATGTTTTAAACGCCGGTAAGGGTGTGCTTGGGTAATTGAAATATTATGCGTTTTGTTAGTACGCTTAAGTTTTTTTTCATTTGCAAAGAGATAAACAAACATAAAATATGTTTACACGTCCGAAAAAATCTCATTGTTTTACTGTGTTGTCGCTACGTTATACGATGACAGAAACACCTGTATACTGATTGTACCTCGTTTCGACCATTACGTCATTTCCTCCGGTAATTACGTCACGAAACAACCGAATATTGACTGCCATTGCATCATGTTCCAGTGATTACGTAATGTATCTTTTGCCAAATGTCAATACTTAAACAAACATTTTGTTTAAGCATTGATTGCAAAACGCAAAATGGCGTTTATGATTAGTTTTTACCTGGAACACGGCGGATCGAAAGCAAACAGGGCCCAGGAAGGTAAGTAAAAAAGGGTCGCTACTCTTTAACCACATCGGGTTTGAAATGCATGCGATATATGGTTACTATACAATCACCTTTTGTGTAATACTCCATGCTGATACGTATCTACTGTCTATCATCGAGCTACTGACGTTCGCCACAACTTTCGTGAACTCTTTCACGCCATCTAGCGACCCCTTTGAAACCGGATTGAGGTCAACGACGAGCTGAATAAAAAAGGTTTGGCAGGGCTAGTCACGTGGTCAAGCGATTTGCCTGATCAATTCACACAGTTTAAAAATACAGTATAAAATGGAGTAACTTAACAGCCTATTAGTAAGTGCGTTTGTTTTGTAGAATCCAAACCATGCGTTGGTTTATTCGATTGTGTCCTTGGGTAAGCCAATTAATTAGCGGACATCGCCCGAACTCAGTGGATTAATGTGAAATTATAAAACAACATGAATGACTAAAACATAAACAATAAAACATCAAAAATGACTAAAACATACACAGGGTTAAGGATTCCAACCAACTCACCTGCAGTGATTCGCCCGCTATTTCCAGTTCGCTTGGAAGAATGGCCATTGTCTCGCCATCATCATCAGATTCGCTGCGATTCGTTGGTTGCACCATATCGGCTAGTGACGTCAACACATTGTTTGCGTCATCAATGCTGATCTCTGTTAGATTTCGAAGGCGAGCCACCTATCACAGAAGGCGCAAAGAATTGTTAACCTTCGGGTTTTATCGGTGCCTGCTTGAATTTTAAGTTATAAAAATGTTATTAATATTTTTTTGAATTTCAAGTTACTCCTTTCTTATGTGCATATGTTGGTACTTAATAGTTAAACAATAGAATGAAGGGGGCTGAATTAAATTGTCATATACAATATATTAATGTTGTCGGTAATTATTTCAGCTTTTTAAAAAAATAGATGGTAAATATTAGGGTAAATATGTACCTTTAGGTTATATTGTTATTTAAAGTAGCCTTATTATTATATTTTACACAATTGTTTATTCGGATACCAAAATAATAACCGCGGTGAATAGAATTTGATTGTGTTCTTTCTATGAGTTTATAATACCTGTTGTTCCATGGCTTTATATTTTTCTGACTTTCGTTCAAAATAATTCCACTCCACGTCAGCGTATGGGTCATCAGCCAAGGTCCCGGGAGTGTTATAATAATAAGACGGCGCTGTGTCTCGCGCTTTCTCATACGTTGAGCAAGCTTGCGGCTCTGGACTGTAGCTGAAGCTTCGGCAAAACATTCTGGTCTCCGTAACGCAGTTATTGAAGCAATCGACGAATGATAAAGGAGCGTACCAGTAGTTGTATTCGTCTGGGGAAAGTAGTTAATCTTGTATTACATCTTAAAATAAGTTCCACAGCAAGATGTCTTACTACTAACGGACATGTAATGCATGCAATAAGTTCTTTGTACGGTACGATCGTGTGGCCGAATGGTTAATGCGACCGATACATACACCAACAATATAAAAAAACGGTCATAATAATAAAAAAAAAGTTCTTTGTACGGTCGTGTGGCCGTTTGGTTAACACGACCGATACATATACAGACTTACATAAAAAAAAACGGTCTTAACAACTATCCCTCCCAGCTAGTAAAAAACACATCTTTTCTTTACAAGACTTACCCATTTTCATGCCTTGGACCCGGACAAAGTTTTGCAAAACTGAAAAAAAAATCATTAATCTTAAAACAAATATTTATGGTCGTGGTTAAGACTGTGTCACAGTATTTTGGCGAATTGCAAACCCTTTAAAATTCATGACGTAATGGGAAATATCTTGCCAAATTCAAATTTTTCAAAGTTTAAAGTTCTCTGCAGCAAATACTTTATGTAGCTGTGTGACCAAAGTTTAAAATAAATATTGGTATTTAATAATGTTAATACTTCAGCAACAGCTTTATGTTTACACTTCAGCAAATAAAAGGTCTGGAAATGTCATCGAGCAGTTCTTCGTATTTAATTTACACAAGCAGAAAGTGTCTTACACACCAATCAAATTACAACATGGCAAGTAAAGCCTACCGATTGCAGTCTAATAACAAAATACCAGAAAACTTTTTTGATAGAAGAAAACACTTTCAAGATGTTTGTAATTTTGGAGAGGATCCAGAACAAGATTAAGTGGTTTTAGTTTGAAAACAAAAAAGGGTCTTTTGTTATCTCACAAAGTAAAGAGGACACGCGAAATGACTTCAAAGAACACATTAAATGACGTTTTAGATTTACTTAATTATTAGAAGTAATTGTTGCACCGATAAATCACGAATGCCTAATTAATAGGTGTTAAAAATGAAAGGAAATGATGTCGCAGTCCATCACCTCTCTTGGTCTTATGCAATAAATGTAGAATAACGAATAAAGATTTAGTTAAAAGTAACATTTTTCCTCATAAAAACACAACTTAACATTTTTTCCTCATAAAAACACAATTTGTTGTTTATGTTTACGCTTTGTTATATCAGTTTACACATCGCCCAGACAAGCTTAACTTGGTACATTTTCAAGTTAAAGATTACAAATTTTCTACCGACTAGCATTGTTGGTTAGTACGTAGCATTTCAGCCGAAGGGTTCCGTCACAAAACTGCTTGTTCTGAAAGTCTTATAAAAACTAAAGAAACTTGTCAATGGTATATACAACACACTTTTATAGTTTCGTTAAACCTGCGATTGGCGCGATATAATCTAATGATTTGCCATGTGATTACTTTAAGTTTACCCCATTTACCCGGATAGACACGATTGTTTTCTATCCTAGTAGGATAGGATAATATCCTACAGCGATTCTACAAAACAAATCTTACAGTTTAATTTTAGAAGTCGTAATATTAATATATATTTCAGTACGCTAGTTTGGTCCGCAACACACTGTATACAACATGTATAACTTGATGGCCAAATTTGTCGACACAAGGGATAGCGATGAGCGAAATATAATTTTTTCAATGATATTGCAAAAATGGTTATAGAGTACAGTATTCTTTTCTTAAAGAGACATGTTAATATGCGTCAACAGCAAAGTTGTTTGATCAAAACCAGCCGTTGACTAGCTAGCGGTGTCATTGGGTTAGCTTTTTGGGGTCATTATTTAATCCCGTTGAATTATTGGGAGAAAGTCCGACAGTACAACTGTTTTAATCATATTTGCAGCTTTGCAAGATCCAGTAACGCTGCAGTGAACACGGGGTATTTTTTCAGCTGTGCCTGTATGACAACGATATTCTGGAGCTAAATAGAATTCCAGGGTTAAACATAGACATATATTGTTTTATTGATATTATGGCATTTGAATATATGCAAAATTCTGGGACTACTGAAAAGTCCTTTCCCATTGAGTCATTTATGCGACGTGTTTTAAATTCTGTTTATTTTGTCGTCTTTTCTCTTTTCTGTGCTGTAATTTGTTTTATTAGCTGCTAAATAAAAATAAAAAAACACACGGGAGTAAATGCAAAAAACTAAAGAAAACTAAACTTTAAAGCACTTTCACAAGACCCACTCATTAAAAATCGGCTTACCTTCATCTAGAACGCTATGATCAAGCTGAGTTTGGAAAGAATATTGGCTTGATAGGATCACCATCTGTGAGGAATATTTTAATTTTATAAAAAAAAATCTGGTAATGTAATCTATATAAATAAACACCATCGTTCCAAGTTTGATTTTTAAACATTTTTGGGATTGCTGCACAAGTTATTAAACCTTTGCAAATAATAAATATAGCTGTAGCCCATTAAAAAAAGTGGAATTAACACATCAACCAATTATAGGACACCAGCGAATAAATTGGAACACATATGAAATATCTTACTAAACATCGTTTTTATTTTACAACTATAAAAGATTTAACACGGATTATTGTGACTTACCAGAAGTAGATGAAACACGCTTCTGTGCATTTTGATATATGACACAACTTTCAAATATTATCCGTAATGTTGTCCCACAATCATTTTACTGTAAAATTATCAATCCTAAAAGACAAAAAAAACGTTAAAATAAATTAATGTCATTCAATGTGTGTTTTACACAGCAACCGCAACTCAAGTTTATTTGACCTGACTAGATTTCGCACCTCTGGTGTGCTTGTCACTCTTTGTTCGACCGGTTAGTGTGGTGGTTTAGTGCGACGCCTTTCCACCGAAAGATTAAAGGTTCGAAACTGGTCGTTAGCTAGCCGGTTGTGTCTTTGGGCAAGGCACTTAACGCACATTGCCTGAACCCAGCAGATTAATGGGTTCTATCAAATTGAAGGAACGTTTTAATCATACACAACACACTGCAATGGCTTCGGTAACCCGACGGTGGGCGCGAGGTGATCTAACGATTGTCCGTCTGTTAACCCCCTTGGTTTTCCCATTCACGAGGAAAAACATGAATATCCTATCCTATTCTATATCTGTTTTTATATGGAATTGGTATATGTATCGGTCGCGTTAAACTGTCGGCCACAACCAACTTGGCTTATTTATGACTTATGATTATTTATTATTTAATAACCAACTGTTAATAGTTTGACCTCCATCCCATGACTTATCTGCTCAGTCGGGTTTCTGGTCAAGAAACCAAGTGAACGTTCCGAGGGTAATGTAGTTAAATTAAAGTGATACCCGAACTAATATCGCGGTTACATAAACTAACAATAAACTACCTCCGGATACAAGGGGTATCCCATTCTGGCTGTAGGACTGTGTTAATTTTCAATGTTTTCCGATATATACCATGCGATCGGCAATAAGAATAAAACAATGGTCTTGCGGAGTTTTAGATCTAACATAATTGTACCATGGCAAAATGTCGGCCAGAGCTTTTATACTTTTATAGTTTAGGAAACCTGACCTCTATAAACTAATCTGAATCCCTACCGCGAGATCTATACCGCAAGTTTAAACTGAAGTTATTTTGTTATTTTGCGATTCTATTTATCGCTAAGAATACTAAACACAACCGTGTTGATCTTAGCTTATAATGCATTGGTTATTCAAGGTAGTTAGTCACATTTTAAAAGTTTGTCTAACTCAACGTCCACGAGAGCCCAGTTTTGAATGCTATACCAACAAACTTCTTCGGAGAACCATCGCCGACGAACTTACAAAGACGTTAAATGATTAACAATGCGAAACGTTCTATTCCTTGGTTCCTACCTTGTTTGAAGGACTTTCATACTCCCCAAGCACTGGAAACCCCTTAACGAGGCAAAAAACTCGCGGAACTAAACTTCGACTCAATACAAACGCGTGTCCTCTTAACATTTTGCCCTGAGACTCGAGCACGTTTTAATGACTCTTGAAAGTAAAGACTCTTAATCTGTGAAAGTTTCTTAAGAGTGTTCATCGGCTACTTATCCCTTGCCACTTTCGGCGTCAGAATATGCTGGATAAAATCAAGGTTATGTAACGCAATAGTTTATGTTTTAAACATAAACAGTAAAAAATATGAAAAGTTATTGCACTTGCCCTGTAGACTGACTCTTCCAAACTTACAGGCATCACTGCACTTCCAATAAAGAGAGATCCCAACCAACATACAAACAGCATGTTCTAAAAGGTAAAAGTCTCATAAAAGTCTTCTAAAAGGTAAAAGTTTTTTTTGTAAATTCCAGTAAATTGTTGCGCTAGTAAAAATAATTTTGATTTCAATTTATTTTGCAGCACAGCAATAATTTTAGTTTTCTTAATTGCGCAATATATGCATGATGTGCTCGTTGGTAAATATGATGCTCAATTTTATTTCATGGAATAAAAAAATTCAGGGGACGTTACAAGCTATTGCAGGGTTGAAAATAAATAACCTGAATTTCTACCGTTTTTGCCTTAACAAACGTTGGCTATAAGTGCCCCTGTAATCTGACTGGTTTCCTGTTGCGTACCAGTGACTAAACCGTTCAATGTTTAGTACATTTGTAAATTTGTCTTTCTGTGAATCAAATGTTAAATGTTGCTTAGTCGCTTCTCCAATTATGCTTCGCGCTGAAAAATTAAGTTATACACAGCAGGTAAAAAATCGTTGTTTTGTTTACCTTTTAAGAAATGTACATTGGATTTTAAAACCAAAATTTGCGTTTTTTATATCTTCTCGAGGCGGATGCAAAATGAAATAGAAGTCCAGCTTAACGGTGTCGCAACCCTGCATTGCCGATGTAAAAAGTACAATGTTTAAAATACTTATGAAAATTACAAGCAATCGTCAATATTTGTCATTGTAATTATCATATATAGAAAAAAGAAAACGAAAAATAAAATATTAGTCACCAAACCTGACACTGGCATCTGGTGATTTATTAGAAAACTGTTAAAACAACAATTAAACGTTCTAAATATGTTGTTTATCTAATAGTTTGCTACTGATGTCGTTTTATAAACAATATGGGTGGTGACGGTCACTTTATATATATAACGCATGTACGCAAATTTGTTTTAGTCTTCCTCTTTAATAGGAACCTTGAAGCCTTCGCCAAGAGCACCTAAACAATAAATTTTGAAGTACATTTGATTATAACCATTGTATTGTCAAGTTAAATACATTTAACTGAAATGTGCTGTTTATTTTATTCAGTTATTTGCACAATTGTTCGTGTCGTGACATTTTTGGAATATTTGTTGGGTGTTTTTTATTGATGTTGTGCAACGTGCGTGAATGCACACGCCCCTACCAAAGTGGACATTCGTTCTTTTTTTTCTTTGTGTTCATGTGTGTGTGATCTGCTAATTGCTTTTTTGTTAACCTTTTTTTCTTTTTCCTTATTTTTAACCGAGCTAAGGTTCGAACCTGTACTAGGTTCGTCACTTGGACCGTTTTTGTATATAATTTGGTATATGTATCGGTCGCGTTAACCATTTGACCACGCGGCCGTACAATTAACCTTTTTTTATTTTACTTTTTTTAATTATTTTTTTTACACGGCCAGGTTACGAACCCAAGATGGGCTCGTGACTAGGAGCGTTTTTATATGAATCGGTATATGTATCGGTCGCGTTAATCATTTGGCCACACGACCGTGGGCAAAAATATTTAATTGTACGGTCTTGTGATCGAATGGTTAACGTGACCGATTATTATACAGAATTCTATATAAAAACGAAAAACAAACAACCTTTTATTTGCCCACGCAGAAGACAACAACCGCTCAGTGGGGACCCCTAGCGCAAAAAAAACATTATTTCTGATGTCAACAATATCAACAGGGGTGCGGGCGTGCGCGCGAGTGGATAACTCAACCTTTACATATACCGACTCATATACAAAAACGGTTCCAGTGACGCGCCCATCTTGGGTTCAAAACTAGGCTCGGTTCAAAAAAGTTTAATAATATCAACAGCAGACCAGAAAGCAGTCGCTATCATGCTCTAACTCAACCACGTGTACCAAACCAGGCGCGGTGCTAGAAATAATGTCTCCACACTTGCAAAAAACTCGATTCCTGTTTGTCAAAACCACTGAGTGTGAACGCTCCTTTTCGGTCGTGTGTGAACGCACCGGGAACCGCTATCAGGTGCGACAACGGGTTGTCAATCCTTAGTGGGAACACGCACTAAGACGGCTATAACAGGCGCTAGAATTTGACCCAAGGGAAGTTACTCTACAGACTAAAAAGTTTCCTAAGTGTTAGCTCATATGGTATGTGCGTATGGATTCATTCGTTCAGGAGATTAAATTAATTTATTGCTCCTGCGTTACCCTCTATCAGCGGCCACAATTTTAAACAACCTTTTCTTTTCTATTTTTAGAATGTATTCATTACTTAAAATTGCTTTGATTTTGAAAGTATCAGTGTAAATCCATTTGATCGTTGACTGATAATGATAACTTAATTTAACAAGAACACACTCGAATAGATATGAAGCCAGTGTCAGATTACTTTGAAAAACATTAATGCTACCAATCGAATTAATTACAAGTTCATTATAATACTCATGACTCTAACCTAAATCCATATACAAATGGAGATCACTAGTGCAGGTCTAAAAATAAATACAACGTAAGTTTTATCTCATTTTATTGCTTCCGACTAATGGACGTGTTTAATATATGTACTGCCGTATGTAATGCTTGAGCTGAAATAAATTGTAATTAATACGGGAATCACTGCAAAGCAACCTTGCCTTACTTGTGCGACTTCGCTCCACAGAACATGCACGGATTTTTGTAGATTTGTCCATCTGCGGAACAAACTGGTTGCTCGGTCTGTGCTTGACAGCTTTCATACGTTTCGCCCGAAAATTGCGAACAATTTGGAGTCTGTAATATAAATACCAACATAGAAAACTTGAAATAAAATTGTAAATATGATATTTATGGGAATTCCACTTACCTGGCTTTTAGCTGAAATTTAAAATATAAAATGTTAAAATCAGTTGACACCTAATATTTCAGTTTATGAAGCCATAACTGATTATACTCACTTAAAACAACGAAGCCGATGAAACAAAGAATGGCGATTGTCTTCATAATCTGTGAAAAGCAAAGTATAGTCATCTGAGTACATACCATGGCAGTTGTTACTTTTCAAAATACAACACTGAAGAAGCTTCATCAATCAATATAATGCTGCTTGTAAGTGATCATCGTAGATTTATCTAGACGGATGTTTTAGCCTATCAAAGTTTCATGGCCACGCATTGCAAAAGCTCCAGCAACTTAACTGTAGAAATCTAGCAAATCCACAGCCTCCCATCGCACGATGATATATTCGATACAGACCATACACCCAATGCTTACCTTGCTTGAGATTGTTGAAGTTGCGTTTACAGTCAAATCACCGATCTAATATACCATTCGTGGCGTTGTCTTTCCTATCAAGGTCCTTCGTAATTTTCTCAGATTACCTCGCCATTACTTACCGGCTTGGTGATTCTGAATTTTCAAAGAACTATAGTCTACGTCAACCACGGTATATAACTAAATTGCTAAAAACAAGATTTTTGATCTAAATAAAACAAATATTACAGTTTAAACATTCCTGTTTAAACTATCCATACTAGGTGGATGTTAAAGGAAAAAAAGTAAGTGTGTTCGATTATCCAAGAAGCTTGCAGTGTCCAGTTTAAACAAATTATATTTCTTTGTTCGTTTAGCCTGCTCGTTTGTATTCACATAGGGCATTCCACTCACCTCACTCTTGACTGAAATTAAAAAAGAAAATGTTAAAATCAATTGGAGACTTAACACTTTAGTTCATAACGTAATAAATGATTCACCTGACACGAAGAAGCCGATAAAACAAAGAATGGCGATTGTCTTCATGATCTGTTAGAAATAAATAAATATCTGATAACATACCAACTGAAAATATATTACATTTCAAAATACAACACTGAAGAAGCTAAAACAATCATTATAATGCTTGTTTTAAGTGTCCAGCGTAGATTCACCGAGACGGATGTTTCAGCCATCAACGTCTTGTGGTCACACATTGCAATAGCTCCACCAACTTATCGGTAAAGTCTTGCAATTCTTGGACAGCAAACTTAAATGCAGAATTTCTTCGCACGATGATATATTCGATGCAGACCATACACTCAATGCTCACCTTAGCTTGTTAAAGTTGCGTTTGCAGTCAAAGCACCGGTCTAATATACCACACACGGTACCGTCTTTCCTCATAGGTCCTTGTAATCTTCTCGGATTAGTTAGCGATTACTTACCGGCGTGGTTATTCTAAAGTTTCAAGAAACTACAGTCGTGCGGCAACCATAGTAGAAGCAAGTCTTTAGTTGACTTTAAATGTATAAAAGACTAACACATTATATAAGATACTGTTTTTAAAGTGTTCTTAAATTAGTTCTTCATTCTCGACTGATTATTCTGGTGGGTTGGTGCGTCGTCTCTCACCCGAATGGTTGCAAATTAATAACCGGGGCTAGCTAGTCGGTTGTATCTTTGAGCAAGGCACTTAACAGGCATTGCCTGAACCCAGTATATTAATGGGTTCTACTAAATTGAAGAAACGTGTAAATCAAACAAAAACACACGGCAATAGCTCCGGTAACCCAACGATGGGCGCGGGGTAATATGACGATTGCTCGTGTGTTAACCCCATGGTTTTCCAATTCAGGGGGATAAATATGAAGATCTAATCCTATTGATGTATCGAGTGTTTATAAATAAAATAATACAAAATACCCGCTTTACCATAGATATCATATTTACAAGTTCATTGTAAGTTTTCTACGTTAATTTTTATATTACAGGCTCCAGAGTGTGATGAATTCGTTAACGAAACAGAAGCAACATGTGGCGCACTGCCTGAGGAGCCGGTATGTGCCACAGATGGAACAGATTAGCGACATCAGTGCGCCTTCTGTGCCGAACAGTATTTTGTAGAGTAAGCAAAAATAAATTGACAGTCTTTGCGTATAAATTAAACTTTTTTCTTTTCAGCTCAACCTTAACATACTCCAAGGATGGTCGTTGCTAAACAATGGCGCCCCAATAACTATAAGTTCATTATTCGGAGGCAATAAAATGAGATAAAACTAACGTTGCATTTATTTGGAGACCTATACTAGTGGTATGTGTAGGTTTAGGGATTTACGTTATAATCAGGATTATTTATATTCTTTTTAACGGACTTGGTTTCGAGCCCTTGATTGGAAAGTCGGTAACGGTCGCGTAAACTAATCGACCTAACGAACGTACGTTGCATTTATTTGATAACCTATACTGGTGCGTTCTCTGTTGGTTTAATTGGAACTTACCTTATATTGACTAATATAATAACCTAGTAACTAGTCCAACCTGGTGGCTTGATCGTTTGATCATTTTGTTTAAAACAAGTTTCTTTTTAATCTCACTCTTGACTATACAAAGCGCAATCACCTAGCGCCCACCGCCGAGGTACTGAAGCTATTGCAGTTTTTTATGTACGATTTAGATGTTCCTTTAAATTGGTAAAACCCATCATTCCACTGAGTTCGGGCAATGTTCGTAAAGTTCCTTGCCCAAGGACACAACCGACTAGCTCTTAAGGATAATCATTGTGCACAGCAAAACAGTGTATGGTGTAGCAGCGCTCTGCTTTTGACGGTTTTTTTGCCAGAGTAAAAGAAGGGGTAAACAAAGGTTAAGTATTTTATTGGGTATTTACGCAAGGTGCAGCAAGGAAGAGCGCTGTACACAGGACATAGCTTAAGTAGGTATAGGTAAAGGTTTTGAGAAAGCAGCAGAACCAAGCGAGGCTTTACTAAAATGCTCTCTGATATTACGAAATCTTATACAGTTTATATAAGACACATAACAGGAAACACATGTTTCTATACACGAGACGTGGACGCTGTTAATCAGAAAACTCGCGGGAAATAATTCATCGACTGAAATGTCGAAAACAGGAAATTAATCGCGACTTCCCATGCACTAAATATGGACACATGGCATGGCGCGACCTAGTTGTTAAAATATATAATAATACAATTATAAACGTGTGGGATTCCCACAATGGCAAACCTTATATCAAATGTAGGATGTAGGATGCAATTCTATTTAAACTTAAATTAGTCCGAGACGATATGCGACGACACACACAAGTATCCATACTAGGTGAATAAACGAAAAGTAATTTTTACTAAAACGGAAAAGGACTTAAAACGGAAAGTATTTTTAACTTTGAAAATTGTTAGGGGATCTTGCAGTGTGTTGTGTATGATTCACACGTTTTTTTTTTCATTTAGTAGAACCCATTATCTGCTGGGTTTATGCAATGTCCTTTGGGTACCTTGGTCAAGGACAAAACTTACTAGCTAGATTCGAATCGGCAACCCTGCTGTCGAAAGGCGACACACTAATCCACCAGACTAACTGGTAGAACAATCCATGCACCCGTTAGCAGTGGTTGTTTTTAGATTAGGATAGGATATTCATTGTCATCCCCGTGGATGGGAAAACCAAAGGGGTTAACTCACTGGCAATCGTCATATCACCTCGCGCATACCATCGGGTTGCTAGAGCTATTGTGATGTGTTGTGTATGATTCACACGTTACTTCAATTTGGTATAACCCATTAATCCGCTGAGTACAAGCAATGTCCTTTAAGTGCCTTGCCCAAGAACACAACCGATCAGCTAGGGACGAGTTTGGCAACCTTTCGGTTGAAAGGCATCGCACTTCCGAAGGGTTGTAGGTAAGTATTATAGATTAGATAAATTTATAAGTTAAGCAATTAGTATAAGTAATTACAACGAAACCGGAAAATATGCTATCCAACGCTTGTTGAAACAGGTCATCAAACAAGACCCATAGTAATTTGTGTAAGTCATCCATCTAGTTTAATGTTATTATTCGGTAGGCTATAGCTTTAATCATAAACCGAAATGCCAGTCGTTTGTTAGCTGCTTGAATGTATTTGTGGGCAGAGCACTTAGTAGGCGTCAACTTTACCCTTAGGTTAAATAGGTTACCCTTGAAATTCAAAATCTTAAATAGGTTAAGGTTAAAAAGGTTAAATAGGTTAACCTTGAAATTCAAAATCAGATACAACACAATGCGAAAGCTCTGGCGGTTAAGTGCGTCGCCTTTCAATCGAAAGGTTGCAGGTGCGAAACTGGTCACTAGCTAGTCGGTTGTGTCCTTGGGCAAGGCACTTTACGGACATTGCCTGAGCCCAGCGTATTAATGGGTTTTACCAAATTGAAGGAACGTGTCTATCATGTGCAACACACTACAAAATCTCCGGTAACCCGACGGCTGCGCGAGGTTATCTAACGACCTAACCACGGTTATAAACATGAATATCCTATGCTTACATTGCACTTTTTCAGCAAAAATGCATCGCGAGATTTCGATTCTTGGTGGAAAAGATTTTACACAGTAAGAAGTTCAAATCATGACGCAATAATACATTATTATTTCTATGTTCGGTTGTGGTTATGTTATGATGCTAAAAGTTGGGGTTGATTAGATTCTTGATAATATTCGGTTGATTATATCCGGTTGTTCGTATGCCTACGTAGTTGATTTGGTCAATAATACCGGGTTAATGCTTACCAGTTCTTAGCTGGTTATGGACGTTTAACCACATTCTACTATTACAGTGTTTTGTAGTTGATAGATGCATTGTTATACGTTATGTTTTCCGCCTACGTCATTATTTGCTTTATAAAGCGTTGTGCGATTACTTAAAACAAAGCACACACAGAGACACGGATACACAACTTAATAAAGAATACAACTACGAGTTTCTGTTTTTTTTCTCGGTAGTGGAGATTCCGCTGCCAGTAAAGTTAGCTACACCCCATGTTGTACATATGTGGTCGGAACGGAGATTTTATATTAGATATAGATGACAGCGGATCCTGGGACCTGGTCCCGGCACAAATAGACACGTTAAAAAACCCTGGCCGCACAGGTGTTTCCTGCAAATTTAAGCTAATGATCAAGTGGCCTTATGTATAACACTCGACAGGCTGTTTACATTTTTTGAGCAAACAAGCCATATTTCCACGTTTACTCGAATCTGACAAGACGATTTCTATAAATAAGGCATTTTTATATTTTTATGATAACAAACCATCGAATGACGCGTGCTGATATGTATATGCGTTTTTTCATCTAACGTTTTTTTACCACAAGTGCAATTTAATTTTAGTTTTTTTGTTTTTTACTTTAATCCTCTTTATAGCTGCCTCTTACCCAGTACTGGATCGTAAACAATTTATACAATGTTATAATTTTATTAATTTTGATTTAAATAAGTTTCATGCTGCAAAAAAAGACTATTTTGCGGAACAACAAGGGGGGAACAAATTTGGTCGCTAGCTAATTAGTTGTTTCCTTGACAAATGCACCCATCGGATTATTGTGTTGGTTTAAAATTAAAAAATAGTCCGAATTAGATACAACACACTTTAATAAATCCAGTAATTAGACTTTTGCTCGTGTTTTCCTTATTTGTGTTTTAAACATAGATATCCTGGTCCAATCGATTCAAATGGTCCAATCGATTCCCGATACACACCTGTGAAACTACACGGGATTTCACTCTTAGATCAACAAAAGAATACGTTTTTTTATCTAGTTAAAATCAGCTACAATAGTGATAATAATTATTTTAATGTGATTATAATTTCGTAATATTTTATATCGTCGTGGTAATAGGTAATTCCAAACCGGAATGCACTATGTTGTTCAAAAAAATTTAGCAGCTTAAAATACACTATTTGAAGGACAAGAATACATTTGTATATTCCAGAATTCATGAACACTCTTTCGTCGTGCGCTCCTTCAGGCCAACCGATGTTAAAATTAAGAAGAAAGCTGTGTTAAAAATAAGAGGACAAACCATTATTAAATTGCAATATACAACACCGTTATTAAAAATGTACCAGTACTTGCATACGTAACAGAAACAAATTACGGCGAGATGTATTTACCAATATTATACTTATACACAGTAGGCTAATAATAAACAGCGGTACAACCACAAAATGTGTAGGATAATCTCGTGTTCCAGTGTTTCTCAAACTGTGTGCCGCGGCACACTAGATGTGCCGTTTGAGATTCTCAGGTGTGCCGCGAAACTTTTTGGAATTTTGCAAAACCTTTGTAGAAAACCTATTTGTGTTACGAATGGGCAAATTGGGCATACGCGACTTTAATGCACAGAAATGTATTTTCCCTAGTTTAGTAGCAAGTAGAGTAGACAGTATTGCTATGGGTAGCGATAATTTAAGGGTGATTGTCATGTCATAAGCACAATTCATTGTTCAGTGTGGTGTATTAATATAATTTTAACACATGCATGACATTTTGTCCTGCACGCTAAGTTAAGCAGCACGAAAACTACCTAGATGACAGGAGATTAAACATTTTATTAATAAGATTATTCCATAAGCAAACTTTAGTTATTTGATCTCATTTAAACTTTTATTGAGTACTCAGTTGGAATTGACGACGAAATGCGTTTGTGTTCGTCAAAAATGGAACCTCGTTGCGATCTTATTTGTGCCAAACGACAAGCACGCCCATCCTATTAAAATTTGCTGAATAAAATTCTTTGGTTTAATTTGTTTTGTTCAAGTGTGCCGCGAATTTTTTAGAATTTTCTTAGTGTGCAGACAAACAAAGCTGGAAAAGTTTGAGAACCACTGCCTTAGACAATACAGCACTACCGTACCGGTACACTTATTAATACTATACACTATACCAGTGGTTCTCAAACTTTTTATAGTTGGGACCCACTATTAATTACCACAATTTATGGCGACCCACTTAACTTTATATATCGTTGTTGTTGGTTTCTAGGTTACGCTATCGTTGCAAAGGAACACACCTCTGGAATTATGTATCCCAGGCAAATATTTCACGCTCACGCGGACACGGGAAATATTTCACAATTATGATAATTTCCCCTTGATTTTTGTATAGGAAATAGCCAGTATAGTTAATCAGAGCTTTCTATAACTTTTTACGACCCACCAATATTCCTTTCGCGACCCACCGGTGGGTCGCGACCCATAGTTTGAGAAACGCTGCACTATACACTGTATAGTATACAGTAAGAACATGGGAAGCTTACCGACCATGGTGATCAACAATAGCCTGAATATTTATCAAGTAAAACGAGTTTCTGTTCCAGTAATCCTCCCCATTTATGGCGAGTTTAGGCCAACACAGTTTGGCATCCCTTTGTAAATGAAAAAAGACTATGCTGTTTCTGGAATTTCATCTTTGGAGGGGAATTTGATGACTTTTGGCATCAACTCTGTGATAACCGCATCACACACTTTCCATATATATATATATATACTTGGTGTTTACTGCTTACTAGTACACAGCTATTTCAAGTAATCTAGTACTTGACTTAACCAACAGTTGAGCATTCATAATATTGGTACCTACTTTCTAAACAGTTGATTTACCCAGCCCACAATGCTCTGCCAGTGACTGATAGTTTGCACTTTCAAGGCGCCAAAGGGCTATTGCGATGTAATCTTAGGTGGGTCTTTATATTCCCCCATGTTTGTAAAATCTTTTCCCAGTAACCGGAGTTTGACTTGGGTTTTACCCAGTGCCTTCTTTGCCTTTTTGTCACCTTCCCACATTAAACACACCCATCATATTCTTGTTTTTCCAACTGTGTAACATTCTGTATAATCTTTATCTCCTCTTTTTTAAGAACATGTGAACAATATATATCTATTATTTTTTTCTATTGTCATCTGTAATTTATTCAAATTAACACCACAAAAAATAGTGCTATAATATAGGCCTACTATGCCGTTTTGTAGGTTACATTGGTGTTCGCCATTGACTATTAACAGTACAGGCTATAGTCCTACCATACCTCACTAGAACACCTATATTATCCCCAATAAATAGGATAGGATAGGATAGGATATTCATCTTTATCCCCGTGGATGGGAAAACCAAGGGGGTTAACACACGAGCAATCGTCAGATCACCTCGCGCCCACCGTCGGGTTACCGGAGCTATTGCAGTGTATTGTATATGATAGACACATTCCTTCAATTTGGTAGAACCCATTAATCCGCTGAGTTCAGGCAATATCCGTAAATTGCCTTGCCCAAGGACACAACCGACTAGCTAGCGACCAGTTTCGCACATGCAACCTTTCGATTGAATGGAACGCACTTAACCGCTAGACCAACCGGAAGGACTAAATCTACTAATTCGTTGACTGTGTGCCTGTAAAACGTACTGCGCTGTTTCAAGATCGAAACCTTCGATTTTCCTTTAAGGCCACCTGTGTTGGTAGACGAAATGTTGAAATTAAAGAAAGACCCGTGGAAGACTTGGTTGACTGGTATCCGATTTAGAAACTGATATTTTGTGTATATTTGTGTGTGCACAGTGATTTTTATACATTAATATAGATACTACAGCGTCATAAAGTAGGCAGTACTGTAATGTTAAGGCTGGAATATTACAGACAAGAAAACATAACATTTAAAATAACAAAATGCATAGCTTGAAGTATATGTTCCGTGGAGGTGAATTACAAGTAAAACAATGCAGCCGTATATAAATTAATACGATTATGACCTTAAAGATTGTTTTTTTGGTCAGTAATTTTATATTGGTCAGAGTAACAGGGCTATACATTCAAAACATACTACATCACAATACCCCAAAATCAACATGTTGCCGAAACTTAAAAGCGAGAAGTAAATGATTATTTATGTGGTACGGCAAATATGGTGTGTATAAGTGGTATAGGATAGGATATTCATGGTTATCCTCGTGAATGGGTAAACCAAAGGGGTTAACACACGGGCAATCGTCAGATCACCCCGCGCCTACCGTCAAGTTACCGGAGCTATTGCAGTGTGTCGTATATGATATAGAAACGTTCCATCAATTTGGTAGAACCCATTAATCCGCTTGGTTTAGGCAATGCAAGTAAAGTTCCTTGCCCAAGGACACAAACGTATAACTAGCGACTAGTTTCGCACCTGCAACCTTTCGAAGGAGTATAGTTCATTGATTTGCCCTGATTCACTACTCACCATAAGCTTACAGTGTGTTAAAAATATCATCGCTGACGCTGAGTCGTGATTTTTTTTATGAATAAAGAAAAAAATGATACGCCCGACCTAGGCTATTGTTCACATTAACGTAAATACAACATCAACTAGAAAAAGAGCGGGTTTCCTGGTTACTTATCTCTCTTGGTCTATCTAACATGAAGTGTTTAATGTTTGTTTTTTAAACCAGAAACTAATGGTTCCCGAGTATCCACTGACCTGATATACTTATTTTATGCTTCTTTTTACATTTTTCCCGATACGGGGAATAGCTATAAACCTACCAGGCTTCTGCCACCTTTATTAGCACTTAAAATCCATTGTCCTAAGCCAACTGGTTTAAGGACGTCACGTAAAATTAAAGAAACATAATATAATAAATGTTTTGGAACAGCTGCGGTTATCCGACTGTGCAGAAAATATATTCTTACGACTACCTATGGCATACCATCGTATACAGTCTCACTACATCAAATCACCATGTAGTTTTCACCGATATAAATTCGTTATACATAATTGAGAGATTTAGCTTGCAGTAATTACATTGACGTTGTTTTAAACAATTCCAAAAAACAGCTTACCACTAATATTTTACTATCTATCATAATAACAATGTAAACATCCTACTTTAGGGCTTTATATACTTTAATTCTAATATTGAATTTAGGATTGGCGGCTGCGCAAGCGATATGAAATAATTATTTCTTTTTGAAATGATTTACCCTTTCGTTTTGCCCTATTCTTCTTCTACTGCGGCAATACGTGTTTAACATACTACTTTTTGTTGTAAGGGCAATACCCGAATAAACTAAACAGACAGACCTGTAACCACACACAGTGGTTATGACGTAAAACCTGCATTACCACAAATTAGCCTTTTGTAACCCCATATAAAAAGCAAATTATGCTGGTTTGCAAAATTCAAGACGACATTTTTGCATTTTTAATATTTATTTAATCACCATATACTTGGTTAATTCATCTTTTGAGTTCCAAGTCGGCATGTGGATATCTAAAAAAATATTATGTTAGAAGTTTATTGTCACAATGCATAAATATATTATACGGCTAACAATTTGTCGTAAGTTTAAACAGTGCTTCACAATTTAAATACTCCTTTGTTCAAAACAATAGTTACACAAATGCGAGTTCTCCTTTTGATTACATAAATGTTAATCGAGTTATAGAAATGATTCAGTGGATATTTATCTAGGTTAGAGGTGGTTACTTAGTTTATATTAAGCTTGTGTTAGTTAAATTTTTTCTATTCTAATCAAATTGATTTAAGTAGCACACTCGATATAGATACCTAGTATTCGATTCCGAACATGCAAAGGAATGGGTCTTCAGCAAATGAACATTTGTGCAAACCGCCGGTGAGTTGTTTCAAATCAGCGACATTAGAAGCAACATCTGCGGCAGCTTTCGTGGCGTCGGCAGCAACCTTCTCAACGTCCCCGAGTTTGTTGTTAACATTGCTGACAGAGGTTTTCAAAGTGTTGACCTCGCTTTCCACTGAGTATGCCTTCGCTTTGCCGCAAAACGCGAGACTGTAAGCACTGTTGGCGCTTCCCTCAACGCTAGATAATTTACTTTCAACCGCGCTTCTGAAACTGTCGAACGCTCCACAGGTCTGGGAAAATTGTTACAAAATGTTACATTCTTAAGCGTTTGTTCAGACGTATAAAAGCTGCTTTGCCAAATTAGTTGCAAACCTATTCTACACTGTAAATATTGTTTATTTACCGTTTGTTTTATACTGGAACACACAAATGTGAGTACTTACAACGTAAAAGGCACTAGTGTGCTGGCAGCAGAGAACGACCAAGACGATGGCAATAGCGAACTTCATTTTAACTTTTATTGTTATTTTAAGCTTTCAAACCTTAATTGCTGAAAGATAGAAATCCATGAAAATATTTGCTGCCTTTCTGCACAAAACACCATTGATAATGTGATAAAATAAACAGTGATCACTTTTATTTGACATCTCCCTGGGCCACAGTGTCCAGCAATGTCAAAGGGAAAACTATTTCGTTTAAATTTTCCCCTTTTTGGTTCTTCCCCATACCTCGATTTAGTGATTTAACCTAGCCATGCTAAATTTTATGTGATGACCAATGTTAAACAACCCTGTAAAAGCACTGGCAGCACGACCTGATATGTATGTTTATTCGGTCGGTTAACTAATCCTGTGCAGAAGGGGTTGTAACAACTTTCGGAAATATATGGTGTGCTAGATATAATGTCCCAGAAACTGTCTGAACATGCGTAACGCACCTCACCATTTCTCTATACTGTCGGGTGTGGGTAGTATTCTGCCTTGAAAACTGGTTTAACTGCCCTTAGACGGCAGTTCTATTAGCTACCTGAGTGTGACCAAAACAACAAGTGATGAGCTTTGTAAAGTATCTTGATTTTATTGTAGCATTTATACCTTTGGGTGTGTTATTATAAGCTGCCAGTGGGTTGGAAAACTAACTAATTGTTGTTTTTAACACACGTTTGCTCATTAATCCTTTACAAGAGAACACGATCAATCCAATTTAGAAAAACAGCAGCGATGTGACTTTATTAAATATCCTATTTTCTGGCTTAGGTAGTCTCAAGCAAATCCTGTTTTTTCAACCACGTAAAAACAATTATATTTTCCATTTTTACTTAACAATACAAACATTTCTCAACTTGGGTTTTCAAGTGACATAAATCACACAAATGTTTTGGGTTTTATTTATTTTTATTTTACCATGTAAAGCAACAAATGGTTGATGACATCATCTGTAACCACTGGCGACAATGCTCCGAAGAAATCTATAGAAAACAATAAAAACTATGAGGTGGGTAACGTTTAACGTTAGTTTTTTATGGGTAGTTTTTACATCATGTGTTTTTTAAAACATTACCAACATTTTATTTTACTGATCATATCGTTTCAAGTAACACTTGATATAGTTACCTAGTATTCAATTCCGAACATGCAAAGGAATGGGTCTTCAGCGAAGGAGCATTTGTGCAAACCGTCGGTGAGTTGTTTCAAAGCAGCAACATCAGAAGAAACATCTTGGGCAGCTTTCATGGCGGCGGCAGCATCCTTTTCAGCTTCCCCGATTCTGTTGTTAACATTGCTGACAGAGGTTTTCAAAGAGTTGACTACGCCTTCCACTGAGTATGCCTTCACTTTGCCGCAGTATGCGAGACTGTAAGCACTGTTGGCGCGGCTTTCAACGCGAGAGAAACGGCTTGAAACCGATCCTTTGTAACTGTCGAACGTTCCACAGGTCTGCAAAAATAAATCTGTTTCAATACTGTAGGCCTAATAAATTGATGCATAACCTAAACATGTTTGAATTTTGGATAGGTCTTAAAAATTGACAACGTTTTGTAAGTCTCTTTTCTTGTCGAGAATGATCCGTCTTTTATAAACTAGCAACAAAACTTAAAACAATAGTTTCACTCCGAGTAAATAGCCGCAGCGATATTTGGTGGGGTGCTTAGGTAGTAACTAAATACGTAGTTGTTGGGACGTATACTTACCACATACCAAGCACTAGTGTACTGGCAGCAGAGAACGACCAAGACGATGGCAATAGCGAACTTCATTTTAACTTTTTATGCGGTATCAAGCTTTCAAGCCTAAATTGCTGGGTAAAGAAGTTAAGGTGTAATTGTAAATCTTTAATTGATCTATTACTAGGAATTCAATTTTAACTGGGAAACCTTTTGATCACTGGAAAGTTTTATTTACATCCTATATTGCATGTGAGTCGATTTATCGTTAAGGACTCATACTCGGCACGTTAGGAACCGGACTTAGATTCTCACAAAATGTTAACTTTCTGTCTATGTAAGAGTGGGCTGGTGTGTTAGAGTAGCCCGTTTAACCGTCGACTTTTAAACAATGACTCTACTGACCATATAGTACTAACTATAATGATAACAATTACCGCAGTAGTCCAGTTTATATAGATCGACACGTGTTGTTAAAACTGGTCAAATGTTTGTACAAGAAAACAATTTTCATACTGACATAACAAAGCAAATAACAACAATTCTGACGTAACAAATCAATCATTCTTTATATGTAAGGAATAGTTAGTAGTTTTAACCTTTTTCTTTTAAATATAACCGACTTTTTAAAATTAACAATCGGAACACTTGTTTCTTACCATTTGAACTAAGAAAATCTTTATAAACGTAGGTGCTATTTATGTTATTAGGCGCGTGGTGTCCTTTACAAAGCATATTTTGTGTAACGCGATGAAATTGCTTACCAAATTAATAAAAAGCAACATGACAAAAACTGTTAATTAAATTAAAATATCGGGTCCTACACTTCTTGTATGTAAAAGTTGAGTTATATTGGTTTACCAATTCCATAGAGCTAAGAGGAAGCGATATTAGAAAACCATTTAAGAAACACTGGTATAGACACATGTGTAATGCTGGCAAATATGCTTCGCCATTTTGTAATTGGTGGGTTTGCAAGAACTTAACAGAAAACATTGTGATGTATTTGAAGAGGGATGTATCATAATGCCCATTATTGAAGTGGTGCCTGTATTTGTTGTTGTAGTGATCATACCACCTTTGTTGTTTTCAGCAAATATTTATCATAACACTTTGCTAAGTAGGTTTATTTTAACATTTAAAGGATCACCCTTGTAAAACTGATGATCCTTTGAAGAGTTCTGTTTGTTGCAAAATACGTTTGACTAAGCAAAGGGCTTAGCAGCCCAACGATTAGGTGGTTTTGCGTAATTAAACATATTTGTTCTTTTAGCGGATATTCAATAATATAGAAGATTTATGTTTATCCCTGGGGCGCCAATTGTGGGGGTGGGATGCAACACGCGCAATTGTCAGAATGCCTCGTGTCTACCAAACTATCACACTGTGTTGAATAGCTAGTTTTTAGTATTTCTACAGTTTTTATACCAGTGAAATAAAGACTTTTATTAACCCGGGTTAAACTACAATATTGTGTGGGTAAATATTTTTATAATATACAAAGATATCAAGATATACCTTACACCTGTTATGTTGCAGGACACTCGTGTTAATAATTTGTTGCTATGAACAAACCGATAATGTTATGATACGTGCGTGACAAGTACACTTCAAATCAAGAACAGAAATATCGTACGATAAGGATTACCAGTAAATATTATTTTAGTTAATTATGTTTTGTAACAGAGTGGTTTTAACTAATAACTGTTACGTTGTTAAATTACGTCAGGAGTTGACAAGGAGCTTATTTTTCTATTTTTTGTTATTTTAAAGGAGATAGGACAGAATAGTCAAATTATGCTACGACAACGGCAGTCGTTACAACTAGGGTCATAAACAGAATCGTGTAACCACGGTCGGGTTGTTAGAGCTATTGTATTGCGGACACAACCTTGCAGAAAGTAGTCATGATATAAATCGACTATAAGCCTTAACTTAACATTAGACGGTCTTTAAAACACTTCATTTAAAAAGGGACTTTATTAAATTGGACACGTCGGCCAAAGCTAAGCGAAAAAACAATAATGTACAAACAAAATTTAATTAAGACCAAACGATATAGAGCAGCGGATTAGAGTGTGCGGTAAAGCGCGACCAGTACTGTGGGGAAGCCGGTTTAATTTGTTCTTTTACGAAAAGGTTAATTTAACGACTGTTCGTTTTGTCGTTTTCTGTCCCCGCGCCGTGATTTGTTTTGTTTGCCATTTTTTAATACTGGGACAAAATATGAATAAACCTAAACTAGACTATACAGACACACACGATCTGGTCGAAATCTGCGCCACCGGGTTAGGTAGAGTAGCCATTCCTCAGTCGAAAGGCGATAGAATATTTTTTTGCTGGGTTCAGTTTCTTTCCAATGAAAGACTCATTTTTATATATATATAAAGCGTAAGGTGCAAATGGCGGAAATTGCTCGCATGCAGAAACTGCCTTGTGGCGCAAAGGTTTACACGACTGATTCATACCCTCATATTATATAAAAACGGTCTTAATGTCGAGCCCGTCATGGGGTCGAAACTTTGATCGGAACAATAGAAAGAGAAAGTTGCTCGAATGTAGTGCTTAAATGTCCTAAACAAACAAAGAATAGCTCTAATGTGCACATAATATTACATTAGTTACGTTAACTTGATAATTAGATTCACCCAGCAGATTTACCGCTCTTTTTGCATCTCCCAACAGGCATAATGTATCCTGGGCTTAGTTCGATTGTTATTATTGCACTGCTCGGTCGAATCACCTTTTTCATCACAACGACAGTTTCAACTAGATTTCCTACCACGTGTTAACCACCACTACTTTTATTTTAACTGTACTTTACATGTTTCTGCATGAAGGAACTATCTGGTTCCCTGGTTACCTAATCATACTCCGTATATCTTGTGATTAGCTCAGTGGGTTAGTGCGTCACCATTCGGGCAAAGGGTCGCTAGCCAGTCGGTTGTTTCCTTGGACAATGCACTTAAAGACATGCCTGAAAGGGCATGCCGAAATTTAGTGGAATAATGGGTTGTACCAAATTAAAGGAACGTCTGAATCATACAAAACTGTGTTTAGTGCCCGCATGTTAAAGCATTTTCCAAATCATGGGGATAACCAAGAATATCATATCTCATCCTATGCATAGTATGTGCACCAAAAATAATTTATTGTCTGAAAATGTTTTTGAAACGTTTTTTTTAACCACTGGTGGAATTTCATTTTAGATTTTTTTTCTTTTTCCACTGAATCCCAAAGCCAGCCCCTCCCCCCCTCAGTACTGGGTGCGCTTGCACACTTTTAATCAGGCTTAAATAACATCAAATTTAATTAGCTAATTTTGATTTAATTTGTTTCGTTAAAATTTATTTTAATAATGTAAAGTTTAACGGCCACGTCGTTTTTTTCTAAATTTGTAATGTGTCTATCCACTGACGTGTTTTAACTATAGTTTTGCCGTTTTATCCTGTCTTCTTAATTTAAATTAATGGTTTTATTTTTCCTTATTGTAACAAAGGAGCAAAAAAATAAACTAAACTAAACTAATATGTAACGTTGGTTTGTGTAAAAGTATTGGATTCCTAAATTACCAATTCAAACTTGATATCCATGTTTACCGAATGAAGTATTTACGTTGGTAAACAATGAACAACAACACCAAAGAAAAAATGTTATCATTGCTAATGTGTTTAACTCGATTGATTTTGGGATTTCCTAATTTTTGCAAGCAGATGAGCGGAATTTCCGGATAAACGGGTAAGTATGGATACCAGGTGCTGCATTTTTTCGTATTGAAATTCTCTATAAATTTATAGCGAATTAATGGGAACATTTGTTTTTACCCGTATATTTTTCCACTTTCTTTATATTTTGACTTAAAAAAAAATGGCTGTCGTGCTTATATTGTCGGGTCTGGCGGGTGATTCCCTGGCACAATGTAACTAAATTTATCACTGCATATCTATTACATTTGGGCTAACACCTCATAAACGTATTAGTTCTTTTTTCCTGTTATTATGGTGCGTTAAAACAAACATATCACGAGTTCACAAGAGTGCGTTAAGTGTTTTCCGAATTAATTTTCTTCGCATTGAAATTGTCTATTGAATTGTATATATATTTATGTGGCAATACTATATTACATTCACAAGTATTTATTTATATTATTATTAAAGTACGTTTGTTTTTCCAGTTTCATTTAAACAAATAAAACCTGGTTTACAATTTGAATTGAATAATTATTACCACTGACAAATATTGGTTGTCAAAAAATAAATCGGAGAAAAAAATTTCCGAACGGAAGTCGTGCTTACATTGTTGGGTCTGATGGAAATACCTGCTTACTTTTTTTCTCATCTTTTTCTTTGGAATGACCAGTTTGATTTTATTTAGTTTGGTTTAGTCTTATGCTTCGTTTTATAAAAGAAGAATGGCATAATTAAATTAAGTCAAGGAGACAGGATTGAACGGCAAAACCACAGTAAAACATGTCAGTGAATAGACACGGTTTAATGGAGAAAAAAGGGCGTGGGCGTTAAACCTTTATTAATTTTTATTTTATTCCACGTAATTCACCATTTCACGTTTAGTGACAACGATTCGTCTTTTTCCACAGCGTGATAGCGGGTATGGAATAACTGTTTTGACGTTTCTACGTCATAATCAGAAATTGTTTGATTGACAGCTGAGTTTTCCCCAGGAGTTGACGACGGTAATTCGTTATATGCTATCTCCACGAGTGACAAAATTTCCCTTTGTTGTTCTCTATCCCCACTTTCCGATTTAACCTAAGGAAACAATAAAACAACGTTAAATTGATTTACTGTTATTAAGTACACTTTACAGGTATTGGTTATTTTTAAATAGGATGGGATGTTTATTCCCGTAAGGGGGGAAACGCAAAAAATTGTCTATATCAGTGATTCCCAAACTTTTTTCTTTTGTACCATTTTTAGCTTTTAAATAATGGTATATTAAGATATTGCTAATTGCTATAGATTGGGGTTTTCCTTCGCCTTGGGTTCTATCCTTAAACAATTCAAAAAAAATGATCCGTCATAAACAAAACCTCAAATTAAAGGTAAATGAAATGCACCATTGCAAATTACTTGATCTAAAAGTTTTAAAAGTTAAAAGTTTTTAAAAATTTATCCGTATTCTGTAGTGAGTCACGCCAGCTGAAAGACTATACCACTTCTTGGAAACCACTATTAATAAGACATTTCTTTAATTTAGGTAGAACCCGATAATCCACTGTTTTAGTTAATTCCCACTAAGTGCTTTGTCTAATAACACAACCGACTAGCTAGCATATAGTTTTATTTAAACCTGCAAAACTTCGACTAAAACATGACGCACTAACCCATCAAGGTATTGTAATAAATATTCACACATATTAAATAGGATAGGATATTCATGTTTATATGATAGACACGTTCTTTTAATTTGGTAGAACGCTGGGTTCAGGCAATGTACGTAAAGTGCCGTGCCCAAGGACACAACCGAGTAGCTAGCGACCAGTTTTGCACCTGCAACCTTTCGATTGAAAGGCGACGCACTTAACCGCTAGACCAACCGGCCGGACAAATATTACAGCGAAAAAAAACTGACCTGTCCACCACCGTTTAAACAGCCAGATGGACACGCCATCACTTCAACAAAATCATAATCGCTTTTTCCTCGCTTCATTTTCTGCACCAAGTTCTGGATGCTTCGGAAACCATATGCAGCTGCAAAATGAAGCAAAACTTTTCCATCATTATCAAGAAGTCGTACATCTCGGAAATCTTTGTTATTTCTGTGGATAAATTGGTTTGTTTTTCATTAAAATAATAGAGTCTTATCAACTGGTAAAAGGTGTATTCATTTTGCAGGTGCTTCCGCTAATAAACTGGTGCCATCTTTAGTCCCCTTTTAAAATTAAAATAGAAATTTTAATCTCAGGGAATAGGAAAAGCAATTTTAAATAACAACAGTTAAATACTAAAACCGTTTGCAAAATAAATGTTATTAAACTGTTCTAGCTTTATTATTTTCATTAAAAAACTAGTTTTCCCATAAATGCGTTTCTAGTGAATTGTTTTTATATGTAAATTTAGTGTTTTCGGTCTTGGCAAATGGCTGTGGCGGCTGCTATTCAGCCTAAAGGTTTCGGGACCATAACCCGTGGTTTGTTGGTTGATATTATTCGTTAGCAAGAAAATACGTTTTTTATTAGATTCATTACACTGTTATACTTAAAATGTTGATTTAGCAAGTGTAACCACTAAGTGTTTACTCATGCACTTAACAACCATATACACAACCATGAGATTTTTCGAAATTAGTAATACGTAAGAAGTGTTTTGGTGTTCTTACTTTTACTATGACATAATCCCATATAAACATTTTCTTTTTTTCTTCTTTTCTTATCATAAACAAATTCTAAAATATAAAATTTACCAATAAAAGGATATAATAAGAACAGAATGGGAAGTCAGTATACCTTACCTTGCAGTTTTATAAACGATTTCCTCCACATGCCTCCCAAACAATTCTTGTGCAGATCGTTTGAAAACGTAATCAAGATAACCACCTGATCCAGCTCCATTATGATGTATCAGGTTGTCTGCATCGAGTCCTGCAGCTTCAAGCTCTGGGATTTCTCTGGGGAAAGATTGGGAGGTTTGTGAGCATTTGTGGGTGTGGGTCAATATTTAGGAGTGTAGGTCAATATTTAGGGGTGTGTGTTAATACTTTGGGTATGCTGGTCAATATTTAGAAGGTGTCGGTAAATATTTAGGGGGTGTGGGTCAATATCGGTGGGTGTTGACTGTTGGTCTATATTTAGAGGTGTGAGGTAATATTTAGGGTGAGGGTCAATATTTAGGGGTGTGAGTTAATATTTAGGGGTGTAAGTGAATATTTGGGGGTGTGAG
>CH003337.1:27817-50373 GCA_000149265.1 Ciona savignyi | reverse complement strand
TATTTAGGGGTGTAAGTGAATCTTTGGGGCTGCGAGTTAATATTTGGGGGTGTGAGTTAATATTTGGGGGCGTGAGTTAATCTTTAGGGGTCTGAGTTAATATTTAGGGGCGTAAGTTAATATTTGGGGGTGTGAGTTAATATTTGGGGGTGTGAGTTAAAATTTGGGGGTGTGAGTTAATATTTGGGAAGTGTGGGTCAATATTTAGGAGTGTAGGTCAATATTTAGGGGTGTGTGTTAATACTTTGGGTATGCTGGTCAATATTTAGAAGGTGTCGGTAAATATTTAGGGGGTGTGGGTCAATATCAGTGGGTGTTGACTGTTGGTCTATATTTAGAGGTGTGAGGTAATATTTAGGGTGAGGGTCAATATTTAGGGGTGTGAGTTAATATTTAGGGGTGTAAGTGAATATTTGGGGGTGTGAGTTAATATTTGGGGGTGTGAGTTAATATTTGGGGGTGTGAGTTAATATTTAGGGGTGTGAGTTAATATTTGGGGGTATGAGTTAATATTTGGGGGTGTGAGTTAATATTTGGGGGTGTGAGTTAATATTTAGGGGTGTAGGTTAATATTTGGGGGTATGAGTTAATATTTGGGGGTGTGAGTTAATATTTAGGGGTGTAGGTTAATATTTAGGGGTGTGGGTTAATATTTGGGGGTGTGAGTTAATATTTGGGGGTGTGAGTTAATATTTGGGGGTGTGAGTCAATATTTGGGGGTGTGAGTTAATATTTGGGAAGTGTGGGTTAATATTTGGGGGTGTGAGTTAATATTTAAGGGTGTGAGTTAATACTCAGTAGTGGAGGTTAATATTTAGTGGTGTGGGTCAATATTTAGGCATGTGGGTTAATATTTTGTAGTGTGTGGGTTAATATTTAGGAGGTCTGGGTCAATATTTAGGGGTGTGGGTTAATACTTTGGGATATGTGTTAATAGTTAGAAGTGTAGGATAACATTTTGGTGTGTGGGTTAATATTTAGGAGTGTAAAACAAAATTTTGGGGTGTGGGTTAATACTTAGGAATGCAGGACAATATTTTTGGGTGTGGGTTAATATTTTGTTGTGTGTTAATACTTGGGGATGTGGGTAAAAATTTTAGGGTGTGGGTTAATACTTGGGGATGTGGGTGAATATTTTGGGGTGTTGGTTTATACATGTATCATATTGTTTAGTAAGTTCTCAATCAAAAAATGGAAATTTGGCAATCACAAATACAAAGATCCACCCATAGAGGTAGTGTGCTACATCTTAAGTTAAAAGTTAGTGGAAATCTGGCAAACACATTGGGGACTGGGGTGACATGTAAAAATGTTTCAAACAGTTCTTAAAAATTAATTCTAATTCAGAGATTGGGTCCAAAACTAAACCAGTATTAAGGTGGATTCTGCGGAGCAATATTTCACAAACCTGGTATTTTTTTAATAATAAGCCATATTTAAGTGGCACAAAAAAACATTATCAAGTACAACACAGCATGTTTTAGATACCTATTAATTTCAACAAGCTTTATAACAATGAAAGAATTTAACACAGCGGAGTATTTACCCAATTATGTTTTCATTGCTTAAATCAACTTTAATCAATAAATCTTCCAGTGATGTTGTTTCTCTTGCGATCATTTCAGCCACTTCCCCTGATGTCAACACTAAATCCACATCTCTCGTGGAATAAATATCATCGTAGAAATCGTGGCGTGATGCTTCTAATTTTTTATCATAGCAAGGCATTACTGTCACGTGATACACCTGGTCAGGTGTTGTATTCATGTGAGACGAAACAAGTTTTTTCACGAGCGATCCCGTGATCTGCTGGGGAGATTTCACGCGACTTATGAATGGTATTGTGAGGTCACCATGGGTCTTCTCAGCATAACAAATCCACCCCGGACATGAAGAGGTAAGCATGGGTAATGACTTCTCTGTATTCTTGTTCCGATATCTACAAATTACTTTTAATCATTATATGCAGATATTACAACGAAGATTGGCTATACTTACAAAACATTGCCTCATATAAAAATGTTCAAAAATCTGAACATCAAAATTAGGCCATTCAATAATGAACGGGACATGTAATTGCATTTAAAATTGTAAGTTTCATAATTTATTGAAATAATTTGACGGTTTTAAAAATTTACCTTTCCATAAATTCTTCGGCAGTTTTCAAGAGCGCGATTTCCCTCGCAAAAGACGTGTCGAGCACCATGTGAGCTCCAAGCGTTTTAAAAAACATATCAAGAGCTTTTCCAGCTCTTCGAACCCCTTCCCCATGCTTGGCAGCGATGGAGGCACGAGACTGGGGAGAAACTGAAACTACAATGATCTTCCTTCTTTCTGGCGACAATTCGCGATTTTCTTTTAATACCCTGAATTAGGTAAATAAAATTTTCGTACTAATGAAGTAAAATAATATCTAAGTTGCCTAGAACGGACATTCTAAACTTAAACTCTGAGATATGAATATGATTAATCGTATAAAAAAGACAACGGTCCAGAGTGAGGGCCATGAATTGTAGGTGTTTCGTAAGAAATGCTCTGAGACATCATTCAAAAAAATGGTGTTTTGCTGTAACAAAGATTAAATCTGTAATTTTTAGGGAGAAACTGTTTGAGTAAGCCTTTCTATTTTTGTTCTTTGTTTTAACGGCCCCAACATTTTTCAACTCTTAAAGATAACATCAGAATACTTCACTAGACAATTAACCATCAACAAACTATAACAATTACGACAAGATTTCATCAAGAATTTCACCGTGACGAACAAGATAATGGTTTTATGATGACTCCTAATCATTTGGGTATCAAGCCACCTTGTGTATCTTATTCTACAATTAAAATTTACTTGTATAATTCCTCTTGGCTTTGCATAGCAACCAGCACAGTTTCAGCGGAAGTCACACAACCACTGCATGCTAAGCAGTCGTTCAAGGTTATCTGGGGACAATTTCAAGATTATGGTCAAATATGTTACATACGCCTAGTATGTTACATGTAATTAAAGATGTTTTTATCAATTTTATCAACATCACAGAGTCACAGTATAAGTCCACCCAAGATGGTACCGGTACTACAAAATATGAATTAAAATATTACCTAGGTATTTTTAGTTAAGTGGAAGATACCAACCAGTAGGTATACTAAGCTGGTAATCTTTTTCGCTTTAATATACTTTTTTAGAGCCAGGATAATAGGGTAGATATGTTTATTGCTTTTAATCATCATAATTGTATGATTAAAGTAATTTGAATTCTATAACACATGTTTTTTGCTTTAATTCATTTAAAGGGCGCAGGTTAGAACATTAATTTATTCTCTTAAATATGCAGTGAAACAACCCCAGTAGCCAAATGGAAGACATAAGGTCTGACTATCTGGGTTTTCCCTTTTATAAGGATGTATATCCTATCCTATTCAACAAACAAAATTTGGTAATGTGACATCGGTACCTCTAAATACTACAGAACCGCTTGGATCGCATGGAGCGCTTAAATCGCTTGGATTGCTTACTATACTTCGTAATTACAAAAGCCAAGATTTTAATGTTAGGGTTGGGGTTAAAGTTAGTTCTGGGGTTGAGATTAGTGTTTGGGATAGGGTTAGAATTACTTTTCATACCAATCTAAGTGATCCAAGTGGTCCTGTAGTATTTAGAGGCACCCATGTAACATTACTGGTCAAAAAAAAAAAAAAATACAACATATTTAGAATTAAATTACTTGAGCTTTTTGTAATTTAGTTGCCTTTCCAGATTTGGTGTCAACTTCCATGTAGCTTCCATCGTTTGAAACTTTGATTTTACTTAAACCTTTTTTCGGAACTGGTGTTTTGACTTCTACAGGCTTAATGCATTCTTGAGACGGACCAATAAAATCATTTAAATCCGTCAATTGCAAAGCCCCGCTAAAATTTGACGCCATTTTATTTAAAAACAACTATGATTAAAAATTTTCTGTAACATAGGAAACCTTATTTCTGTTTTTACTAAAAAACTGCAAGTCATGCTGATTCATTATGACTAAAGACTTTTTATTGGTGTTGCCCATATTGATATAAATCTTTTAATCGAAGTAGAACGCGACAGAATGATTTTATTGTACATTATTAATTACAAAATCATGGAAAAAAGGTCATTGTGTAATTTAGACTAATTTATCAATTTCATAGCGAATTTTTTTACGGCGAAATTAACGTCTTACAATAAATTAAGAATACCGGGCAACACTTGATACATTATCAAAAGGTTTTCAAGGAATCTAACATTCTAACCGACATATTCAATTGTTATTGATCAACAGCAAAGTTCAGTGCGATCCGCTCAACTACTACCAGATTATTTGGTCGGGAATGTTCCGTTGTTTCTACTTGGGCCGGATAAGGTATGCTAATGTAAGTTGAACGAGCAGTCAGTATTGGTGTAGGCTTCTTAAATAACGGGTTATCCCGGGTGGGCAGACTTTTTGAATAAGGGCCAAAATTATATCATTCTGAGACAAGCGATCGAGCCACCACTCAGATATATAGGTGGTAACTTTTAATAACAAACATGAAAAAAAACGGTACACTACTGGTTAAAACTAGAAAGCACTGTTGAATCAAGACGTACAAATATAACTGTGCCACTATAATTAAGCTGTGTCATTTCTATTTCATCTTTCAAAATGTCAATGGAACCGAATGACTGTATTTGGCCCGTGGGTCATAGTTGGGCCATGTTTGGTCTAGCCATTCCAATCGATTTTGTCCATAGATAAAGCACATTACGGTAACTCAGTAGCATAAGGAAAAAATGTATTTAAAAATCTTCTTATATTCTGTCCGCCCCATTTTTCTTTTTTTCTGACTGTAGGTTAATCCTTGAAAGTGTAATTACAAACATTAAAAATATTCATTTTTAGTTTGTACTTTTTATAAATTACCACAAAGATCTTTTTAAGTAGTATTATGATATTGGGTAATTATTAATTGCATAAAGGTTGTAAGAAAATTAATTTAATGTTAATCTCTATCTTTGTACAGGCACTAAAGTTACAGCAATGTCTGGTGAAATGGCAGCACGAGAGTCCGAATCCTTTTCCCATTCTGCTGATGTTACAACATGATCCAGTCTATACTGTTGGTAAGACCTTTATAACTTTTTTATGTAGAACATTTTGTAACAATATTTTTAACGTTGTGTGAATGTTTCATTTTAATGTTTTAACTTCAAGTTTTTTCTCTCTTTGAAAGTAAATGTGCAACAATAACAAACAATAACTGTTGTAAGGATTTATTTTCTTTATTATTGGCAGTTTCTGTCGTTCCGCATGCTGCATTTTCTCATCAAATGGATTAATTGATTAAATTCTAAACAGGTTTAAGATCAAGCGTGTACACCGAGCAAGAGGAATCGAACTTATTGGCTATCGGTGCTGACTTTGTTAAAACAAATCGTGGAGGTAATAATGTGACCACTTTGTAGTAATAATCAGTCAGCAGGAAGGTGGAATGATTAAAATCCACTAGCATTCAGTTGTATTCCTGGGATAAAGTTTTAGATGACATTGCTTTATTAAGTAGTTTAAGGGGTTAAATAAAAGCAATGTCCTCATTGTTTGTAACACACGACAAATTAGTTTTGTTACCGGTATGATATTTAAATAAAGATGTGTGTTTTGGTACTGTAATGGAAAATGCATTCAACCCATTGATTAGACCAGCGGTTCCCAAACTTTTTTGGTTGGCGGCGCACTTTATAAACTTATTAAACCGTGCAGCTCCCTCATAATGCCAAAATTTTCAAACTGCAAGTATTGTATATCCAGACTGGTACGCACTTTCATAACCATTCAAAGTCTTTAAAACTATTCACTGAAGTGACGAACAGTCAATCAATGCAAAGCAGTTATTTCACAAACCATTATTCGAAAAACAATGCAACGTTAGTCAGCAAATAATGACAGTTAACACCGAACAATGGATTTCTAACAAGTAAAACGAATATTGTATGCCAGTGTATGGGGTTGCACACCAGGCTCATACATCTTCAACTTACACATGTACTGTAATTTTTTGTGAGAAAACAATATAATAAATGCAGCAACTTTCACATGCTTTCGCGGCGCCCCTGGCAAAGTCTCGCGGCTCCCCAGGGCGCCGCGGCGCCCAGTTTGGGAACCGCTGGATTAGACTAAACTATTAAAATACTCTTTGCTTTATTTGGTAGAACTTCCAGAATGCCAATCCAGAATAGAGTGTTCTTGTTTTTATCCCCGTCAATGGAAAACACAAAAGGCATTAACATATGGGCAATCAGTAGATTACCTTGCGCCCATTGTCAGGTTACAAAAGCTATTGCAGTTTGTTGTATAGAATTGAGAAGTTGCTTTATAGTTTAACCTATTAATCCACTAGATTAAATGGACACTTGCTAATTTCTTAGGCCAAGCTGACAACACAGCACAATTTAAACCAGCAACCTTTTAGGGACATATTACTAAACTAGCTATTTAGGTATGCTGGTTGTTAACTTGTGTGATACTGTTTACTTTCCACAGGCCTGATAACATTTCATGGACCCGGTCAGTTAGTTGTTTACCCAATATTCAACCTTGGTGCTATGAAACTAGGTGTGAGGGAATACGTTTATCAACTTGAAGAAACCATCATTAATTTATGTGAAAGGTAATTTACGGTCGATATCTTTAAATTAAATGTTTTTACCACCAGTCGGTAATGTAAGATAAAATGTGACTTTTTAGTTTTATTGATAGGATAGGATATTTATGAGTTAACGCAGCTCTTGGTATGATCACATGGATATTATCAGATAACGTCATACTTATCAGGAGTTACCAGGGATGATGTTACTTACTATATATTGGAGATGTTTCTGCTGTTTTATTTCCAAGTGACTGTTTTCGATCAAACACCTATTGGTTTAGAGATGGTGCTGTAACTAAGTGAGTTATAGAAAATGGTTAATCCTTGGTTTATTAACTTTGGCATCTTGGTTGAACGATTGCAACAAATTGTTTCTCCTTACACAATTGTGCATTACAGATTATAATGATAATTATAATGACGTCCGGCCCGTTGCTCTAACGGTTAAGTGCGTCGCCTTTCAATCGAAAACTGGTCACTAACTAGTCGGTTGTGTCCTTGGGCAAGGCTTTTAACGGACATTACCTGAACCCAGCGGATTAATTGGTTCTACCAAATTAAAGGAACGTGTCTATCATATACAACACACTGCAATAGCTTTGGTATCTCGGCAATGGGCGCGAGGTGATCTGACGATTGCCCGTGTGTTAACCCCCTTGGTTTTCCCATTCACTGGGATAAAGATGAATATCCTATCCTATCCTATAAGTGATGTGTGCTACCACAGGGTTATGTATTTCCTTCACAGATACAAACTGCATGGGGAGAGATCACCACACACTGGAGTGTGGATTGCAAACGATAAAATATGCGCTATGGGTGAGAATGCATTAGGATATTATGTGTGGGTTTTTATATTGTAGTATTATCTCTGACAGAATAGCTTCATGTTCGTGCCTCGACTTTCAGGTTGTTGAATGGCTTCGGCTACACATTTACGTGCTTGGCTAGTGCACTTGGCATACATTAGCCTTCCACATTTAATTAATGGGTTTTACTAAAAATATAACATCATCAGAGCTTCGGAAACTCAAGTTAAGCACAAGGTTATTTAACCTAGACTAGTAATAGCGCCAACCAGTTAAGTTAAGAATCAGTCTCGTGGACTTTTTAAATTGGACTCCCTTAAACTACAGTCCAGGTATTTGGTTGCTCTATGGCAGTGGTTCTTGAGCATGATTCACAAATCTCAAGGGGGCGCGACTGAAAAAGTTTAAGAACCACTGCTCTATGGTGTACTATTAGAGTTTTATCAGTCCTGTTTCCTACCCTACTACACACCATGTATTGTCATGTTTGATGTGCAGGCATACTTTGATTTAATTCCGCATGTGAGTTAACATCCGTTACGATTATCAACTGGCACCGCTCATAAACAACTTTACAACTTTTGATGTAACACACCTTAAAAGGTTAAACATGTGGATACAGTTGGTAAAGCAAACTGTCTTTATCCAGCAAGTGTCTGCCTTCAGGGGAAAGGTTTTGGGTATATTTTTTGGTTTTTGGCATCCACTAAATAGTTGGTTGTGTTCTTGGGCAAGTTTATGTTATCTGAAGATCATCCATAGGGTTTGTAAACAATTAATGTATAATTTATACCAGTGATTCCCAACCGCGGCTCCCTGCTAGCCTGCCTGCGGCTCTCATTGACCTTTGAAAATCCCCTAAAAAATATTAGAATCTGATTCTAATAATAAAAAAAATAAAATTAGTGTTGTAAACTTACCCTTGCTTAGTTTGAAGGCTGGGAAATAAGTTTTAACTTCATAGTTAAGATTAGAGGCAAAGAAAGTAGTGAAAAGGCTGCTATTGTTACGTCACTGTTTTCATAAAGCAGTGTGTTTTCATGAGTGTTTTCATGCGGCTCCATATGTATTCTAAAATTTGAAATTTGGTCCAGACACTAAAAAAGGTTGGGAACCACTGCTTTATACCCTTGAATTGATCATCGTATAATTTATACCCTTGACAGCATTAGTGGGTAGGACATTCATGTTTATCCCCGTGAATGGCAAAATCAAGGGGGTTAACACAGGGGCAAAGAGCTATTGCAGTGTGTTGTGTATGATTCACACGTTCTAATTGTGCTGCATTTCACTTTAAAGCGTCCAATCAACAGCTATTTAACGCAGGAATCAACACACAGCGTGGTATAACCTCCCACGGACTGGCTTTGAATTGCAACACTGACCTCAAGTGGTTCGACCGAATTGTACCTTGTGGCATCCATGGCCGTGGCGTCACGTCATTGTCACGTGAGCTGTCACGTGATGTAACTGTGGAAAACACTCTTTCTCAGTTTCTTCGACATTTCGCGCCAGTTTTCGGCTCCGATAGTTTAGATTTTAACGATATAAGCGGATTAGATAATAATTTATCTCAACTAAGTTTTGCAATTACAGGAGATAATATTAAATAATAAGTTCTAACGAATATACAGTATAAGTTTTAAGTAATAATATATTTATTTTTAAATAATAATAGTATAATAATAAACTTTTTTATTTACAATTGTGGTTCCGCTGTTTAACGTTATTTCGATCTTGTATTATGTTTGTTTTGAACTTGCTCCGTAATATCTGGGTATGAATAAACAGATTTCGTAAGTGTTGAGATTAAAAGATCACATTCTGCACCGAGGAGACACTCGTGTTTGAATCGGTTTGTCATGAAAAAGCACAATGTGGCCATCTTAACGTTTTTACCGGGTTAGGTTTTTTTCTTATGATCTGGTCTCATAGGGCAAAACTAAAGTAGTTTTAATACGTCAGTGAATAGACACGTTTTAACGAAAAAGACCTGTTGTTTCACATGGGTGTAAAAACATTGTTGTATATTGTAAGAATACCACGCCACATGTCCAATGTGCATAATGCGGTTTACACTATGTGTGGTGTTGTACTTCTCTGAATTATTACATATACAATTCCGGCCGGTTGGTCTAGCGCAGTGGTTCTTAAACTTTTCAGTCGCGCCCCCCGTGAGATTTGTGATTCATGCTCACGCCTCACCTACTCAAAAATTAAATTTACGAAAAGTAGAACAATAATTTATTTGCCATTACCCTGCATATAACGATGTGTCGATATAAATAAGACAGCGAAAATTGAAACAGTAACGAATTATAGCCTAGACAAAATTGTTTTTAACACTAGGTCACAAATTAATCTATTGGATTAGTGTTAACGAGAAATACGAGGTTTGACTGTAATTTAGTGCTGTTTTTCATCAATATGTTACTTTCATGCTCGCGCCCCCCTTGAGAAGCTTTCACGCCCCCCAAGGGGGGGCGCGCCCCCCAGTTTAAGAACCCCTGGTCTAGCGGTTAAGTGCGTCGCCTTTCAATCGAAAGGTTGAAGGTGCGAAACTGGTAGCTGGCTAGTCGGTTGTGTCCTTGGGCAAGGCACTTTACGGACATTGCCTAAACCCAGAGGATTAATGGGTTCCACCAAATTGAAGGAACGTGTATATCATATACAACACACTGCAATAGCTCCGGTAACCCGACAATGGGCGCGAGGTGATCTGTTGATTGCCCGTGTGATAACCCCCTTGGTTTTCCCATTCATGGGGATAAAGATGAATATCCTATCCTCTTCTAATTGGTTAATTCATATTGGTCGCGTTAACCATTCGGCCACCTGCAGGGTGATTCCAAGTCGACCGATACACATTTATAAGTTCTTTCAACTGGACGTCCTACCAAGGTTGCCCTGATGTATAGAATACAAAACGTGTTTTCCATATCCGGAAAACCAATTTCCGAAATTTATGGACAGGATATGATATTCATGTTTACGACCGCAAATGAGAAAATGCGAGACGTGTTTTAAATATGTAGCAGAATCAATTTATCTAATGGGTTAAGACGACATTTTATCGACAGTTGTGGCATTTACTAAAATGTGAAAAATTATCAAAATATTATTAATAAATGGACCCCTTTTTTAAATATTCGCTCCTTGAGATCAATATACCAATAATAAATTGAAGAAATGTCTTCATGACACATAACAGTGATAACACACTGTAATAGCCCTGATTACGATGTGAAGCGTAAGCGGACGATTGCCCGTGTGATAATGTCCCCTGCATTTACGAATTTACGGAAATAAAAAATATCCAAACCGCACATTTAATTTTAAAGAGTTAAATTTTAAAGGTCTATCGCCCCCATATATAAAGAATTCAGCATTTTACTCTGTCCAATGTTATGCAACACTTAAGTTTTACCCTGTCCGTTGATCAAACATCGCCATTTACCAAGAACTGGATAACACGGCTTATACTACATTCTAGTTTCCAGTTAAATTTGTATAATTTGATTATTTGAAAATGTTCCAAAAACACGTGTTTTCTTCGACTCAATTGATAAAATCCAACACGACACTTGTCCACTCCCACACAAATAATTGTAAATTTAATTACAATCGTGGCCGCAAGATCAAATACACTTAAACGATTAAAAGGAGATTCCTTAAAATTGCTTTATAATTACACCCTGCAGACATATCCAACACTGAACAATACATTGCGCTTTTATAATTTTGTTAAACGACATTTTATATTGGCAATGTTAACCTAAATTCATGTATTTGAAAATTAAAAAGTTAAAATATTAGCTTCTACTTAAAACAGCCGAATATTATAATGTTACATGCTTTTGTGTGGTGTACCCGCGTTAATTACGTTAAGTTGTAAAAACATCTATGCTAAAATTAGCATTGTTTAGGATATTTGATAACGTTTTCGATGCCAATTAAAGAAAGATGTATTCTATATAAGCCTGTCACATACAGATGCTTGGATGGACAAGGGATCGTAATACCGGCCAAATGAAGTACATGCTACTAGTGTTGTTGCTGCAAGTCGTGAAGCAGGTGGCAGGTGTCAATGGAATAACTCAATTTATACTCAATAGACTTCAAACTGAATGCAGTAAGTTCAACTTTGCTAAAGTCCGACTAATTAGTCTCGTGTATGCATCGCCTTTTAACCAAAGGATTGCAGATTCAAAATTGTTCGCTTGCTAGTAGATTGTTTTCTTGGGCAAGGCACTTAACAAACATTGCCGCGGATTAGTAAGTTCTACTATATTGAAAAGAAACGTGTAAAATATAAATACAACATACTGTAATAGCTTCGGTAACCCGACGGTGGGTGCGAGGTCTGAAGATTTCCCGTTTGTCAACCCCTTTGATTTTACCCATTCCCGGGATAAATATGAATACCCTATCTAATAGATTCGAATAAAGCTTCTATAGATGAGCGCTGATAGATTCGAATATAGTTTCTATAGCTAATTGATAACTTGGATAGATGAGACGAACACGAGTAGTAAAACTTTGGTTATAAAAACAAGTCTTAACAGTTGAGAAAGCCAAGAGAGAATCGCGTTTTACCTAAGCTTATTGGTAGACATTAGAAGCACGTATCAGAACATCACCGAGCGTTCATTACGCGATTACCCTGAGAGATAATAAAAGCGTGGGTGTAAAACAGCGATGTAGATAAAACGAGTTGAAGGTGCAACGAAATAAAAGTAAACGAATACCAAAGTATAAATCGGTGTTTAAAAAGTGTACAAATAGGTATTTATCACAACGAAATCTATTGGGATAAAGTTAAGTATCGGATTAGAAGCTATTCTGCTAAACACAAGTTGTTGACCAGAGTTAAAACTGAAATAATAAACGTAGAACACTAAGAATAAATTGTTAAGCCTTTCAACCGAAAGGTTGCGGGTTCTCAAGTGGTCGCTAGCTAGTCGATTGTGTCCTTGTGCAAGGCACTTAACGGACATTACCTGAACCCCGCAAATTAATGGGGTTTATCTTATTAGAAACGTGTCTATCATACACACTGCAATAGCTCTGGAACCCGAATATGGGCGTTAGGTGATCTGACAATGTGCATGGGCTAAACACCTTGGTTTTCCCATTCACGGGAAAAAAACATGAATATCCTATCCTTTCCTAATAATCGTTTAGTTGTCAGTTTGCCAAATTTACGACATAAAAATTAACCTTACTTAGGACCCGACTGTAAGGACACGTCACAAGTTTGTGCCGCCGCTCTACTACATTGCAACTCGAACTTGTGGAAAGCTTGGTGTCCGCAGACTTGCCGAGTGTGTATTCGATGCGGCGATGAAACTGAGCAAGCCGATGGTTCCACCGCCCCTATATCCACATGTGATGGTAACTTTTGCAGCAAATGTTGTTTTCAGTTACATCCAATTACTAGTACTTTTTAAACTGGATGCGCCACATATAACAGCTGGTAATCTGAAGTGTTTGTGGACATTTAAATTAAGGCCATGGAATATTTACTTGAGAATGATATAGACTAATTCTAATTATACTTTCTAATTAATTAAAAGCAATATTTTAACACCGCATGGCGCAAATTTTACTAGGGCGTATTTGTATTTGACCCCACAAACTTGTAATTAACAAAGCCGATTTTATTTTCAGTAAATTGTTTGGACAGTGCGGAATACGAATGTCAATATTTAGCCAGTATCGGTCGCTGTCCTTCGATTCGTGCAGTGTGCAGAGCATCTTGTAATCTGTGCGTACCCTGCAGGTTACCTCCCATAAAACCACCATGCACAAAGAGTAAGTTTATTTACTGGCTGTAAAAACAATATTCTAAGTTCTCTAAAAGCTTGCAGGAACTACTACACCTCGTGTGAGTATTGGAATAATAAAGGATACTGTGAGGCAAGTGGGGCTTACCCTCATGTGAGACACGTATGCGAGATGACGTGTGGTATATGCGAACGCTGCCCATCGTCGGAAAGGGAATCAAATACGTCATCAAACTCAACTAACGGGACTGCCAGTGTCACGGAACCGATATCAAGCACACCGACAACCCGCTACATCTGAAATTAACCAGCAAAGTAACACCAACTTTGAAAATACATGGTGGCCATAGTCAATTAAAAGCATATTACATCGTGGTTTTAGATGGATACTTATGTTGAGGTGCGGTTTAATGATTTACCTCATCACAATTTTGATTTGGTTTTACGATTGTAAGCTTATTATATGTTTAAATTAACTATTTTATCAAACTCACGACCTTGAGATTAAGAGACTTAAATGCTGTCTACTGCGCCACTGATCCAATAGGTTAATCTTCTTGCTATTGGTATGCGACTTTTACCTCAAAAATTACATTGTGTAGTTTGGGTTATTGGAAATATTCCTAAAACATAATAAATTGTTAATGAGTTCGTCCAGAATTTGTTTATTATTCGAGAATTACGTAGTGAAATGCACCAATAAAATACAATAATAGTAGTGTAGTTAAAGTCTGGTATTGAAATGCAAAAATATTTTCAGACCGGGAATCGAACCCTGGCCGGGTGCTCCCAACCAATAAACCACCTGGGACACGAACACTTTGTAGATAATTTCGTAGCCTATTATGTTGCGTTAACTTAGATCAGCGTGGTCCAACTACAGGCCCGCGAGCCGCTGCCCTGGATAGGATTTTTGCGGCCTGCGAGCTTTTACAGAATATAAATATAATTTGTATTTTTGGTACAGTCAGTAATTATATTTAAAACAAGTACGGTAAATTATCAAAAGATAGCCGCTCGTGTAAATCAAGCTCACAAGACTTTTCAAGTTAAATTTAAACTCTATAAATGTTCATCTGGATAAGAAATCTGCAACATCATCCAGAGTATCCCTCTGTAAAGAAAGCTATGAATATTCGGACTCTTTGTATACATAGAGCAGCCTATTTGGCAAACGCTAAGTACAGTTTAATTAAAAAATTGTGTATTTTTAGGACTGTAGCCCCTCGTAAAGGGGTGTAACTTTTTACTTACGTCTTCCGCTTTTTATGAGATTTGGTGGGAAATACCCAGGTGAGGCAAAACAGGGAAACTACCGAAATGAACTTTTAGTTTCAGCAAAATTAATATACTGACTTTTCTAAATATTATGGAGGTTTCTCTTGATTTAAGCGATCTTCCAAAAAATTTGCGGAAAGTAAATTCTGTTGTTTTGTTCGCCGGCGATTATCAAGATATTAGTACAGTTGTTTTTCAAAAAATTCCGGACAATTCACTCTTAAATAAAATCGAAAACTGTGGCATATCAGGAGCATTATGTTTCTCCATCTTTCGTAGCTATCCTGAAGCTTCTGTGAGCAACTTCCGTCAGCTCACCAATTCTCAATTGATCTTCACTGTGGAACAAGAAGGAAGATTTACGGAAGATGTTAGGAATGGGACAGCTGGACAGAAAATTACAAAGGCTTTACAAAAAATCAACCTCCACGAATTGTTTTTTATGACTGTCAATTTAGATTTTAAAGAACATAAAGAGCACATTGATCAAAAGTAATTTGTTAATTAAAGAAATTATAGTATGAGTTATAGGGCATACCACATTCTTTACTTTTTAAAGATATCTTAATATATTGTGTGTATTGTTCCTTCGATTTTGGTAAAACCCATTATTCCATGGAATTTAAGAACTGTCTGTTAAGTTCCTTGCCCACAGGCGCAACCAATTAGCTGGTGACTAGTTTTCCAATCTACTTCTTTTTGGCTCAAACGCAACCCACTAAACACCCAAGATATTTGGTTGTAATGAATGGCTATGCTAGGTGTTTGAACCTATACCTCAGTTCAAAGGTAAAGCATTGCACTGCCAGGAAGGTATGAGATAGAATGTAGCTGTTTTCTGTGTATCAGTTCTTGGCCACGGCACCTGGCAAACAAACATAATATTTACACTAACTGTTTGTTTTATAATTAATACCCATTGTATTTTCCTCCCTATATACTGTTAATGCTGAACTCTTAGGGCATGTTCTGGAGTAATGCAACATACCCAGCATACCTGTAATTGTCATTCTGTATTCTAATAATTGGGCTGTTTGTGTGTTCTCGCATGAGGATAAGGAATAATAGATGACCCATACATTGGCAGGGTACCGAAGCAACAAGTTGCTATCAGGAGTGAGTCAACAACTAATGAAAACGAAGGGATAGGTTTGTCAAAAGGTGAGACTTTCACAAGAACTGTCATCTACTAAAGCTGCAAAACCTTTAGAATCTAAACCAGACCAACCTTTAGAAAAACCGATACAATTTTTCAGGCAAAACTCCAGCATATTTACAACACGTTTTGTTTTATTGCTTTTTTAACAAACTGTAAAGTGTATTTAACTAACAATCAAAGACATCACAATCGTATACTTACACTACAATAGCTATGTTACACTACAGTACATACAATGTAGTCTAATGATTGTCTGCGTGATAACGCCTCCTGCATTTTCTGGTGATAAAGATGAGTATCCAATCCTTTTACAACACTAAACACAGAAAGGATTAAAATTCTAATAGAAAAACTTTAGCCTTACTACTTGCTATAAAATGCCTAATTTACTGCATAAAGAGTGTCAACAGTTACTACAATCATCATTATTGTGGAAACAAATGCAAAACATTCAAAATTTAATTAAATGTGAATTATTTTTATACTAATCATGCTTGTAGTACCTGTAACAGTCAAAAAATTTGTGTAGTAAATTGCATTTTATGCATAACATAGGCCTAGCGTGTATTAAAGCTGTTTTACATTTAAATATACCCTTTTAGTTTAAATTTATGATTTAACAGGTCATTTTACTTGATTAATCCATTTGAAGTTAAACATCATTTAAATCTAAATATCCTGCTTTATTTCTCAGGGAAGCCTAGTTGCTTGGTATTGCTTAGTGTACTTTATATTTTAACCCAGCGGTTCCCAAACTTTTTTTGTCGGCGGCGCCTTTTGAAAACTAATTAAACCTTGCGGCTCCCTCATAAAGCCAACATTTTTAAACTGCAATATTGTATAGGCTATCCAGACTAGCATCTATTTGGATAACCCTTTAAACTCTTCAAAACTATTTAGTGACATACAGTCACTTAATGCAAAGCAGTTACTTGACATACCATTATTCGAAAAACAATGCCATGTTAGTCAGCAAATAGTGGGAGTTAACACCGGACAATGGAAGTAAAATAAATACCATATGCCAGTGTATGGGGTTGCACACCAGGCTTAAACATCTCCAATTAACATTCTACTGGTGTAACGCACATGTACTGTATTTTTTGTGAAAAAAACAATAAATGCAGCAACTTCCGCATGCTTTCGCGGCGCCCCTGGCAAAGCCTGGAGGCTCCCCAGGGCGGCGCTGCTCCCAGTTTGGAAACCGCTGTTTTAACCTATTAATTAGACCTTAGGAACAGAAGGAATGAAATTGCCATGGTTTGGATGTTAATATAAACGATTAGAATTATCGGCAAAAAGTTATTTTGTGTAATATTTAGGAAAAGATAAAATGCTAAATGAAAGTGATAATGAAAGAAGCACAACTGAAGAAGCAACATTAAACGTGGATGACTTAATGGAAATTTTTGCTGCAGGTTAGTGGGTAGCAGTCAAACCAAAAAAAAATAAATCATTTTAGATTCGATAGTTTTTGCAGCCGTTATAATAAATGTATATAAATAAATCTGTACGGACTGCACCCATACAATGACATCGATTTAGTTGGTGTCCAGGCAACCAATAACTAAGTTTATTGGTAATTTGGTAGTTGATCATAGTTTATTTTCCAAATATGTCTACAGTTTCCATCTGATTAGCTCTGCACATCTTGTTTAGGTGTATAATTATTTTTGTGATGATGTTAATATAAGAAGGTATTTCATTTGTATATATGGAACTAGTCAATCATCAGAATAAGCTGGTTTTATTTTTTTGTCTTCTCAATTTTTAAATTTTAAAACTATTGGATTTAAATTTTACCTGCATTTTAGAGGACAACGAACTACTTTGGAAAGAAAAGAAGTACAAAGATGCTGTGCCAGGTTTGGAAAAAGAATTAAAAACTTCTTTATCCTTTGACCGCTCCATTGTACAAATAAAACTAGCGCTGTGTTTGAAAGAAAGTGGTCAAACTGATGCCAGCAACAAAATGTTGGGTGAAGCATTGAACAGTTTGGAGAAAAGTCCACCACCTGCACCACTGTGCTTCAGACATGCAGAAAGTTTACGTGGCATTGCTAAACATTATATAGAATCCAAATCTATTGTGAGAGCAGTGTTAATATTAAAATTGTCCGTACAACTTTTTGTAAAATCCGCACAGTGTGACAGTGCATTAAGTGGAATTGCAAACTGCATGATAGATCTGAATGTGATGTTAAAAAGCACAGACTACGGACATATCACCGATACAGTTCAACAAACTCTTCATAAATTCTGCAATTCAATGAATGACATTACTCATTGTGATCCAAATGTTAAAGCAAGAATGAAAGCTTCAGCTGAAATTGAATTGGGCCAGTTCTATCTTAGACAAGTGGAACCAGAAGATGCTATCAGGCATTTCAAATCGTGTTTGGATATAATGGAAAAGCAATTTGGAGACATGGCATGCAAATATCATATTTATGAAATTTCAACATTTAATATTGCTGCATGCTTTGATCATATGCACAAGACAAAGGATGCAAGGCACTTTGCTGAAAAAGCTTTGAAAAGAATTCAATCAGCAACAGATTGGGATGATGAAAGCAAGAAACAAGCTTTAGCCAAAACTAATCTTCTGCTTTCAAAGTTGAATAAATAAGTAACAAACTGATTAGTGTATGTTTATATATATTGTACTCATTATTCTTGTGATAGCCATTGCACAATAAACTCAAAAGTTAATTTTTAGAATAAATTGAATTGTTTAGACATGTTTGATTTGGTCCAACAGACTTATTTATCTTCTGTTGCCAGTTCGTGAATATTTGGCCTCATTCTTAATTGTAACCAGTTTGCCGTTTTTTGTAGTGTTTTTAAATATTTTTTTTTTCTTTTATTTAACATTTATGCTGTGTTTTCTTTGTTATTAAAATTAACCTATCTTACTAATATACTTAATATTTTTACTTCTTTTGATCACATGTTTTAACTACTGACCGTTTTGCCTTCTTTCCCCGATCATGTACTGTGATTTGTTTTTTGTAATATTGGTGCAATAATTAAATAAACTAAATTACTAATTCGTAATAACTGTTCTTGATTGAGATTACCAAATCTGACTGATTAGCTTAGTGGGTTTGTGCGTCGTATTTCTGCCGAAGAGTTGAAGGTTCGAAACTGGTCGCTAGCTAGTTGGGTGTCTTGTAGGAACTTAACCGACATTGCCTTAACCCAGCTGATTAATAGGTTCCACTTAACAGCTTAATCATACACCACACACTGCAATAGCTCCGTTAACTCCATAGTGTGTGCGAGGTTATCTGACGATTTCCCGTTTCTTAGCCCCCTTCGTTTTTCCATTCACCAGGATAAACCTGAATATTATGTGTTCTGTTCTGTACCGATAACCATATAATTCTGCCGGGTGTCTCACGTCAACTCGTCTAAAAATCGGATGAGCGTTGGTAGATTTGAATATAGCTTCTATAGCTAATCGATAACTTGGGTAAATAAGCCAAACATAAGTCGACGTTGTCTGAATCCGGTGGCTTACTGGTTTAATACTGTAGCAATATCGCCATCGTATTTAATGCTACGAAATAGCTCGCATAACCCCATGGTGGACAATAGATAAGCTGACGATTGCTCATGTTATAACCTCATCTACATTGACTCATTTTCGGAAATAAAGTTAAGTAACGGATTTGAAGCTATTCTGCTAAACACAATTTGTTGACCTGGGTTAAAACTTAAATAGCATAATGAGCATAGAACACTCAGAATAAGCGTTTAAGCGTCACTTTGCCAAATTTACGACATAAAAATCAACCTTACTTAGGACCCGACTGTAAGGACACGTCACAAGTTTGTGCCGCCGCTCTACTACATTGCAACTCGAACTTGTGGAAAGCTTGGTGTCCGCAGACTTGCCGAGTGTGTATTCGATGCGGCGATGAAACTGAGCAAACCGATGGTTCCACCGCCCCTATATCCACATGTGATGGTAACTTTTGCAGCAAATGTTGTTTTCAGTTACATCCAATTACTAGTACTTTTTGACTTGGATGTGCCACAGATAACAGCAAGTATTGTTAAGTGTTCTGGGCATTTAAATCAAGGCCATGGAATATCTACTTGAGAATGATATAGACTAATTCTAATTATATTTAAATTAAAAGCAATACTTTTTACACCGCATGGCGTAAATTTGACTAGTGCGTATTTGTATTTGACCCCACAAACTTGAAATTAACAAAGTCGATTTTACTTTCAGTAAATTGTTTGGACAGTGCGGAATACGAATGTCAATATTTAGCCAGTATCGGTCGCTGTCCTGCGATTGGTGCAGTGTGCAGAGCATCTTGTAATCTGTGCGTACCCTGCAGGTTACCTCCCATAAAACCACCATGCACAAAGAGTAAGTTTATTTACTGGCTGTAAAAACAATATTCTAAGTTCTCTAAAAGCTTGCAGAAACTACTACACCTCGTGTGACTATTGGAATAACAAAGGATACTGCGAGGCAAGTGGGGCTTACCCTCATGTGAGACACGTATGCGAGATGACGTGTGGTATATGTGAACGCTGCCCATCGTCGGAAAGGGAATCAAATACATCATCAAACTCAACTAACGGGACTGCCAGTGTCACGGAACCGATATCAAGCACACCGACAACCACTACATCTCAAATTATTCAGCAACGTAACACCAACTTTGAAAATACATGGTGGCCATAGTACATTGAATGCATATTACATCGTGGTTTTAGATGAATAATAATTATGTTAAGGTGCGGTTTAATGGTTTACCGCATCACAATTTTGATTTGGTTTTACCATTGTAAGCTTATTATATGTTTAAATTAACTATTTTATTAAACTCACGACCTTAAGATTATGAGACTCAAACGCTGCCTTTTGCGCCACCGATCCAATAGATAAATCTTCTTGCTATTAGTATACGACTTTATCTCAAAATTGCATTGTTTGATTTGAGTTATTGGAAATATTCCTAAAACATAATAAATTGTTTATGATTTCAGCCAGAATTTGTTTATTATTCGAGTACTACGGAGTGAAATGCACCAATAAAATACAATGATAAATCTCTGGTATTGAAATGCAAAAATCTTTTCAGACCGGGAATCGAATCCTGGCCGGGTGCTCCCAACCAATAAACCACCTGGGACACGAACACTTTGTAGATAATTTCGTAGCCTATTATGTTGCGTTAACTTATATCAGCGTCGTCTAACTACAGGCCCGCGAGCCGCGACCCGGACAGAATTTTTGCCGCATGCGAGCTTTTACAGTATATAGATATAATTTGTATTTTTTGTACAGTCAGTAATTTTATTAAAAACAAGTACGGTAAATTGTCTTTGGATAGCCGCAAGACTCGTGTAAATCAAGCTTACACGACTTTTCAAGTTAAATTTAAACTTTTAAATGTTTGTCTGAATAAGAAAACTGCAACACCATTCAGAATATCCCCTGTAAGGTATGAATATTCGGACGCTTCGTATACATATAGCCGCCCGCGGTTATCGTACATATACTATACATCAAATTGTAGGTATTTGCAAGGGCTACAATATATATACAAAGGAGTAATTTGCGAAATCTCGGTAAATGTTGGTCTGGATAAGAAAACTGCAGCATCTTCCAGTGCATCGCCGCTGTAATAAATATTCGGACGCTTCGTTCAAACAGCCAGCCGCCCGCGGTTATTGTATATAATCTAATTATATCAATTTGAAGGTATTTTTAACGGCTCCAACATATCTAAAGTTAATTAATAATTGGCAAACGCTCAGCACAGTTTAATTAAATTATGTATTTTTTAAGACTGTAGCCCCTCGTAAAGGGGTGTAACTTTTTACTTCCGTCTTCCGCTTTTCCGCGTTTTATATATCTATGTAAAAGAACTTTGTTGGGAAATACCCAGGTGAGGCAAAGAAGGGAAACTACCGAAATGAACTTAAAGTAGGATAGGATAGGATATTCATCTTTATCCCCGTGAATGGGAAAACCAAGGGGGTTAACACACGGGCAATCGTCAGATCACCTCGCGCCCATCGTCGGGTTACCGGAGCTATTGCAGTGTGTTGTATATGATAGACACGTTCCTTCAATTTGGTAGAACCCATAAATCCGGTGGGCTCAGGCAATGTCCGTAAAGTGCCTTGCCCAAGGACACAACCGACTAGCTAGCGACCAGTCTCGCACCTTCAACCTTTCGATTGAAAGACGACGCACTTAACCGTTAGACCAACGGGCCGGACGAAAGTTTTAAGCAAAAATAGGATACAGTAACTTTTCTTAATATTATGGAGGTTTCTCTTGATTTGAGTGATCTTCCAAAGAATTTGCGGAAAGTAAATTCTGTCGTTTTGTTTGACGGCGATTATCAAGATATTAGTTCAGTTGTTTTTCAAAAAATTCCGGACGAAAGCCTCTTAAATGAAATCGAAAACTGTGGCATATCAGGAGCATTATGTTTCTCCATCTTTCGTAGCTATCCTGAAGCTTCTGTGAGCAACTTCCGTCAGCTCACCAATTCTCAATTGATCTTCACTGTGGAACAAAAAGGAAGATTTACAGAAGATGTTAGGAATGGGACAGCTGGGCAGAAAATTACAAGGGCTTTACAAAAAATCAACCTCCACGAATTGTTTTTTATGACTGTCAATTTAGATTTTAAAGAACATAAAGAGCACATTGATCAAAAGTAATTTGTTAATTAAAGAAATTATAGTATGAGTTATAGGGCATACCACATGCTTTACTTTTTAAAGATATCTTAATATATTGTGTGTATTGTTCCTTTGATTTTGGTAAAACCCATATTTCAGGAATTAGAAAATACCCCCATGCCCCAAAAGGAGTTTATTTCCAAAAAGGCTTGTTTTCCC
>CH003338.1:263598-290593 GCA_000149265.1 Ciona savignyi | reverse complement strand
TTGATGCGGTCAATTAAATTGTTAGCGTCAATCAAATTGATGCTGTCAATCAAATTGATGCTGTCAATAAAATTGATGCTGTCAATAAAATTGATGCTGTCAATGAAATTGTTACCGTCAATCAAATTGCTGCTGTCAATCAAATTGATGCTGTCAATCAAATTGCTGCTGTCAATCAAATTGTTACTGTTAATCAAATTGTTACTGTTAATCAAATTACTGATATGACTGTCAATCAAATTAGTACTGTCAATCAAAGTACTTCATGAATGACATAATGTGAATTTATGTTGCTAGAGGAGGCACAAGGGACATCGCAGCATGTGCATAGGCTAAAAAGCACCAACTCATATAATATTGCTGAATTAAACAGAAGTTTTAATACACCCAGGTATATGTTTTATTATTACTTTACCACAATATTACTTTAGTGATTTTTGCTTCCATATACTGGATTTACGGATTACAATTAGACATTTTTCCATTTCTGCTATAAGTTTACTAATACCCAACACTGCGCTCATTATAATTATCATTATATGGCCAAATGTGCCTGCATGATGCATGCTCCCAACCAAAGTAATTCACCAGATTTCGCGACATCAGTCAGATGCATCGCAAGAACGAATTCCTCTTGAGATAACTTCCCATCATTATCGATATCGCTAAGTTGCCATATCTTTGCAAGAACCATTTGAGCCACACCGGTACCATTCAGTATGTGCCGTGCTTGCATGCCTGTGTGGGAGGCGTAAGTTAAGGAGTGCCAGGGGTGCAATTTACACCCTTTGTATATTGAATTAATAATTTAAATTTATATATATTCTTTGCCATATTTATAAATGTTTGGGTGGGAGGCGTAAGTTATGGGGTGCAAGGGGTGCAAATAATACCCTTTGTATATTAAATCAATAATTTAAACGAAGAATTAGATTTATATATATCCTTTGCCATATTTATAACTGTTTGGGTGGTAGGCATAAGTTAAGGGGTGCCAGGGGTGCAATTTACACCCTTTGTATATTGAATCAATAATTTTAACCAAGAATTAGATTTATATATATCCTTTGTCATATTTATAACTGTGTGGTAGGCGTAAGTTAAGGGGCGCCAGGGGTGCAAATCACACCAATTATATATTGAATCAATAATCTAAACCAAGAATTAGATTTATATATATTCTATGCCATATTTATAACTGTCTGCTTTTATTAGGGCCAAAAAAGTGAAAACTGTCTTAAATATAAAAATAAAATCGTTTAAAGTAACCTTAACAGTTTCCAGCCCTAGCAAAGGCAGACAGCTATAAATATGCTGATCGACACTGTTACAGCAAGGGCATAGGAAGCACAATGTTAAATTATGCATGTTGGACACATTTCGTTGCTCCTAATTAAATGTCTATTCCCAGTAGACCAGTAATAGAATTCCTAGGTCAACGGCATAGGGTTAATGATATCAAAACACCACAAATATAGGAAATTGAATCCTGTAAAATTCATGACAAATTTAATGTGTAATATGCATTTCATTTTCTTTTGTGTTACCTTAATAATATGCTTGCATAGTTTAAAGAATAATATCATGTTTCACTTAAATATTCTGTTTTACATCTAATATTTCAAGACATTCTTAAAAAACAACAAAATATTTCCAAAGCTAACCATCTGCATTATCCGCCTACCTGACATGTAGCCTGTCTTGGTTCTATCGTTGGAGTTGAATAGTTGGTTGTACTTTAGCTTGGTGTGTTTGGGTATTGCCCACTCCTGGCCTGGCCTGTGGAGATATTGGGTCCGTTTTAATGGGTTTGCCACCACAATATTTAGTGGAAAGAATGTGACTGCCACCCTGCCACTATATAAACAAACCAACGAGGGTCTAAGCAATGTCTGTGCAAGTAAAGGGACTTGACATTCACATAGAGCCTAGATTGCATAGCCAGTCACCTATACAGGTAGTATGTAATCTGCTGATTTGAATATCAGGGTTTAAATTAAGGATCGCAAATCGGTATTCGCCAACCGTTTTTTAAAGTTCGCGAATTACAAAATTTAACAAAATCGCGAAAATATAAATTACCGGTAATGATCCGGCGCTTACGCGCAAAATCGATTTGCTTGTAACCCACACATTTCGCGAATCGATTTAAAACCAATATTTCGAACCCTGAATATATAGCAAACACATTTATATGGAATGAGATGGTCCGCCCAGTCCGCTGTACCAGTTGTATGTAACACTGTCAGTTAAAAGGTGGTGAAATCAAACCCATTAGCTTGCTTGTCGGTTATGCGTTCTTTGGCAAATTAATTTCCTAAAACTTTAAAACAAATAACCGAAAACAATTTTCTGATATAAAAATATCAACGTACAACAGTAGGAAAAATTGTTCCGGTAACAATGTTGTTCTTGTTGTTCAAATATTTCAAAAAATAACAAAAATAAAAAAGTATTTCTTTGTCAAAATCTCACAAATAAAAGGTTTTTGTTGCATTGACCTTTACACAAATGTTTTTGACCTTAGTGTGAGATAACAAATCTGTCATTATATGTCATTTGAGTGTCCATATAACACTGCTATCACGTTTTCTACACTACCAGTGAGCATACCCCACCATATAGTTTAAGACAGTGGTTTTCAACCAGGGTTCCGCGGAACTTTAGGGTTCCGCCAATACAGTCTAGGGGTTCCGCAACTTTTAATTTTGAATGAATAAACATTAAATTTAAATGCTTTTTTTACATAAGACAATCAAATTATTGCACAGGGGTTCCTTAAGTCAGTAGAATGTTTCCATGGGGTTCCAGTGCAGCAAAAAGGGTAAAAATCTCTGGTTTAAGATATCAACAAGTAAAGATAATTTAACCAATACTTCATGGGGGTCCAGCAATCCGTGTGCATCACACGGATATTTGCATACTGTCATTTCAAGTAACTATCACTGATTAAAAGTTTACACTGAGGGCCTAAGAGTGTTTGGGGGTAATTACGCATGAATCTCACGTCAGAACAATGTTCACAGCGAATGGATCATGGCTTGGTGCTTTAATGGGTAGATGTAGAGTTTAGAGTTTATTTTTTGCTGACAGTCTTACACAAATAAAGTGTTTCATTAAGGTTACGATGAACAAACCAAACATTTTTGTATTTGATAAATATTTTTAAAGTCAAGTTCACTAAAGTCGTAGCCGACTTAAATTTGTTTAAACCAGTTACCAATTGATACAGAAAAGCAAAAATGGGTGTGAACATCGTCCCAATTCATGTTAATCAGGGGTGGGCAACTTCTCTAGCTGGCGGGCCAGATGTGAGAAAATTAAGTCCTTGGTGGGCCAGATTATTACATGACTAGTATTGAATATCTTAATTAGATATTTATTCACTAATGCAAGGGCCACAGTAATAGAGTATGGTTAGATACAGCTCACATTATATGGTATGGTTAGATACAGCTCACATTACAGGGTATGGTTAGATACAGTCCATATTACAGGGTATGGTTAAATACAGTTTTCGGGCAGGTCAAAATCCCTTCACTGGCCGTATGATGCCCATGTCATGTCTAATGTAAACGATCGGTTAAAATAACTTCCTGGTGCAAAAAACAAAAGATATCCCAATCACACAACGCACAATATCAATACAGACATAGAAGCACAACATGAGACATATTGCTCCCATACACAACCATACCTGGAACTCCCTTCATTCAATGAACTATGACGTGATAATGAGGTTTTTGGTGTCATCTGTGGTGATGCAGTGTCTGGGGAACCATGGTTTGGTTAGTAGGAGCAAGGTTAAGTTGCTTTTATATATATTTTAGTTAGTAGGAGCATGGTTAAGTTACTTTTATATATTTTAGTTAGTTAAATAAAGTAGGCGGAAGGTTAAGTTACTTTTATACATATTTTTGTTTCCACAATGAAAACACGAAGCAGGATATTTGGTAAAAAAATTGGAAAATAAGAAAAAAAACGGCAAAATGACAGTCGTTAAAACAAGTCTAAAGTCCAATTGATTATTTACTAGGTAAATTTAGACGTGGCAGCTACTGGAAAAAATAAGTGTTTATATAAAAAATTATTAGTTTTAAACATGAAAATAAACTGGAATGCTTTTAACTTGTTAAAGGTTTTACCCCAGAATAACTAAAGAATAAAAAGCAGGACAAGAACACAGGTCGGAACGGTATTGGTAAATGTGAAACCGAAAGTTGCAATATCTCGATTACTGGTTGATTAATTATTTTAATATAAAGCCTGTTTAAATGTTAGGAATTAGAATAAAATTATATTGCAAAACGTCCCAATTTTAAAAGCACAATAAATGATTTTGTTAAACACCCGACTCACTTAATGGGCTGATAGAAGCTGCAGGATATCCTGGGGTGGATCGACCATTCGGCACATTAGTCCCGAATCCTGTATTCATGAGTCCTCCTGTGCATTTCCAACAGATTAGTCTAGTGGTTAAGTGCATGGCATTTCAGCCGAAAAGTTGCAGGTTCGAAACTGGTCCCTGGCTAGTCGGTTGTGTCTTTGGACAAGACACTTAGTTAACATACATTGCCCCAAACCCGGTTTAACATGTTCTATTAAATTAAAGGAACTTGTGAATCATATACAACACACTGCAATAGCTCCAGTAACCCCACGGTGGGCGCAAGGTAATCTGACGATTACCCGTGTGTTAACCCCTCTGGTTTCCTATTCACGAAGATAAACATGAATATCCTATCCTTATTTACTCAGTTTAACGATGTACAAATCACTAAATAAATAAATAGAGTAGATATCCGTGTGACGTATAAATATATCTTCAGATTAGTTATCAACTAAATCAATAATGACGAACCAGTAGTCTGTGGCAAGTAATTTGCTAAAATAACATCACAGTGTGTGAAACCCGTTATTTTTAAAAGACCATTTGCTTATCTACTGCAATCACTTCACACCAATTGTTCAGTTCAAATCTACCGTATTTTAAAAACTGTTGTGTCTTATGTATGTAAAAAAGGGTCAAAGTCAATAATATTGGACATTGTGGCCCTTAAGGTCTGTAAAATACGGTATTTCCCTTCTAGCTCTATTCTATACACCAGGTTTTCAGAGTTGTAGCTACTGTAATAAGTATTAAAAAATAAAAATAAGACACAATTTAGCTAAATATCCCTGTTTACAAATTAGACACCTTCCACACTTATGGCTACTAAAGACTTCAATTAAAATGTATGTGTAAATCATGTTGACAAAAGGGTGTTTCTAAATACTACATGATCGCTTGGAGCACTTGGAACCTTAACTCCAACCCTCCAAGCGCTCCAAGAGATCCTGTAGTAATTAGAGACATCCTTTGATTCATGCTGAAAATAGCATGATTTACACAAAAATTTCAATTAAAGTCTTTAATAGCCATTAAGCCATAATTGTGGAAGGTTAGAACCGTAACTCTAACCCTGCAAGTGATCCAAGCGATCCCTGTAGTAATTAGAGGCATCGTGTATCATAGATGATGTAGAATATCTCATTAAATACCTGGAGCTCCAAACCCTGTTGGTTTCATGGACTGAGGTAATGCAATGGGGAGTTCAACTCCTTGTAACTTCATCTTGATAAGTTTCATGGCGATCGCGAATTCATGTTTGTCCATTTTCCCATCCCCTGTGATATCAGCCAATTCCCTGCGGAAAGCAACAATGAATACAGAAAGCAAGGAAGGTGACAATGTGTTTCGTAAATATGGCTTTTCTCAGACATCAATGTAACTGTATGGATCCTTGTTTTTCTTAGAACGACTTAAAAATCAGACCAATGTTAAAATACTAATTATGCATGGGTTGCACCAATTTTACTGTATGTATCATTTTTTTCTTACAATACAACAGTACAGTAACATTGGATCCTTGTTTTTCTTACTTAATAATCACACCGATTAATCAGACCAATGTTACAATGTTATTCTGGTACCAATGTCAGTGTACCGTTTCTTGTGTTATTTAAACCAATTTTATAATCAAAAACTGTTAATCCAGTTTTAGAATTAAAAATTTATTATTGGATTTACAATTTTAGACAAATCTGGCCCTACTCTTGCACCAATTTTACTGAATGGATCCTTGTTTTATTAGAACAACTTTTTAATCAGACCAATGTTACAATGTTATTCTGGTATCAATGTTACTGTATGGTTTCTTGGGTTATTTAAACGAATTTTATAATCCGACACTGTTAATCCAATTTTAGAATTAACGATTTAATATTGGATTTACAGTTTAGATTACTAGGCTAAGAACCTGCCAAGAGATTTATTCTTGAACTAAATTTGATGATTTTCTACCAGTTTAGTAACTTATTTGTTTACTTGTGTTATAAGAAAATTGTAACTATGATAAACTAGTCGATCAAAAATACCGTCATTAATGTAAATACAGTTGGGGGGCAGGTAAGGTTTTACCCCAAATCAGACAGAAACAATTGAACTCCTTCAATCGCCATGTTTTTTTAATTAATGGATGTTTCTTCCCAATTAACATATTTGATTTATTGAACCAACCGTCCCACAGGACACAACCTCATAGCAAACATTTATAGGAAAAATCACAAAATTTAAAACATTTGGATTGTTGTAAATATGTTTGAGTTTAAGTGGCCAAAAATATATTAATGACATCAACTTAAATACACTTCGGTAAAAAAAAACAGGTCAAATTTTTGGTCAAAAGTTTATAGAGGAAGCCACACTATTTAAAGCATGCAGATTGTGTCAAAAACAAGTTTGAGTTGAAGTAGACAAGATTTTCATTGACATCAACGTTAATACACTTTCTTCAAAAAAAGGTTAAATTTTTGGTCAACTAAGTGGTTTTTGTCCAAACGATTATCAATTATTGCTTTTAACCCCTCAAATACAGGTTTTAACCCCTCAAAATTATTACTGTCTATCTACTCTTAACTCTTGGTTTGGGTGTTGCTGACGCATTTTCACCATTGTTACACAATTCTAACAACCATTCATTTACTTCCCTGTTTCATAACTGATATTTATGGAAATAATAATTGTGGTTTGCTGTGCCAATAATGTCTACACTCTACTTAATTTATTTGGAAATCGGGTCAAGATTTATATGTTCAACCAAGGCTAAATATTAATAGTGTAGTTCAACAAACATTGCATCGAGATTTAACTGATGTAAAAATAATCGGTTAACCGTTAACCGATTTTCTTTAAACTACCATCAAATCGGCATTGGTTTTTGGCAAAAAAAGTTAAAGGTCGGGCAGTCGTAAATATAATAAGGTTTAACAAGAACTATAAGCTGAAAGTATGAATTAGGATATTCAAATCAGGCATCAGGTTTAAAGATATGAGCATTTTTTCTCGGTGCCGATTTGATGTTAGCTTAAATTAACAGTTAACCATGGTTAACCGTTAATTTTTTGTACTTCTAGTTGAAAATAAGGAATTTCAGGACATCAAACAAAAAGGATTCCCATCGTAATCCCCCACAACACCCACCATATTCTGCCCAGTATAACAGGTGGAAGATTGCATTGCAGCAGGAAGTTCCTTGCTTGGTCTCCGCTCAGGAACCCAGCCACCGGCATCAGGTTATTGAACTGCGTGTCATAGTTTCGTCTCTCATCGGCAGTTATCACCCACTGTACTGTGGAAGGTGCTGCAAGGAAATTTTATGTTAAATCAGGGCCAATAATCCATGAGAATAACGCAAGTTTCTACTCGCATGTTTACTTGCGTGATACACACTGTTCGAGTAAGAATTTACCCTTGCATATAAAAAACTAATTACTGTTTAATGGCGATCGCTTTCTATTACAACTTGAGTATAACCTTTTTATTATACACATGGCGCATCCGAATACTGAAGTCTACAATACTTACAGCACCATTATAATGTAAGATTGTTATAATACCAGATTTAAATAGTTGTTACGTCTTAAAAACTAAAGTTGCAAGCCATGTTTACTCCTGTTACTCGCGTGAGCTTCCATACCCGAGTGAATTTCCACTCAACCTAAATTTGATGAATTTTTGGCGCTATTAAATGCAGCAATAAAACTAATACATCATTCAAAAGTAGGTTTTTGCCGGATTTCAAAATTTTTGGCCTAAATGTTGCACCATGCCTGCCTCTAAATACTACAGGACCGCTTGGACAGCTTGGATCGCTTGGATCTCTTAGATTGTTATGGAAGGTAATTTTAACCCTGTCCCAAAGACTAATCTCAACCCCAGAACTAACTTTAACGGCAACCCTAACATTAATATCATGCCTTTTGTAATTACGAAGTATAGTAAGCGATCCAAGCGCTCCAAGCGATCCAAGCGCTCCAAGCGATTCAAGCACTCCATGCGATCCAAGCTGTCCTGTATTACTTAGGAGGTACCGGCACTATGCCAGCAATATCAATTAGCATCATACCAAATACTTTCGTAAATTTTTAATTAGAACTAACCTTAAACCAGTGTCTAAAAATAAGACAATCATAAATACTTATATTATAATGAATATGGTCATTTGGATTAAACATTCTTTAACATATGCAGTGAAATGGTAGCAGAGATTTAATTAAGTTCAATTAATCCCAAATAACCACCCATCACTACTTACCTTGGAAGTTTGTGGCCATTGGCATTCCAAATCCAGGGGCAGTGTTGGGGCGTATGTATTGAGCCATGTTTTTACATCAATCTACAAATATCATCAAATTCTTTTCAAATAATATCCACAATCCACCATGCCCAGAGAGTGGGTGAAATAATGACGAATAAAATCCAAGTGTCCGAAAGTTAATATCCTATGTACAAGAAATGGTGGGTTGGGTCTCAGTCTAATAAAACAGTTCACAGAACTAAACCTGGAAGTGGATGAATATCATTAATTACCTTGGGTGGTAGTGATATGACTGGTTGGTAGGGTTAGACAATACCGGTACCTCTAAATACTACAGGAGCGCTTGGACCGCTTGGAGCGCATGAAGCGCTTGGAGCGCTTGGATCGCTTACTATACTTAGTAATTACAAAAGCCATGATATTAATGTTAGGGTTGGGGTTAAAGTTAGTTCTGGGGTTGAGATTAGTGTTTGGGACAGGGTTAGGATTACTTTCCATAGCAATCTAAGTGATCCAAGCGATCCAAGCGCTCCAAGCGGTCCTGTAGTATTTAGAGGCACCCAGACAATACACTATAGATAAGATTTTCGGATTTTATGTATTTGGTATATGCTGTTTATCTCATACCAATACACTGTATTGTCTTTAACATTAGGCTCCATAACAATTAGTTTTCACAGTTTTGGCGAGCAGTTTTCTTTTCTCCATCTTTCCCTCTTTTTAATGTTTTTCCCGCTTTATTTCACGTCAAAAATCGGCCATAGCCCATATTTCTTCTAAAGTGCTATTTCACCAGCTAAACGATATCATACGTCCTTACTTGAGCTGAGGATATAATAACTAAGTTGCAGAATTGGGAAACCATAAAACTGAGTAAGACATGCTCTTTTATGGCTTGTGAAACTGAACCGTGAAACAAATACGCAAACAAACTTTACAACCAATCCCGAATTGCTAAATGTGTACAGAGCTCTTAACCATACGGACTACAGCATCAATAAATAAAAATGTTGTTTTTAAGATCGTACCCATACTTTATAAACTTGGCGAATTGGCGGGTGTATAATTTGTATATTGACGGTTGAAAATTAATATTTGAGGTTTAATAACAGTAATGATTAGTGCTGAATACATATTCTACTATTACCTAATGCTTTGAAGCAATGGCTGAAAACTTAATTTCCTTAAATACCAAGACAGACCGGATATTTATATTTAGCCCATGAATGGAAAAACACAATGGGCGTTCATATCATTTGACCATCGTCAAATTATCTCGCGCCAACCGTTGGGGTACCGGGGCTATTGCAGTGTGTTTTGTATGATTTTAATTATAACATTAAAAACCTATGATGGGCTGTACTAGACTATTTTTTATAACTGGTTTCTAAATGGGTCGCCACACATACTGTATAACAATCGGTCGCGCTAACCATTCGGCCAGACATGATGTATATGGATATGATGGAATATTCATGTTTATGCCTCCGCAAATAAAAAAAACAAGGAGGTTAACACTCGGGCAATCGTCAGATCTACCTCGCGCCCAAGACCGTTCGGGTTACCCGGAGCTATTGTAATGTGTTGTGTATGATAGACACGTTACTTTAATTTGGTAGAACCCAATAATCCGCTGGGCTCAGGCAATGTCACGTTAAGTGCTTCTGCCCAACCGGTTTTAACACCTACAACCTTTCGGTTGAAAGGCGTCGCACTAAACCGCCAGGACTAACCAGGTCGGACTATGAATGGGTCGCGCTAACCATTCGGCCACACATGCTGTAAATGAATCGGCCGCGTAAACCATTCGGCCACACATGCTGCATATGAATGTCGCGCTAACCATTCGGCCGCATATGCTCTATATGAGTCAGCTTTTAATTTGAGTTACTTACATCGTAAGGATAAAACCTATTGTTGCTCCAGTAATAAGTGCTTTACAATATATGTCAGATGATTATGTTCCATTGTGTTCGTAATTAATCGTGTAAAGTTAATTAATGAATAATCTTGGCCACTATTCAATTATATCCCGTGTAAGTCTCGTGATTAATAACACACCATCAATATAACAAGAGGATATTTCACGTTTTCCGGCCCGGGTATCGTAGTCAATTTGAGCGTTCGCAAACGATTTATAGACCCTACAATATGGTTTAAATCGGTTCTTGCATCATGATTCATGTTTTACAAGTGTTTGATATAGGATAAGATATTCAGTTTATCCCCGTGAATGGGAAAATCAAGGGGGTTACCACACGGGCAATCGTCAGATTACCTTGCACCCATCGTCGGTTTACCACAGCTATTGCAGTGTGTTGTATATGATTTACACGTTCTTTTAATTATACATGGAAACCATTATTCCTCTGGGTTTAGGCAATGTCACAACCGACTAGCTAGCGAACGGTTTCAAACCTGCAACCTTTCGGTTGAAAGGTGTCGCTTTAAACTAACCAGATTAAAACGGGATGCCTCAATAAGCCGACATTAACCAAATAAACATGTTCAACAATTTTAATTTACCCATTATAGTGAAAATACACATGTAGACATATATAGGGCTACACGTTGCATATTAAAGAGTTGTACACGTATTAAGTAACAATAAACGAGTTGTTTTTGTTTATTTAATGTCGCACATCGGATAATGTATCCATGGTAACTCAAGAGCATGACCGTATATTCGTACAAATAATGTTCAAATGTGAGTATTTGTTTTACTACTTGACTGGGGAGCTTTTATCACACGCAACTACTGTAACTATAAAAAGAGAGAAACAGTATATTATTGGAACAATGTGTAGAATGATTCACTTCCATTCAGATATGAAGAAAGATTTTTAGTTGCAGATTTTTACCGAGAGTCTTCACCAAAAGTAAGATGTTTATAAAATAGACTTTAGATTTGTTTATTTTCTTCTTTATTAAAATTAGGAGTATAGTCCTTAATTAATACAATAATATTGTGTTGGAAAAGTAATAGGAAAAGAGGGCGAATCAGTCGCTGAAATATCTCAAATTGAATAAGGGGTATAATACGCAAATGTTAGTCACAGACAAAATATTATTAATCAAAAAAGTCTGAAATACGAGTCTAATAATACAGCAACAAAAATGTAAAGTTGTAGAAAAATTTCATTGTTTTTATTTTTTTATAATAATCCCAGTAAAATTAATATGTAGATTAAAAAGGCATGAATTTATTTTATTCGCCCGATACAATCGCCTCGAAGTAAAACAAGGACGTAAATGTTACTGATTGGATATTCATGCTTATCCCCGTGTAATTCCACACGCTCAGCCGTTAGCTTATGCTGCAGCTATTACAGAGTATTTAAATTATAGTGCTTTATAATAAATTGATCTTAATTAATATGTGTTTAATTTTATATTTGCTTAGCTTTGGCGGCAACGTACGCTGTACTTAATTATTTGTATCCCCTTTTTAGGACATTTTTACCGACTGTTCGTTTTGTGGTCATTTACTGATCTTGTTTAAATTAATACTAAGGCAAAATATGTAAAAACTAAACTAAACACTTTAAATAACTTAACATTTTTAACAATACTAAATCTACTGAACCGGGACAATGTTTGTTATAAATCTTGCACAAAAACAAAATCAACCAGATGGTGGTCTGGGTGAATACCGAGTCATATACCTGTCTGGTTGCAGTTTATTTTTTTGTAACGTAATTAGTATATCTTTACTATTCTTTCTAAACATAACAAAAACTAACCATCTCCAGCAGGGGCAGTTTGCACCCACGATGAACACAGATGCGGCGCCTGGAGTCGATGATGGGGTTTATAAGTTCAAAGCTCCACCTGTTATTCCTGCACAACCGAAGAACGATGAAACCCTCGCGATTATAGGAGCCGTGGCGGCTTGTGTTATGATCGGAGTCGTGATGTTCGTATTATGGAAGGTATAATCAGTGATGGGATTCAAAATTTAAAAAATAGGTTATATTTTGTATCGTACTTACTAATAACAAGTTCCGTAGAAAGTCTAATGTCTGTAAAAAAGCAAAAATCGGATCAGTGATTATCCCGACGTTCCAAGAACGGGTTCGACCGAACTCATATGTGAACCTCTTGAATACTATCACTGGGTTTAACCCCTGGGTTGATGTGGTATTTCTATCACGGTGTGTGGAAAATCAACGTTGAAAGATTTATACACGTTTTTTGTTCAATAACTCGTTAGAAAAATCCATGTTGTAAGAAATTTATCACAGTTATCGCAAGATAGCTTGTATTTAAAGAACGGGGCTATTACAGTAAATACGAAGTTCACAATCGATCTATCAACTGCTGGTTTCAATGCTCACTTTATTCGGCTAACGGTTTAACGTTCTAACCCGCCATAAGATACTCATGTGGGTACCACATGGGCATTGCCATAAACGTTGTATTTGTTTATTTAATGAATTAAACTTGAAACGATTTAAATTTGCTTGTGATTTTAATTTTAGTCCGACTCGTTGGTCTAACGGTTAAGTGCGTCGCCTGTCAATCGAAAGGTTGTAGGTGCGAAACTGGTCGCTAGCTAGTCGGTTGTGTCCTTGGGCAAGGCACTTTACGGACATTGCCTGACCCCAGCGGATTAATGGGTTCTACCAAATTGAAGAAACATGTCTATCATATACAACACACTGCAATATCTCCGTAACCCGACGATGGGCGCGAGATAATCGATTGCCTGACGATTGCCCGTTTGTTAACTTCCTTGGTTTTCCCATTCACGGGGATAAAGATGAATATCCTATCCTAATTCCTATCAAGAACAACTTTAATTAGCGAGCGATTAGTTTCGAATAAACAACCTTCCAGCTAACAGTCAGGCGCATACCGCCTAACGCAAGCGGTTGGTTTCGAACATACAGCCTTTCGACTGATAGCCAAACGCATACCGCCTAACGCAACGAACCAAATTTATTCGAAACTTTGTACAATTACGCGAACAACTTTCCAGCTAACAGTCAAACACATACCGCTTAACGCAAGCGGTTGGTTTTAAACGCACAGCCTTTCGACTGATAGCCAAACGCATACAGCCTAACACAAGCGGTTGGTTTCGAACACACAGCTTTCCGACTGATAGCCAAACGCATATCGCCGAACGCAAACCGCCTAACGCAACGAACCAAATTCACACACAGATGATGGAACGTAAACAACGGGAGATGGCGAACTTACAACGTTTCATTAATGGCTCTGATGACGTAGAAGCTGACGTCACACATGACGTAGATTCGGAAGTCAAAGTCACAAACTCGAAGATAGAAGCGAAAATCTCCAATCCCCCACACAGCACGCTGATAGAAGGGAGCTCGATGAAGGGTCCGGACCTCATCCTCCCCCCTCTCACCCCCCTCTCGCCCATCCACACTTCCACCACGTTCAGCAACAAGGAGGAACTGGCCAGTGGGGATACTGGATACCACAGTGGGTTCTGCAGGTGGGGTTTGGTCTGCTCTGAGTTGATGGCCGTATCGTTAGCGCGGGAAAACCGAGGGGGTTAACACACTGGCAATCGTCAGATTACCTCGCGCCCACCGCCGGAGCTACTGCAGTGTGTTATTTGGTGAACCTATTAATCCGTCAGGTTCAGGCAAGTGCCTTACCCAAGGACACAGCCGAATAGCTAGCGAGCAGTTTTCGAGGCGTCGCTACAACCCACCAGCAGACTAACCGGTCGGACGTTAAAACCTTAGTCAGGTAAAAAATCAGCCTCGTACGAATTCGGACCGTGTTGTACCCGGGGATGGAAAATCTCAGGAGCATATTTAAATATAAAATCATATGCCACCTCTCGCGCCAGCAGTCGAGTTACGAAAAGACGAGTTTCAGTGTGTAGAAAATAATTAGTGTTAGACGTTATGGCGTTCAACAAACATCAAGTAAATACGTTGACCAAAAACACAAAGACCTGGTCATAACGGGTTTCGATGTCAATACCTCTCGGCTGATGTTCCAATGCGTTATTGTGCACCCAACTTCACCGCCACTGTACATTATACGTGGGAACATGGGGTATAGGTTTGAAACCTCGGCCTCATATCGCGAGGTATAAATAACGTAACTTAGTGTTTTTAGGAGGGACAATGGGAACTCACTACGTCATAGAAACCAAACAAAGGGAGGTTTCGATGACCTCGAACTCGACTTGGAACACCCGAGCGATATAATATCGTCGCTCAAAGAAAGTCGGGAGAAGTTGAAAGGAATAATGGAACAAAGAAAAGAAGCTTCTAGAAGAACGATTCAAGTAATTCCTATTTTCATCTCCAACTGTTGATGTATATGAAGTGCAATTCAAAGCTTATTGACGCAGTTTCAACAGTGTTAATGGGGTCACATGTCTGTTCTTTGTTTTTGTGTGGAACATTCATGTTTATCATGTGAATGCTGGGAAAGCGCATGTTAACACCGGCAATCGTAAGATTACCTTTCTTGGCTAGTTTTTTTAGTTAGTTTAGTTTATTTTTGTTTCCACGATGAAAACATAAATCAGGATTATTGAACAAATGGAAAACGGGAAAAAACGCCAAAACGACAGTCGTTATAACACGTCTAAAAACAAGCAGTAATTTATTAAAATTCGGTAAAATTAGACGTGGCCGCTAAATCCAAATCAAGAAAAAAATAAAATAAATAAATTAAAAAATAATAAATTGTTTTAAAAGAAAAATTACACTATTACGGCTTTGTGCAATTACGCGCCTCTCTCTATTATTAGTCCCAGAAGCTTAGTGGGTTAGTTTCTGAATTTCAACAGAAAGGTTGCAGATTCGAAACTGGTCGCCAGCTAGTCGGTTGTATTCTTGGGCAACCAGGCACTTAATGGACATTGCCTGAATCCAGCGGATTAATAGGTTCTACCAAATTAAAATAAAACATGTGAATCATACACAACGCACTGCAAGATCTCCAATAACCCGACGGTGGAAGCGAGGTGATCTGACAATTATAATAACGACCTTGTGTATTTTAATCTACGGGGATATATATATAAATATCCTATCGTAATATGTTAATTTTATTCCAATTTTGGTGAAGGGACCCTGCAGTTCTGCTCTTACTAACCGGTTAAGCTAAAAATTAACTGATTTTCATCTTTGAAAAACTAAGCAAAGACAATAATTCATATTACAGGCTTTGACTGAATGTCAACAACTACTGAATTCAAGTAGAAGCGAAGTAATCAACGACTCCACGACGATTCGTGAAGAGAAAAGAAGTTTCAGAAAAGCGAGAGAAGAGAGAAAAAGGCACAGCGTCACGCATCGCTACCTCCGGTATTGGAACAGGAGCAGTCAGGCGACGAGGGATCGGAAAGATTCATTTCTTTTCATGGAGGTTGGTGTTGATACAAGAATAGGACAGGATATTCATGTTTATCCCCGTGAATGGGAAAACCAAGGGGGTTAACACACGAACAATCGTCAGATTTCCTCACGTCCATTGTCGGGTTACAGGAGCTATTGCAGTGTGTTGCGTATGATTCACACGTTCCTTTAATTTGGTAAAACCCATTAATCCGCTGTATTTAGGCAATGTCCGTTAAGGGCCTTGCCCAAAGACACAACCGACTAAGAAAATGACCCCGACTTAATCACAAGAATGTTGATTAAGGATTAGTACCCTTGAATTGTTTCTTTTCATGGAAGTTACTTTGGATATAAGAATGTTGATTTGGAAATAGTCCCCTTGATTTTTTGTATACGACGGGATTACAAGGGCAGGGCAAAAATCCGCGCGAGTAACACGAGTACGGCAAACGATTTTGCGGTAAACTCGAGTTACTCGCGTAAGCTTCCACATGCGAGTGAATTCTTACTCGCCCAAAATTTGATGGATTTTTGGCCCTTCAAAGGGTACAGAAACCGCGTTACCTCGACCTGGTACAATACCACCCTGTATCTAGATAGCTTAGCGTTCCCACAGTCCGACTTGGGCACTTACCCTGATAGCATTTAGTTACAAGGAGATTTGGTACTTTGTTTTCTCACCACGAATGGGTTACGCCACCAAAACATCATCCCGAAATGTATATACATTTTCCGAGGCTTAGTTTCGAACCATATTGGGTTTGTTGCTAAGACCGGTTTGTATGTAAGTCGGTATATGTATCGGTCGCGTTAACCATTCGGCCACACGACCGTACTATTATCACAGAAATGTTTTTTTAACCGAGCCAAGTTTCGAACCCATGATGGGCTCGTCACTGGGACCGTTTTTGTACAGAGTCGGTATATGTATCGGTCGCGTAAACCATTCAGCCACACGAATGAACTTGTATCCCAGGAATGGTTCGACGGTCTCCACATCCACCATAAATTGCGCCAGATAGCGGAAGAAGTGTTCCTGCTTCGATCCCAACATCTATCGGACGTCGAACGAGATCAAGACGAGAGAGATTTGATCAAAGACTCCGTCGCTGTGATCACGTGAGTTGGAAGCTATTTCCTCGGTTGCAAAGGCTTAACGAAATCTCGGCATCCTCAAATACTGAGTGTGATGACTTTCACCTTGTGTATGTGCCGATTACTTAACTTTACAGCGTGTATTGTATACGCGCACTATTTAGACATTTTAATTTAGTTTATTTTTGTTTCATGATAAAAATATGAAGCAGGACCTTCTATAAATAAATGAAAACTGAAAAAGAACGGCAGACCAACACTTCTTTAATACACATCCATAATCAAATTAATTGTTTAGTAGGGGTATAGGAGGCGTTCAACTAATTATTTTCCCTATTCTCCAATGCAAACTGACCTCACAAAAACGACTGTCACTCAAAATCCTGACATAGGAAGTCTTAGATTTTTTTACAATTTAAAATTGAAGCTTGTATCTGCAACGTAAACTCAAAACCCTACAAAATTTTGTTTAAAAATTTTGAGCCCATACCCCTTCGTACATCGGCAACTTTTTTCCAACAAAACAGCTAGCAGATGCACATTCAACACCTTTATTTTACAAAGCACTGCTCCACGATTACAAAACTTTACAGCTAAACGAGAACACCGGCGCGTAGCCTAGCACATGCTGCTTTCAACAAAACAAACATTGGGGAATCACCACTATTGTTACTCAGCAAAACGCTCGTTTAAAAACAATGACTTATGGAGGGTACCACTCGTCACATCCTGCTGTTCATAGAGGTCTTAATTGGTTATACGTCATCTATAGCCGTGGCCACCAAACCTAAAAAATAGAAAAATGGTTCACAGCACTTACTGTATGTGCCGACAAATTACGCGGTTTGAAACATTAACTGTTTTCATGCATTTAAAACTTTCAATCCATTTCGATACGCATACTTACAAGTTGGTATTTTGATTCTTGTCATTTCATGTAAATCACCACCAGGCTTCAGTAGAGTGCCCCATCTTTGGTTCAACCACAGACTCTTTATAAATAGAATGTCTATGGTCCAACTGATTAAAAAATTGTCGTCCATTTACTGTGCAATTGTTAGGTCGAACCAGCCGCTGGTTAGTCCATTGGATTTATGCAATGCAATTCGCCTAAACCAAGTGGAATGATGGGTTCAACACATTGCAATAGCTCCGGTAGAGGTCGCGGAACATCTTACTTAATCTGACCGTTGCACTTGTTTGTGTGAGGATAAGGCTTTTGAACCCCGACCCAGTAATAAACAACAAATAACAAAAATAAACCTAATGCTCCGTACACTTCACACAGATCATGCGAGAAAGATGTGAAAAGAGCGAAATCGTTGGTGATGCAGATGAAAGATGATGTAGCTGCGAGGTTGGAAGGTTGCAAACGATCCTCACTTTCTTCCAAACCGACATCAATCGATGACGTCGCGCCATCCGAACCCGAGAAATCTTCCAGGTTTCGTATCACACTCCCCAGAAGAAATAATAAAGTGGCCTCTTTGGAGCCACCAAGTGTCGATGACGATCGGTGTCCGAAGTGTTTCCATTTCCGATGCAAATGCGCGAATATCCTGTCGCTTGGTGGCGGTAACAAGTCGAATAGTAGTAGGGAAAGTCCCACAGTCGAGAAAGACCAAGAAAGTTCGAACCCTCAGGAAAAAACAGAAAAACACAAATTGACCTTAAAACTCGTCCCGACGGAAACGGAAATGGCGTCAGCGGATGAGGATTTAACGGAGCGTGAAGTTAAAAAAGCACTGGGGCGTGTCGACTCCATTGTTTCGGTTGTTAGCGCCATCAAGCGGAACGATAACGGACAGTGGAATATTGTCGTCACTTCCACACGGTCACGTGTTTCAAACATCCGATTTAATTGGCGGAGACGTACTTACGTCATTGGTATGTTAAATGAGGTTGAAATAACCTCGTGAATCGAGCTCAGGTTCTTTGTAACAAGCACTGTCCGTCCGGTTAGTCTAGCTGTTAAGTGCGTCGCCTTTCAATCGAAAGTTTGCAGGTGCGAAACTGGTCGCTAGTCGGTTGTGTCCTTGGGCAAGGCACTTTACGGACATTGCCTGAACCCAGCGGATTAATGAGTTCTACCAAATTGAAGGATCGTGTAAATCATACACAACACACTGCAATAGCTCCGGTAACCCGACGGTGGGCGCGAGGTGATCTGACGATTGCCCGTGTGTTAACCCCCTTGGTTTACCCATTCACGGGGATAAACATGAATGTCCTATCCTATCCACTACGTGTTTCGTTGCAATTGCACGTTTAACGCCGCATATTGTGTCATTCTGGCAATTAATGATTTATTATCGCGCAGTTTCGAACCCATGATGTGCTCGTTACTTAGAATTTTTGTATTCACCTCTGCTTATGTGTCGGTCGCGTTAACCATTTGGCCACGCGACCTTATTTTGGCAATAAATTCTTTCAATTTTGAATTAAACAAATGCTCTGTCACTATGTTGGGTTCAAACCAATTTCATTAAAAAAGAGAATTTTCCTTACTGACCATATAATGACGTAATACTAGCATACCTGCAGTTTTCATCCACTGTCTAATACACACGATACATTAGCTTGATCCGACTCCCAGTGTGAAGATATTCATGTTTATCCACGTGAATGGGAAAACCAAGGGGGTTAACACACGGGCAATCGTCATATCACCTCGTGCCCACCGTCGCGATTTCAGTGCATTGTGTATGATTCACACGTTCCTTCAATTTAATAGAACCGGATAATCCGCTAGGTTCAGGTAATGTCCGTTAAGTACCTTTCCCAAGGACTAGCTAGCGACAAATTTCGAATCGGACACCCTTCGGCTGTCGTGCAAGGCACTAACCCAACAAGCTGATCGGCCGGACAAAAAAGAATAAACTAAACGAAAATTCACTACCAACACTAGCGAGCTAGAAGTTTGAACCCAAAACCTTTACGCTGAAATGCGAAAAATGAACCAACTGATCTATGCAACTGGGCATGCACCCACTATCCTTGCTTTTCGACCCATTGCGAATCTATTTCCACTTCTTCCATTTCAACTCACGAATATTACACCTGTATTCCGTCATTCGTGTGCTCATGTACGCCCTCTATATGTACAACGTCAAGCTACAAAATCACGATTCGAGCGCCGGCACGATTCCGACGTGAAAATAAAACAAAAAGAAATAAAAATCAAAACTAGAGGTCCATCTTCGTCAGCACAACACAGGGACTGTCATTAAGCATATTGTAGTCTAATAATGGTCGTGGTGACGTCATATCACGTGTGATCGCCAACCAATCAGATGCGCTGGATTTTTGTTGATGTGTCATGTCGTCATCGTTCACTTGAAGATAAGAATTCGCCAAATTTCGCTCCAACTGTGGGATTTGATGCTTAGATAAGCGATCCAAGGTAACCAACGATAACCGTTAACCCTAATAACAGTAAAGGACTTATGTTTATCCCAGTGAATGGAAAAGTGTAAGGTCCATTGGGGGCAATCGTCAGATCACCTTGCGCCCATCGTCGGGTTACCGGGGCTATTACAGTGTGTTGTATATGATAGACACGTTCCCTTAATTTAGTAGAACCCATTAATCCGCTGGGTTCAGGCAATGTCCGTAAAGTGTCTTGCCCAAGGACACAACCAACTAGCTAGCGACCAGTTTCGCACCTGCAAACTTTCGATCGAAAGGCGACGCACTAAACCGCCGGACAAGTCGAACAAACATCAAGTTAACAGAACCACCACACCACCCTAATTAACCAACCGTTAATAATTTGGACGATTCACCGTAATAACAGAAATAAATTCATTTTTATCCCAGCGAATGTGAAGTGTAAGAAGTGTTACCACACGGGCAATCGTCAGATTACCTCGCGCGCACCGTCGGGTTACCGTAGCTACTACAATGTTTGTATATGATAACAGAACCACCACACCACCTACCTCGCTGATAACCACGCAACAATTCCTCATCCACGTATTGTGCATCGGGATGACGTCATTGAACGTTGATTCACTGTGAATAATGCATTGTCAGCGATATTTAGTGGTAACTTCTAAGTCATATACCAATTTTACCAGTTCCAATCTGGTTGTGTCTTTTACAAGGCACTTGGCGGACATTGCCTTAAGCCAGTGAATAAATGAGTTTTACTAAATTAAAGAAAGCCTTAATCATACACAACACACTGCAATAGCTCTAGTAACTTGTTTATTGTCCGTGTAATACAGTTTTCCCATTCAGGGATATTTAAAACATGGCAATATTATAATAACAACATCTATTACATTCACAAAAGGTGTTAACTAAAGCTCTGCATTGAAATTGCTGTGACGTTGTCTGAAGGTAAATATACGAAGAAAGTAAACAAACTATAAAACTCCCTCACTTTATTGGATCCATGGATTCTGCATGAATGTAAGTTTCCCTACTTCCATTATCAGTGACATCATCAGTAGTATCTATGACAACAGCACTAATTTTGATGACATCATCAATGTTTTCAAAGACATTATCAGATTTTTTGATGATGTCATCAGGTTTTTTGATGATGTCATAAGATTTAATGACGTCACCACTTCGTTGAAAGACACCTGAATTTTTGATGACATCATTTGCATTTTGGATAACGTCAAGAGAATTTTTGATGACATCATTGGCGTGTTGAATGACAACAGAACTTTGGATGACGTCATTGGAAGATTTGATGACATCAGCAGAATGTGGTATGACATCATAATGCTTGTTACATCCAACATGGCCGACATCCCCCCTCGACGGCAGGGTCAAACCGAGTTTATCTTTCATTGTTAGGTCATAAAAGACATCTTTAAAGCTAGCAGCAGAATTTGCGGTATTCTGGGTAAACGGAAGAATTTGGGACTTTCCCCTCTCATGGGTACTGGTCTCCCCAGCTGGGGTGTTACTACCCCCAATCTCATATTGGGTACTTCCCCCACGCACGTGGGTTGATACTGGTTTGATGGGTTTCCTCACATTATCGCGGAGTTTGTACAACCGGAGCATTCGCTTGTCCAACCATCCACATATCTATGGGAGGAATGGTTAACAGTGAAGTCATGGTGTATCATGCATATCAATTAGTTGGAAATAACTGAATTTTCATACAGTTAGTTACCCTAGGACAGTGTATCATGCATATCAGATATTAGTTGAGAAAAAACTGTAAAACGCATCAAATGCTGTGAACTACTTTTGTATGTTAAGTAACAAGGCAATTAGTCGAGAAAAATTAACTGATTTTGCACATGATCAGTTACAATAGGCCAGGGGTCGGCAACCTGCGGCTCTTTTATCCTTCTGATGCGGCTCTTATTATTTTTATTGCAACTGTAACAAGCGGTTAATAAGTTTAATACCCATGCATAAGTGAAACAAACAGAAGAACAGTTGCGTTTTTATCTAACACAGTGTTGTTTTCGTTTTATTACACAAATATTTTTAATTTTGCGGCTCACAGTAATTTTTATTTTGTGGAAAATTGGTAAAATGACTCTTCAAGTGCAAAAGGTGAACAAAAACCCCCTAACACCCCACATCTCAGATGGGTATTCCCCTCACAACCCACGTCTCAGATGGGTATTCCCCCCAAGCCCCCCATACCCACCTCATCTGTACTATGTTGTTTGAGCATATGCTGATAAAGCTCCAGACTCCCACCCAGTATGAAGCAGCTGTAGATGGGACAGCGCTTGTACAGGTCGCCTTGTTCTGTGGTTCGATGCGTAGTTCTGTGGGGGGGGGTTAAACCCTGGGTTTAAGTGGTAAACATCCTTTGAAGAACCGATGTGGGTATGATGACAAATATTGGTGTCACCTAACTTTTCTTATTATTACTATTAGTTAATTATTTGTACATAAGGTTATATAAATAAGCAGTTTTTTTTCTAATTTTAGTCCTTGCAATTAGGCAAGTGTTTCGGTGATAGCTATACGGTGGTATCTTGGGCAAGGCACTTAATAGACATTGCCTAAACCCAGTGGAATTATGGGTTCTACTAAATTAAAGGAACATGTCTATCATATACAACACACTGCAATAGCTCTGGCAACCCGACGGTGGGCGCGAGGTGATCTGACGATTGCTGATGTGTTAACCCCCTTGGTTTTCCCATTCACGGAATAAACATGAATATTCTATCCTATCCAGGTTGTGCACACATAATCAACTCCATTCATGATAAATCATCCACAAAATGACTCCACCATTACCTGAGAGCGAATGCTTTAACCTCTGAATAAATGATCTCGAGGAACTTGGAGTTCTGAGTGTCGTGGTGTTTGTAGTAAACCATCTGACTTCTATTCCTCCACATATCCTTCTTAGACCTGGAGGGGGGAGGGGGGTTATTTTATTGAACAAATTACTGCAATGTTTTTTTTTGGGGGGGGGGTGTAGGGCATCAAAGCAAATTTATGTCAAGCCTTATTATTTACTTATTCAGGATTATCGTCTTAGGGTATTGGGCTAGGCAAATTAAACAAAAAGTAAAAAAGGTTTATTCTAGAATACCAAAATTTATATATATTTTTTTGGGGGGTGGGAGTGGGGGGGGGGGCTAGATTTTGAACCTATGGTGGGCTCGCCATCAAGACCATTTTTTGAATAGAAGTCGATATATGTGTCATGTTAACCATTCGGCCACAGTTTTCCAGCATTTTTAGATCACAATATTGCATGGTCTTTCATCTTTTGTTTGGCCTTGGTTTCGTACCCGCAATGGAGTCATCACCAAGACCGATTTTTTATGTTAAAATCGATGTATCGGTCACTTTAGCCACACAACCATACTCTAGTAAACCAACTAGTACATAACTCGAACATTTAAAGGTATCAATTCTTAGTACCACAAAAACTGATAAACATATGCTATGAACACATGTAGACTTAAGGTTTTCAGAAAAAGGATATATTCACTAAAGATTGCTAAGTTATAACAACAAACTAAAGTATTTGACATTAATTTGAAAAGTCTGAATATTTTAATGAAATCGTCACCTTGACTTTCCGTTCCAGACCTGGTCGGCGATCGGCACATTTCCAGGGGATTCCCCTTCATCATCATCATCATCGGAATCATGGACGACAAACCTGTAACCACAGGTTCTTGCAAGGACGTTATGTCATTTATACAAACATGATGTAATTCTTAATCTGCTGGGTTCAGGCAATGTCCGTTAAGTGCCTTGTCCAAGGACAAAACCAACTAGCTAGCAACCAGTTTCGAACCTTAAACCTTTCGGTTAAAAGGCGTCGGACTAAACCACCAGACTAACCGGTTGGGTTATGACACGCATCTACACATTAATACGTACACATCTACACATCAATACGTACACATCTTCTTTATGACTGGTTATCTCATGCTTGAGCAAACGTTCCCTGGTTCCAAACGTCCGACGACAATCATTGATGACGCAGAGAAACAATGAATGGTCACGTTCCATGTGCGTCTGCGATAATATGTTGGTAACTCATTTGCGACATGGAGGAAAAAATATAAAAAAAATCAAATTATCTTTTGTATTCTTGTATTGGAGCCTGGAGGTACTTGGTACTACCAAGTTGGTAGTGAATTCTAGTGAATGAAATTAAGGCAAAACACGTCGAAAATCATGCAAAGAATGTTACATACCAAAGTAAAAAATTATTATATACATGCGGGCATGATTACAGTTGATTACAGGGCATGTATGATTACATGGCACAAAATAACTGTCTGGAAGCCCGAACGTATTACTACAGGAAGAGAGTTTAACGTTTTTCCATAACATTATCAAATAAATAAAATGTGGTATAAAAATAATAAGAAACGGATGTATAAAGATCCTGAATAAATGTATAAGGGCAAACAAACTTACAGTGTTATATTGACAAAAAACATGTATTGTCTCTATATAAACAGTGGCACCTTTAGCAATGTTTATTGATTGAAATTGGTATAAGCGCTTTTTAAAATGTCTCTTATTAGGTTAAAAATTATTATACTGGACATTTTTGCTTAGACCACACAACAACTCCAAGCAATATGCTCTGTGACAAAGTAAAGTGCTCATGATATATTTATTAACAAGGTAACAGTTGGTTCTGTGTTTGTAAATAATATTTTACAGTGAGAGTTTTAGAATTGTTCACTAAAGCTTAAATTCTAATAAGATAGTGGTGTCTGACGAATGATAAATATCCATTCCGCTTAAAAAATAGGGAAAAAAAGCAGAAAAAATCAAAGTTTCCTCTTCTTGAAAAGGAATAAAATAGGGTGTAACCAGATATTCTCTTTTGTATCGTACTTACTAACAACAGGTTCCCTAAAAGGTCTAATGTCTGTAAAAAAGCAAGAATCAGATCGGTGATTATCCCGACGTTCCAAGAACGGGTTTGACCGAACCCATGCGAACCTCTTGAATCCCATCACTGGGTGTACGCCAAGTGAACAAACAGGTCTATTTGCATTTTACACTTGTTTTCCAGCAAGCATAATGTGATCTAATTGGAGTGGGAGTTTCCTGTTATTCCGTTTAAAACGATATATTCTGTTTAAAATGATAAATCACAACATTGTTTTACTTGAGTATGTGGGTTGGTGGGTTGGTTTGGTATGTAATGTAAAAAGGAATGATTCAACTACCGACTGGTAAACATATCCTGAATGTATTTAAGCATGAAATCATGAATTATACCTTTATTCAACTGTAGGATTTACATAGACAGCCCGATAATAGTAATTGCTACACACTTGTTTTTGACTGTTAATTGAAGTTAATGATTTAATAAACTAAACATTTTCGGTTCTTTTATAAATGTGACTAAAATGAAAGTAGAAAGTATGGAAATCTTTGGAGAAATTAATTTTTTTCATTTTTTGCTGTTTAAGAATGGTATTTTGTTCCATTAAATTTAAAATTGTGTTTGGGTAATACTTTAAAACACCAGAAAAGGTACTTTTTAGCCATTTTTCGGAGTTTTTATTAATCTTTGATAGATTATTGTTCGAAAAGTAAACTTTTTAATATAAATTAACTATGTGAGATTATAAGTAAGCATTTTTGTATAAGTATAAAGACTGTTTCATACAAATAAGTGTTTATTTATGTAGCAATGGTAAGCATGCGAGAACAGTTTTTTCACCAGGGTAAATGTTAAAGCAGATAAAACTAAGCTAAGATTAAACAAGATAAAACAAGTGAAAATAAAAAGATAAAACAGCCAAGCTAAAACCAGATAAAACAGCCAGGATAAAACATTTTGGGAAATTATAAATGGGGTGTGGTTAATCTTATTATGTAAACTATGCTGTGGGTTTGGCAGTCATGTCATTATACCAAAACTTAATAATTTATTAGATTTTTAGATGTGTTTTAACTAATTTTGTTTTCTTAGTTTTTCAAATATTTAACTTAGTTTTTCAAATATTTTTTAAAATTTAAAGTCCTGCTTCGTGTTTTCATCGTAGAAACAAAAAAATAACAAAAACTAAAACTAATGTGTTAGTTCCAGATATATTCAACCTTAAATTTTTTGAGAGAGATATAAGACTTCAAATATGAGATTCATTCATGTGCTGTTTGCATGCATTGTAATAACAAGCGCCAGAACAATCGTTAAGTACCCATTTAACTACACTGACTGTGGTAAGCTGAAACATTTTAATCCTAAATCCTATTCATTTGCCAAACGGGTGTTAATGTGGGTTATTTTATGTGGTTGTTCTGTGGTAAATTGTGATGAATCAATCATATTAACAACGTAAATTATCTTGATTCATTAAACTTGGAAATTTTCAAATTTTTGTTACAAAACTTAGTGTGATTGGTGGAACCGTAAACTAGAAAATTGTTGACATTTTTTGAAAAAACAACCATGCATTTTAGGCAGTCTAAATCCACCAATCCGTGTGTTAT
>CH003338.1:163367-200755 GCA_000149265.1 Ciona savignyi | reverse complement strand
CAGTAAAGTATGTGTTTATCATACACTACATGATTAACACATTATTTAATGTGAGGGGGAAACATTTAGCTTAAATTAGAAGCAACTTTATCACAACCAGACTATGGCCACGCCACGAGTCTCGGATCCATGATAGCTTGGGGCGCTGGAGTAATGGGCCTTCTATGGCCTACATTTCTGGTCCTGGGGCTACTATGGACCCACCCATACTAATGTAATGTATCCTGGCCTAAAATACTGGTCCAGTGCTACCATGGACCCACCCCTACTAATGTAATGTATCATGGCCTAAAATACTGGTCCAGTGCTACCATGGACCCACCCTTACTAATGTAATGTATCATGGCCTACATTCCTGGTCCCAGTGCTACCATGCACCCACCCATACTAATGTTATGTATCATGGCCTACATTCCTGGTCCCAGAGCTACCATGGACCCACCCATACCAATGTAATATATCATGGCCTAAATTCCTGGTCCTAGTGCTACCATGGACCCACCCATACTAATGTAATGTATTATGGATTACATTCCTGGTCCTAGTGCTACCGTGGACCCCCCCATACTAATAAATAAATGAAAGGCCATGAGTCACGACACCTCAAGATCACCACACCACCCACCTGAGTTGAGCTTTACAATTGAGTGAAGGGTCATTGTCACGATCGTACTCCACTTTGTACATGTTGGAGAGCTCAAAGTAATGATCGCGACTTGGATCCGAGAAGAAGATGGTTAAACTGCACGACCTCGCTATCTGTTGGGGGGAGGGGGAATATGCATATCATGGTCAAGTAGAGAGGTGGTATCACATATACCAGCGGTTCTCAAACTTTTTTTAAAAATTACGCAACGGTCCCCTAGCAATTTTTTAAATGACTATTGGTCCCCTTGAAATACAGGAAAGTAAAACGAAAAATTTAGCAACGTTAAAATTCTAAAACAAAACATATTAACCTGGATGCATGGCTTAGGGAAAAACGAGATGCCTCTGACCTTGGCATTTTTTTGAATGTTTACTCCTACTATAATAATTTTACTATTTCCTACTATAGTAGGAGTTCTGCAGGCTTAGAAAGGCTTGTTGGTACTTTTGAATTGCACTAATGTGACATCAAATAGCTTCTTGTGATGTCATAAATGCCTATGTAGCCTGTAAGCATTCATGGCAAATTGTGTTTGTTAAGTTAACCCAAAAGACCGCGGACCCCAGTTTGAGAACCGCTGATTTATACCATGGTTATGTCATCATATCTCATCTGACTTCTTGTTTACGTTTTTGATTATATCGTATCTTCATAGTTTAAAACACTGATGTAATAGGTTTGGTTTCTAAAATAAATTCGACAAATATTTCAATCAAATCTCTGCTGTGGGGTGGGGATTACGCATAGATATTATGGTTAAGCACAGCGGTGGTATTGTGTATACCATGCTGATGTCATAATAAAATCAAATTACTATTTCTGCTAATTAAAATTGAGAAAATCAGATTTCTGAAATTGAGAGGGTTTGTGTGTGTTAAACAAAGATCCCAATAAGAAGAGACTTGAATAACAAATTTGCTTATAAGAATCAAATTAAATTGCATGGCAGCTGATTTCCTTGAACGAGTTGCAAGTGTTTCGTTAAGAGTTGAAGTGATGAATTACCCTACCATACCAACCTGGGAATTAGGAAGAAAGTAAGCAATGGAAGATAGAATGCCACTCTTGAGTAGTTCGTTATTGGGGTCATCTGGGGCCAACACGTGCAATGCGTGCACAAGGACTTCTACACACGTTGTCCGACTTTGCACGGCGTCCTGTGGGTGGTTGGGGTGATGTGTGGGTGGTTGGGGTGATGTGTGCAAGGGTGGTTGGGGTGATGTGTGGGTGGTTGGGGTGATGTGTGCAAGGGTGGTGTAACATATGACAATCGATACCAATGGGTTGGTGCATTAATATTATATAAGTATGTCTTGCAATACCACATGCACACAAACTGGTTGCCAAAGATATATAAGGGACACACTAACCCACTAAGCTATGTTAGTAATAAGATTTTGTTTTAAATATGATTGTAACATTCCATCAATTTTAGTAAAAACAATTAATATATCCGTCAATTCCCGCTAAGTAGCTTGCTCAAGGACACTACCAACTAGGTGTGGCATCACTGTATACTAAAGGTACAACATATATGCTAATATGGTTAAAACATTGCTATATTTTCATAGAATCCATTAATTAACTAGGTTTAGGCAATGTCCGCAAAGTTCCTTGACCAAACAACCGACTAGCTAATAGCGGTTTAGATTCTCTTACCTTACTGTGACTATTGGCACCACACTTAACTAATTCAGCTTATTTAATGACTTACCAGTTTTCGCAGAGCGCTGGCCAATGAGACGCATTGTTCGACAGAGCGTAACGCCTTCGGGCCTCGAATCACCTTGACCATTATGACATCATAGAGACCATTCAGCCCATATCGTTCGGACAATACCTTACACCATTTAAAAGACATTTCGCTGAATGGGAAAATACATGTGTTAAGTGTTGGTAACTGTAATTGCTTAAACAAGTAACTGTGCTTATGTGTGCATTGTGCAAGATATATTGTACAAAATGACAGGAAACAACATATTCTTCGCTTAACACTACTTTTAGAATCTTATATTTTTTCAACATGTAACACGCAAAGTTGTGAAATGTATGTGTAGGCAGCACATGTTATAATTGATATCAGTTATCGCATGTTATAGGAATAGAGTCAGGGTTGCCAGTGGTGTTAGGGGTGTCTAGTGCCAGTGGTGTTAAGGTATGCCAAGGGTGCCAGGTATTGGAAGGGTGCCAGGTGTGCCAAGTGTGCCGGGTGTGCCGGATGTGTCAGGGGTGCCTAGGGTGGCGGGGCGACAGTATGCTCCAGGAGATAAATTTAAAAGGCAAGGTTGTGGGTTGCAAAGGGCAGTTATTAGCAAGGGTGTAGCATCCCTAGCATCCCTCACTTTATACCTCATTACACAGGGGATTATTTAGTTCATGATATGAAAATCACAGTGAATGTTAATAAAACTCACGGCAATGCATCAATGATGTTATGAGCCCACATATATTCAGCTGCAGCTTTGCACAACTTTCTCGCCAACTTTCTTTCACTCGATTCCAATGCATCAATCACCTGGATATATTCGTTCGTATCAATGTTATTTTAACATTTTGTTTTTGTTGTGTGGTGTTAATGTAATGGTAATATTTTTACAACACTTATTAGTCATTATTATACAAAGGTAATGCTGTAAAACAATGGTAGGAGCGTTATGCGGACAATTACAAATTCACAGAAAAAAATATAAAAACTGTTTTTTTTAAACTGCATGTTTCTGAAAAAAAACGGTTATAAAATGGTCTAAAAGAGGTTTTTATTTGGAGAATTTAGACATCAGAAAACCTTTCTCAAAAGACACAAGGAATGGGATAGGAAATCGTCAGATCACCTTGCGTCCACTGTCAGTTTACCGGACAATTGTTGTGTGTTGTGCATGATTTCACAGGTTCCTTTAATTTGGTAGAATGCCATTAATCCGCTGGGTTCAGGCAATGTCCGTTAAGTGGCTTGCCCAAGGACACAACCGACTAGCTGGCGACCAGTTTCATACCTGCAACCTTTCGGCTGAAAGGCACCGCACTAAATCACCACCAGACTAAGATGAAATTACATTGCTACATGGAGACTTTTTTAACTTGGAAATCGTCAGGTTACCTCATGCTATCCGTCTAGTTGCTGGAGCTTTTGATACCACTGACTTTTTTACTGGGGACTTTCCCACAAATGCATGAAAATGAGGCAACAACCAACAATGATTCCTGGTTGTTCTTGAACTTAAAACCACTATCCAAATTGTTTCATATAAACAAGTCATCAAGTTATCCTTGTACAGAAGTATGTATTCACCTGGCAGGTAACCTTGAAGTCAAAATATTTAAATTCCTCAGCCAGTTGCTCGTAGTTGAAATGTCTCACGCAGAAGGTTTGGTAGAAACTGTGGAACAATTTATCCCCGCAAGCCTGTTGGGTGGGAAGGGGATTAAATTATGATGTTTTTTTGTTAAATGCAGGTGTAATATAGGATAGGATATTCATGTTTATCCCCGTAAATGAGAAAATCAAGGGGGTTAACACACAGGCAATTGTCAGATCACCTCGCGCCTATGGTCGGGTTACCAGAGCTATTCGGTGTGTTGTGCATGATTCACTTGTTTCCTTAATTTGGTAGAACCCATCAATCCGCTGGGTTCATGCAATTTCCAATAAGTGCCTTGCCCAAGGACACAACTGACTAGCTAGTGACCAGTTTCGTACCTACAAACTTTCGGCTATAAGGGGCCGCACTAAACCACCAGGCTAACCGGTCAGGAATGTCATAGTGTGGTAGAATACCAAATGCCTACTGTGATGAGCTGTTGTATTGTATTATTATGAAGGAATGCGAAGGTATTAACTGGTTAATACTAATACCAGCACAGAAAAAAATACAAATACTGTGTGAATAGTCTGAATACCAATACCACAATGATAACACCAGAAACTACTACACATTGTGAATAGTAATACTAATACATATATAGGGTTGCCACTAAAGTGTGTAGTGGACTACTCACTTTGGGATGCAGCATAGCAGCATGTGAGTAAAGTATGAATTCATCAAATTTGCAAGCGATTTGCAGGGCACATAATCTGTGCACTGTGAGGTGACTTTCCGTGTCAAATATTTCCTTCACTGGAATGGAGGTTTATATTGGTTACCGTATTTAATGGACCCTAAGAATGGGATAGTACAATCATGTTTATCCCAGTGAATGGGGAAAACCTTGGGTGTAACACACGGGCAATCGTCAGATCACCTCGCGCCCACCGTCGGGTTACCGAAGCTATTGCAGTGTGTTGTGTATGATTCACACGTTCCTTCAATTTAGTAGAACTTATTAATCCGCTGGGTTTAGGCAATGTCCATTAAGTTTAAAACATTTTAGAATTTTTTTAAAATTATGGGTGTCACTGGTACAAATTGCAATCTTTGACAACATTAACTTTAAACGAACATTATCCTTATTTATTATCCCTTCGTAACTTACATTGTTCAGGTGTTGATTTCTTCTGAAACATGTCTTGTAATAATGGATGAGACCAGGGTCCTGAGAGCGACAGCTTGTACAACGAGTGGATCACTTCATGCTCGCTACCACTGAAGGGGGAAGTTAAAATAATAGATTTTTTTTATTTATCGTACGGTCATGTGGCCGAATGGTTAAGGCGACCGATATATATACATTTATACATACCGGTACTCTTATATATAAAAACAGTCCTTGTAACGAGCCCATTATGGTTTGAAACTTGGATTGGTAAAAAAAATAAACAAAACAAAGTACAGAATGTTGCATACCGAAGTAAATGATTATTACATACATGCGGATTACAGGGCACAAAATAACTGTCTGGAATTTTGCTTAGATAGAGTCTGTGGGCCGGTAAAAATCCCCTTTCTGCCCGACTCTTGTGTTATTTTTATTGTCTTATTTAAAATTTTAGTGTCTTATTTAAATAAAATGACTGGTGATAGAGTAAACTTATCCACACTTAAGGAGTCATCAATGAGTTCTTGTCTTATACCACCAAGAACATGTTGTTAATACACAAGATTATTGGTATGGCAATGTAAGAATTATACACAACACCATTATACAAGATAGTGGCTAACTTTAATACAGCCTTGGTCTTACACTGTGTCTGGCAAATTTGGGTAATAAACTTCTTATTAATTGTTTGTCAGCATGGCTGGTTTTGAATATACTATAAATAGCTTGTGTATTGGAAATTAAACCACATGGCTTGTTTAAGTGAATTGGCAGTAAATGCCCTTTCACCCTGTTGCTTATAAAAGAGTAGACTGTGTTGGGTAATTAAAACTGGTTGCTAGATAGTCAGTTGAGTCCTTGGGCAAGACGCTAGATATACATTACTTCAGTCTTCAACATAGTCAATATGTTTTAAAAAAAATAATGGTTAATTTTCTAAACCCACTATAATCGCTCCAGTAACCAGGATATTGGTAATGTCACGACAAATGCTGTTTTATTCCCTCTTCCCCCATTGTTTCAATCAGCATGTTGATGGTTAGTAAAATAAACAAACATAAGAACACTCCTAGAGTATCAAATCTACAAATATGAATCTAAACCATGATTGCATAATGCATTTTAATACCAGGCTTTACATAACCATGCATAATTTCCATTTTTTGTAAACTTTCAATTCAAGCATGATTAACACAGGATGACCAGAAAATGATTTCTTTAAACTTAAAATACAAAAAAAATATTAGAAATAAAACTGACCGGAATTTCCCATCAATGACCCAAGGTCTCAGTATTTCACTGAACACTCTCAGCCCATCATTAGAAGCTGGTTTCGAAAGACTAAGCAGAACCTTTGTTGTCAGTCTGTTGGCAAAGTTTTAAAGGTTAAAATAGAACAAACTTATTTTAAGATTAATGATTTTTAAAATAAAACTTCTAAAACCCAATCCAATCAGAATATACCAAAATCTTATTAATGCGAATAATTCATTGTACTTGTTAAAAAGATTCATGTAGTTCTAATTTATGCGAACTTATCGCGAAAAACAAATACTCCTGGACTCCTGGTAGACAGGAGTTTTTATGGGTGTTACAAATATGTCTATTACACAAAAAGTATCTTATATGGGCTTTTGGCTTAACATTATAACACAGGCAAGGATCAGAACACCACATGCTCTTGGTTGATATGGAAAATTATAAAACACAATTAATTTCAATCTAAGTTGCAATGTGTTTCATCCACAAATACTTGGTACCTGATGGTCACTTTCCATAGGCGCAGCACTGATTCAGCATCTGGTTCCAAGGTAAGGAGCTTCACACATTTGGTGAGCGCTTCCGCATGCAACTTGAGAATCACATCGGGATCAGCTTGCTCCGATTGTTCGTTCGTAAACCTCTGGAATAATAAGATGTTGTTAAAACTGTTTAATAGTTTTGCTGCGACCCAGTATGGAAAGTATAACATTGAGGGCTAAAAGGAGGGAAAGCAGGAAGAAGGGAAGGAGGGAAACTGCACATTAAAATAAATATTAGGACATTAGAGCTAGTTTTAAACATGGGGTTGGAGTTAAGGTTAGTTCTGGGGTCGAGATTAGTGTTTGGGGGAGGGTTAGAATTAGTTTCCATAGTTTAAGTAAGTAGTTTCCCTCTTTCCGCTTTCCCTCCTTTTAGTGTTGCCCTAACATTGGCACATGTGAGATAAATAGTCATAACGTAGTCTGGTTACACACGGGCAATCGTCAGATTACTCGTGCTCAGCGGAGGGTTAACGGAGCTAGACAGTTTCTTGTATATAATTGAAACGCTTCTATAATTATGGTAGAAATAGTCATAATGTAGTCTGGTTACAGGCAATGGGGATTAGTCGGCTTGTGTGTCACATTACAGCAAAAAGGTTGCAGGTTCAAAACTGGTCACCAGTTAGTCAATTGTGTCCTTGGAAAAGGCACTTAACAGACATTGCCTTAACCCAGTAGATTAATGGGTTCTACCAAATTAAAGTAGGATTTCAATAATACAGGGCACAATGCAATTCCTTTCGGTAACCTGACAGTGGACATGAGGTAATCTGACAAAATTTACATGTTTTTCCGTACACAGGTATAAACCAAAATATCGTACTAGAAATGGATAAATTTAAATGGAAAATAGGATAGGATATTCATGTTAATCCCCGTGAATGGAAAAACCAAGGGGGTTAACACACGGGCAATCGTCAGATCACCTCGTGCCCATCATCGGATTACCGGAGCTACTGCAGTGTGTTGTATATAGATACGTTCCTTCAATTTTGTAGAACCCAATAATCCGCTGGGTTCAGGCAATGTCCGTAAAGTGCCTTGCCCAAGGACACAACCGACTAGGTAGCGACCAGTTTCGCACCCGCAACCTTTTGATTGAAAGGCGACGCACTTAACCGCTAGACCAACGGGCCGACAAAATCAAAAATACTGAATAAAACTTGTTTGTAGGCAGTGAATTAATTCTTCATAAACCACATAGTTGGTTAGGTGGATTCGTGATAAATGTATAATGTAAGTTCACCCATGCATTTTTGGTGATATTATAAAATGGAATTATTCCTTTCGGCATTGCTGGTTTAACTACTGCAGTTTACATTAGAAACCACAGTAACTGCAGTTGTTGCATTAACTAGCAATTGCATTGATATCTGATATACCGTTTGCCTACGTGACTATGTTCACATTCCATAATTCCATTAAGTAAATAATTGCCAAACACAAATCCACGCCACTACTTATATTCACAAGCTAAAGAATGCTCATTTTTGTATTGCCTTACCACAACAAACTCTTGACATGTCCCCTTTAGGTTGTCTTTATCGTTCAAAGCCATCTATAGTGTTATCCATTCATAATGCACTTTAGCAAAAACATTGCAAATTCTGCACGTACGCTACGCACAGTATATAGTAAGCGTTTATCGTGGGTAATAGTACCCTATCTTATATACCACAACATAAAAGCATAGAATTTCGTTTTACTAATCGTAGCCATATCCAATCTTAGATAAGAAAATTAAGCAAATAATTTAGTTTTGTAATAAAATTTAGCATTATAACTATAATTATACCCTTTGTCACTTACTATATATAACGAAATCCAATAATTAAACTGCAATTTCACTTATGTGGGTTCGATACCTAATTAAACATTTCAAGTTATTGGTACTGTGATGGAAAAGATTAAGTTCTAACCGTGAAAAACGAAAAACAATCTTTAGCGACACCTCTCGGACAAATATTAATTTTGTTAGATAGGATAACCAACAAATTCCCTCTTGCCAACCGCCGGGTTATAGCAGCTATTGTATAGTGTATTGTGTATGATTGGGATGTTTATTCAGTTCCAATAAAACCTATCATTCCACTTGGATAGTTCGATCAAGTTAAGTCCCTTAAGTGCCATGCCCAAAGACACAATCAACCAGTGTCCGGCCCGTTGGTCTAGCGGTTAAGTGCGTGGCCTTTCAATCGAAAGGTTGCAGGTGCGAAACTGGTCGCTAGCTAGTCGGTTGTGTCTTTGGGCAAGGCACTTTACAGACATTGCCTGAACCCAGCGAATTATTGGGTTCTACCAAATTGAAGGAACGTGTCTATCATATACAACACACTGCAATAGCTCCGGTAACCCGACGATGGGCGCGAGGTGATCTGACGATTGCCCGTGTGATAACCCCCTTGGATTTCCCATTCACGGGGATAAAGATGAATATTCCTATTCCTATCCTAGTTTGTACTACTTGTTACTTGTTACAATTTAACTAACCAACAAAACTATTCGGTTGGACGAGTTTGTCGGTTATTGTACGCATATTATCGCTCTCGTATGCTCGGGTAAAAGTAGAAAGGACGCCTAAATCGCACGGTTGTAAATAATGGTCCGATAAAAAGACACCAAGATCATAATTTATGGCGGCGGAGTTTTATTTTCCTGCAGCATCCAACGCATAATCTGGAATCTGGATAGGGATGTTGGAGAAAAAGTGGTCGAAGAAGGCTTCTTCGTTCCTCTAAAGATAAATTCCTTAATTATTACTAGTTTAGTTTTTTTTTCCTATTGATAAAAATTTGGAAAACGGGAAAAACGACATTCGTTAGAACACGTCTAAAAAAACATTAAATTATTAAATTTTGCTATAATTAGACGTGCCAGCTAACCCAAAAACTAATAGACGTTTATGACAACATAGAGTTAGAACAAAGACTACTTTGAAAGAATAATGTTCTTCGTCCACAATAGTTCCTTCTCCGAGCTGCACGTCGAAATAAAGCTCAGGCGACTCGTCGCTGGTGGCGGATGGGTCTGGACAGGACATCACAGCTGGGAATGAATGGTTGGTATGTACGGTCGTGTGGCCAAATGGTTAACGCGACCGATACATACCGACTCTTATACATTAAACGGTCCTCGTGACGAGCCCATCATGGGTTTGAAACTTGCCACGGTTAAAAAAATCTGAATAAATGGTTGGTATTAAAATTATTCTTTTACTTGACCTAAGTTTGGAACCCATTATGGGCTCGTCATTATGACCGTTTTTTTTTTATATGAATCGGTAGCTTGGTGGGTTTTGTGCGTCGCTTTCCAGCCGAAAGGTTGCAGATTTGAAACTCGTCGATAGCAAGTCGGTTGTGTATTTTAGCAATACACTTATTGGACATTGCCAGAACCTAGTAACATGGCCCAAACACAGTTTATTATGCTCTACTAAAACTATAGAATTACCCCCATCATACTTAGCACACTGCAATAGATCAGATAATATTACGGTGGGCGATAGGTGATCTAAAGATTGCCCGTGTGATAACTCTCTTGAATGTGTTACGACTTTCAACCAGATAAAATGCACAATCGACTTACTGATCGTCCGCTCAATTACTAGAAGAGAAATAATCCCGATAACTATTAGAATGGCGACCATGTAAATTCGATGGGTTGTCTTTGAGAAAACTGCAGATATATCCCATTAAACGCTGAAGTTCAGATTCGTTTGTATTTACCTTCAATATTACGTCTAGGAAGATTATTACAGTTATTTAAAAAAAAGGAATGATGGGTCCCACCAAATTAAAAGAAAACCTTAATTATACACAACACACTGCAATAGTTTCGGTAACCTGACGGTGTGCGCGATGTGACGATTGCCCGTATGTTACCCCGTTTTTCTATTCACAGGGATAAACATGGGTATCATATCCTCTTCTATACTTAAAAGTCTCATACCCACTACCCAGGGCTACGCAGAATTTGCCCAATGATACCTGTGTCTTCAACGTTTTGTGACGAAACAATGCTTAGTTTTTCCGGGTCTTCAGCAGTTCGTTTGAATTTGTCGAAAAATCCTTTTTCTTTGGACACGGCGGTCGCACTTTCAGCAATTGAAAAAAAATGAAAATGTCTAAAGTAACCTTTATAAATAATCTAATCAAGAAAATCAAAATAAAATTGAACAAAATTCTAAACTGTATTAAAATGGCTGAATGGTTAACTCAACAGATACATATATTAATTCTATAAACGAAAGGGTCTTAGGGACGAGTCCTAAGCCCTAATCAAATCAAGTTCGAACCTTGGCCGACTAAAAAAAGACATAAAAATACAAAAAAAAAAAGAATATTTATCTTAATATTACGTAAGTCGCGATTGTTTTGGAAATTTTCTATTTTGGTTTCGTGTTTAACAGTAACTGGTGGTTAGGCTTACTTGGTTCGTTTTTCATCGTTTTCTCGAGTGATGTTATTATCTGGAGAAGTAACTTACTGGTAAAAAGTATGGAAACGAAATTTATTTGATTCAAAATAATGGGTACAACCATGGATGAAATTCAAAATTTTAAGAACAGGATCTCTTTTGTATCGTACCAGTTACAAAAGGTTTTCTTAAAGGTCTAATATTTGTAAAAAAAACAAGAATCGGATTGGTGATTATCCGGACGTTCCAAGAACGTGTTCGACCGAACCCAAGCGATCCTCTTGAATCCCATCACTGGATACAACCAATGTGTGATATTTCACCAAAAGGTAATTTGACGATTGCCCGTTTGGTAACGCTTTTTGTATTTTTCCTTGCACGAGGATAAACGTGAATTTGTGGGTGGAAAACAAAAGTATCATGGAACAATCTGGTTGTTATGTACGTGGGGAAAACTTAAAAGGAACCTTAAAAAGAGCCAAGCGATTAAATGGTTTAAAAAATGTAAAGTCGTTCCAGCACACCATTCTAGTGCTGGTAGACAGCTTTAAAAGTAAACAAAAGAAACCTATAAAAGTCAAGATTGTAAAATATATAATTAGGTAATTCCCCACCACAAACCTTCTTTGCCTTCCCCCGGAAGTGACGACATCGGGCCGGATTGGAATTCAACATTGTGCTGAATCGCTTCTAAAGGAACTTCTTCTACTACGGTCATCATGTCGGTAAAAGGTTTTTGAGCTCGATTTTTGCTTTTCTTGGATTCTTTTTTGCTGTTATCGTTTTCTGTCTGTCTGTATCGTTTTCTATTATCGTTGTCTGTCTGTTTGTATCTTTTGCTGTTTTCGTTGTCTGTCTGTTTGTATCTTTGGTGGTTGTCGTTGTCTGTCTGTTTACCATGTTTTCTGTTGTAGTTTTCTGTTTGCTTGTATCCTTTGTCGTTGTTTGTCTGTTGGTATGTATTGCTGTTGTCGTTGTCTGTCTGTTTGTATCTTTTACTGTTGTAGTTTTCAGTTTGCTTGTATCTTTCGTTGTTGTCGTTGTCTGTCTGTCGGTATATTTTGCCTTTGTCGTTGTCTGTCTGTTGGTATCTTTTGCTGTTGTCGTTTTCTGTCTGTTTGTATCTTTTGCTTTTGTCATTGTCTGTCTGTTTGTATTTTTTGGTGTTGTCGTTGTCTGTCTGTTTATTTCTTTTGCTGTTGTCGTTGTCTGTCTGTTTATCATGTTTTATGTTGTCGTTTTCTGTTTGCTTGTATCTTTCGTTGTTGTCGTTGTTAGTCTGTTTATTTCTTTTGCTGTTATCGTTGTCTGTCTGTTTATCATGTTTTATGTTGTCGTTTTCTGCCTGATTGTATCTTTTGCTGTTGTCGTTCTCTGTCTGTTTGTATCTTTGGCTGTTGTCGTTATCTGTCTGTCTATATCTTTTGCTATTGTCATCATTTGCTTTAGGTTGTTTTCCCAGTGTGTTATCTTTTGATGGATAGGGCCGTCTCTCATTTTCGCCCCTTCTGTGGCTTGGTCGTTGGTCTTTTTCTCGTTGGTCTAAGATTAAATTGCTCTACGATAAATACACCGTTGTCATCACCACTTTATATCTTCCATTATACTTAAGGTTCACGCCATTACGTTCTTGGGCAGGTCACTCAAAGGACGTTGCCAGAACCCAGTGGATTAATGAGTTAAAAATCGATATAAAACAAGTTTGGTTTTATGATACTTAAGTTAAAATAAATGTGGTGATAAACTAAATTTTATAGTTAACATGTTGTTAACTCTTGTTTTGTTTTTTCCTATCACTTTGTTTTTAATCCATTAAATCCACTGGGTTGAGATTGAAAGGTCGATGCGTGGTTTCGACACACAACCATTCAGCTAACAGGACAAGGTATAACCGATTTTATTACTGCCTATATGGACAAATAGGCAACATAGCTACAAGCAGTCAACTCGTACACATATTTGGCCATACATACCTTTTACCACGTCTGTTCGTTCTTGCTTTTGATCTTTACTTTTAGGAATTGCTTGAATTTTAATTCCAGCCTGGAGCATTTTTCGTCGTCTCTCTGCATCTTTGCGTATCTTGGCCCGTTGAGCTGGATCCTTCTTTTTAGCGTCATCCTGTTTTAGGAAGTGAAATCCAAATTTTGATAAGGTATAGGTCAATGTGAGAAATCCAATCTTACCATTTTGCAAATTGATTACATTTGGATTAACCTTTAGATTTAGTGTGATAGTTGCGTCATAACTATCATTCATTAGTCTTGACTACGTCACCACAGGATGGTAATTGGTTTGTCCTCTCGTAAAATTGAATAATAACTTTACTAGGTACGGTCGTGTGGCCGAATGGTTATCGCGACCTATACATATACCGATTTCTGTACAAAGACGGTCCTAGTGCCGAGCCCATCATGGGTTCGAAACTTGGCTCGGTAAAAAAATAAAAAAATAACTTTACTAGGCTTCAACGTTTGTGTGACCGACTGGTTAACGTGATTCATATATATACCGATTCTGTACAAAAACTCTTTAGTGACAAACACATCCTGGTGTCGAAACTAACCCGATGAAGAAAACTTGGGTTTTAAACTGGCGCACGTCGCTTTAAGTCAATGGATAATAGGGCAAAGGTAAATTAAAGACACGTATCAACCATTCACAACACACTGCAATAGCCCCGGTAACCCGATGGTGGGCCCGAGGTAATCTGTCAATTGCACGTATATTAACGCCCCTTGGTTTTTCCGATAACGGGAATAAACATATATATTCTATTCTATCGAGGTGATATTTAAGTTCTGTCGAGGTGACATTTAAGTGTAATGTATTAGTATTTTTGGAATACGTTAAATAAACACGCATTTCTAGTATCATGAGGTAATTCAAATCGGGAATCTTATTTATTTTTTAACCACGGTCACCTTATGACCGGGAAAACTGGTCAAATTATCGATTTTCTGGTATAATAACCGGTAAGAGTAGGAAAAGTAATACAAAAACGGGTTCAATCTACCAGTTTATTTCATGGTTAACTTGTTGCTGCATTGCATAACGAAGCGTTGCATAACATAGAAGAGAGGTAACCACATATAAAGAAACATATTGAGCGGACTATTGAATTTGAATATATAATTTAAAAAAAATATTGAATATATAATTTAAAAGTCGATTTAGCTATATCCAATCTTATATAAGAAAATTAAGCAAATAGTTTAGTTTTGTAATAAAAGTTGGTGTTAGAATTACAATTTTAAGTATGGTTGTATATCAAATATATTATAATTTAAAAATAAACCAAAATTTTAGATTTGTGGGTACGATATCTAATTAAACATTATAGGTTATTGGTACTGTGATGGAGAAGATTAAGTTCTAACCGTAGAAAACGAAAAACAATCTTTAGCGGCACCTCTCGGACAAAAAATAATTTTGTTGGATAGGATAGTATATTCCTGATTGTGTCTATTGATGGAGCATCTTGCCAACCGCCGGGTTATAGCAGCTATTGTATAGTGTATTGTGTATGATTGGGATGTTTATTCAGTTCCAATAGAACCTATCATTCCACTTGGATAGTTCGATCAAGTGAAGTCCCTTAAGTGCCATGCCCAAAGACACAACCAACCAGTTTGTTACAATTTAATTCGGTTGGACGAGTTTGTCGGTTATTGTACGCATATTATCACTCTCGTATGCTCGGGTAGAAGTAGAAAGGGCGCCTAAATCGCACGGTTGTGAGTACTGTCCTGATAAAAAAGACACCAAAATCATAATTTATGGCCTCGGAGTTTTATTCTCCTGCAACATTCGACGCATAATCTGGAATCTGGATAGGAATGTTGGAGAAAAAGTGGTCGAAGAAGGCTTCTTCGTTCCTCTAAAGATAAATTCCTTAATTATTATTAGTTTAGTTTTTTTTTCCATGATGAAAACACGAAGCAGACCTATTGATAAAAATTTGGAAAACGGGAAAAACGACAGTCGTTAGAACACGTCTAAAAAAACATTAAATGATTAAATTTTGCTATAATTAGACGTGCCCGCTAACCCAAAAACTAATAGACGTTTATGACAACCTAGAGTTAGAACAAAGACTACTTTGAAAGAATAATGTTCTTCGTCCACAATAGTCCCTTCTCCAAGCTGCACGTCGAAATAAAGCTCAGGGGCCTCCTCGGTGGTGGCGGATGGGTCTGGGCACGACATTACAGCTGCAAACGAATGGTTGGTATTAAAATTGTTTTTTTTTACCGGGCTAAATTCGAACCCAAGATTGGCTCGTCACTATGTCATTTTGTTTTACATATGAAGTGGTATAACACAAAAAGGCCGCGCCCCCGTTATGATAATAAAATTGTTATCTCTCGTACCATATATAGCTTTGTGCGTTGGTGCGTCATTTTTCAAACGAAATGTTGTGTGATCGAAACCAGTCACTAGTTAGTCGGTTTGACCTTGGGCAAGGCACTTCGCAGACAATGCCTGAACCCAGTTTATTAAGTTCTACTTAAAATGTATCACTACCCCTATTATATTTAACACACTGCAATAGATTAGATAATATTACGGTGGGCGATAGGTAATCTAAAGATTGCCCGTGTGATAACTCTCTTAAGTGCGTTACACCTATCAACCAGATAAAATGCACAATAGACTTACTGATCGTCCGCTCAATTACCAGAAGAGAAATAATCCCGATAACTATTAGAATGGCGACCATGTAAATTCGATGGGTTGTCTTTGAGAAAACTGCAGAAATATCACATTAAACGCTGAAGTTCAGATTTGTTTGTATTTAGCTTCAATATTACGTCTAGGAAAAATATTACAGTTATTTAAAAAAAGGAATGATGGTCCCACCATATTGAAAGAAAACCTTAATCATACACAACACACTGCAATAGTTTCGGTAACGGTGTGCGCGAGGTGACGATTGCCCGTATGTTTTTGCTATTCACGGGGATAAACATGGGTATCATATCCTCTTCTATACTTAAAAGTCTCATACCCACTACCCAGGGATACGCAGAATTTGCCCTATGATACCTGTGTCTTCAACGTTTTGTGACGACACAATGCTTAATTTTTCCGGGTCTTCAGCAGTTCGTTTGAATTTGTCGAAAAATCCTTTTCCTTTGGACACGGCGGTCGCACTTTCAGCAATTGAAACATGTCTAAAGTAATCTTTATAAATAATCTAATCAAGAAAAACAAACTAAAGTTGAACAAAATTCTAAAATGTATTAAGATGGCTGAATGGTTAACTCAACCGATACATATATTAATTCTATAAACAAAACGGTCTTAGGGATGAGTCCTAAGCCCTAATCAAATTATAAGTTCGGACTAAAAAAAGACATAAAAATACAAAAAAAAAGAATATTTATCTTAATATTACGTAAGTCGCGATTGTTTTGGAAATTTTCTATTTTGGTTTCGTGTTTAACAGCAACTGGTGGTTGGTCTTACTTGGTACGTTTTGCATCCTGTTCTCGAGTAATGTTATTGTCTGGAGAAGTAAATGACTGGTAAAAAGTATTTTGATTCAAAATTTGATTCAAAATAATGGGTACAACCAGTGATGGGATTTAAAATTTTAAGAACAGATTCTCTTTTGTATCGTACTTACTAACAACAGGTTCCCTAAAAAAATCTAATGTCTGCATAAAAAGCAAGAATCGGATCGGTGATTATCCCGTTCGACCGAACCTCTTGAATACCATCACTGGATACAACCAATGTGTGTTATTTACCCAGAAGGTACAATTTGATGATAGCCCGTGTGGTAACGCTTTTTGTGCGTGCACGAGGATCAATGTGAATTTGTGGGTAGAACACAAGAGCATTAAGGAGCATTTTGGTTGGTATGTACGTGGGAAAATCGTGGAAGGACCCTTAAAAGAGCCAAACGATTAAATGGTTTACAAATTTGTTAAAATTGTTCCAGCACACCATTCTAGTGCTGGTTGACGGCTATAAAAGTAAACAAAAGAAACCTATAAAAGTCAAGATGGTAAAATATCTAATTAGGTAATTCCCTATCACAAACCTTCTTTGCCTTCCCCCGGAAGTGACGACATCGGGCCGGATTGGAATTCAACATTGTGCTGAATCGCTTCTAAAGGAACTTCTTCTACTACGGTCATGACGTCAGTAAAAGGTTTTTGAGCTCGATTTTTGCTTTTCTTGGATTCTTTTTTGCTGTTATCGTTTTCTGTCTGTCTGTATCGTTTTCTATTATCGTTGTCTGTCTGTTTGTAACTTTTGCTGTTGTCGTTGTCTGTCTGTTTACCATGTTTTCTGTTGTAGTTTTCTGTTTGCTTGTATCTTTTGTCGTTGTTTGTCTGTTGGTATGTTTTGCTGTTGTCGTTGTCTGTCTGTTTGTATTTTTTGCTGTTGTCGTTGTCTGTCTGTTTATTTCTTTTGCTGTTGTCGTTGTCTGTCTGTTTGTATCTTTTACTGTTGTAGTTTTCTGTTTGCTTGTATCTTTTACTGTTGTAGTTTTCTGTTTGCTTGTATCTTTCGTTGTTGTCGTTGTCTGTCTGTTTGTATCTTTTGCTGTTGTCGTTTTCTGTCTGTTTGTATTTTTTGCTTTTGTCATTGTCTGTCTGTTTGTATTTTTTGGTGTTGTCGTTGTCTGTCTGTTTATTTCTTTTGCTGTTGTCGTTGTCTGTCTGTTTATCATGTTTTATGTTGTAGTTTTCTGTTTGCTTGTATCTTTCGTTGTTGTCGTTGTCAGTCTGTTTGTATCTTTTGCTGTTGTCGTTGTCTGTCTGTTTGTATCTTTTGGTGTTGTCATTGTCTGTCTGTTTGTATTTTTTGGTGTTGTCGTTGTCTGTCTGTTTATTTCTTTTGCTGTTGTCGTTGTCTGTCTGTTTATCATGTTTTATGTTGTAGTTTTCTGTTTGCTTGTATCTTTCGTTGTTGTCGTTGTTAGTCTGTTTATTTCTTTTGCTGTTGTCGTTGTCTGTCTGTTTATCATGTTTTATGTTGTCGTTTTCTGCCTGATTGTATCTTTTGCTGTTGTCGTTCTCTATCTGTTTGTATCTTTTGCTGTTGTCGTTATCTGTCTGTTTATATCTTTTGCTATTGTCATCATTTGCTTTCGGTTGTTTTCCCAGTGTGTTATCTTTTAATGGATAGGGCCGTCTCTCATTTTCGCCCCTTCTGTGGCTTGGTCGTTGGTCTTTTTCTCGTTGGTCTAAGATTAAATTGCTCTACGATAAATACACCGTTGTCATCATCTCTTTATATCTTCCATTATACTTAAGGTTCACGGCATTACGTTCTTGGGCACTTGGGCAGGTCACTCAAAAGACGTTGCCACAACCCAGTGGATTAATGAGTTAAAAATCGATATAAAACAAGTTTGGTTTTATGATACTTAAGTTAAAATAAATGTGGTGATAAAATAAATTTTATAGTTAACATGTTGTTAACTCTTGTTTTGTTTTTTCCTATCACTTTGTTTTTAATCCATTAAATCCACTGGGTTGAGGTTGAAAGGTCGATGCGTGGTTTCGCCACACAACCATTCAGCTAACAGGACAAGGTATAACCGATTTTATTACTGCCTATATAGACAAATAGGCAACATAGCTACAAACAGTCAACTCGTACACATATTTGGCCATGCATACCTTTTACCACGTCTGTTCGTTCTTGCTTTTGATCTTTACTTTTAGGAATTGCTTGAATTTTAATTCCAGCCTGGAGCATTTTTCGTCGTCTCTCTGCATCTTTGCGTATCTTGGCCTGTTGAGCTGGATCCTTCTTTTTAGCGTCATCCTGTTGTAAGAAGTGAAATCCGATTTTTGATAAGGTATGGCTCAATGTGGGAGATCTAATCTTACCATTTTGCAAAGTGATTACATTTGGATTAACCTTTAGATTTAGTGTGATAGTTGCGTCATAACTATCATTCATTAAGCTTGACTACGTCACCACAGGATGGTAATTGGTTTATCCTCTCGTACTATTGATTAATAACTTTACTAGGTACGGTCGTGTGGCCGAATGGCTATCGCGGTTTATACATATACCGATTTCCATATAAAAACGGTCCTAGTGTCGAGCCCACATGGGTTCGAAACTTGGCTCGGTAAAAAAAATAACTTTACTAGGCTTTAACGTTTGTGTGGCCGACTGGTTAACGTGATTCGTATACCGATTATATTTAAAAACTCTTTAGTGACAAACACATCCTTGGATCGAAACTAAGCCCGGTGAAGAAAACTTGACCGGGTTTGGGTTTTAAACTGGCGCACGTCGCTTTAACCCAATGTATAATAGGGCGAAGGTTAAAATAAAGGAACGTATCAACCATACACAACACACCACAATAGCCCCTGTAACCCGACGGTTGGCCCGAGGTAATCTGAAAATTGCCCATATAATATTCCGGCCGGTTGGTCTAGCGGTTAAGTGCGTCGCCTTTCAATCGAAAGGTTGCAGGTACGAAACTGGTCGCTAGCTAGTCGGTTGTGTCCTTGGGCAAGGCACTTTACGGACATTGCCTGAACCCAGCGGATTAATGGGTTCTACCAAATTGAAGGAACGTGTCTATTATATACAACACACTGCAATAGCTCCGGTAACCCGACGATGGGCGCGAGGTGATCGGACGATTGCCCGTGTATTAACCCCCTTGGTTTTCCCATTCACGGGGATAAAGATGAATATCCTATCCTATAGTTGGATCAAGGGAAGTCCCTTAAGTGCCATGCCCAAAGACACAACCAACCAGTTTGTACTTGTTACCCTTCGACTAACCAACAAAACTATTCAGTTGGACGGGTTTATCGGTTATTGTACGCATATTATCGCTCTCGTATGCTCGGGTAGAAGTAAAAAGTCGTCTAAATCGCACGGTTGTGAGTATTATCCCGAAAATAGACAACAAGATCATAATTTATGGCCTCGGAGTTTTATTCGCCTGCAACATTCGACGCATAATCTGGAATCTGGATAGGAATGTTGGAGAAAAAGTGGTCGAAGAAGGCTTCCTCGTTCCTCTAAAGATAAATTCCTTAATTATTACTAGTTTAGTTTAATTTTTTTTCCACGATGGAAACATGAAGCAGGACTATTGATAACAATTTGGAAAACGGAAAAACGGCAAAACGACAGTCGTTAGAACACGTCTAAAAAGCAATAAATTATTAAATTTCGCTATAATTAGACGTGCCCACTAAACCAAAAACCAACAGACGTTTATACCAACACAAAGTTAGAACAACGACTACTTTGAAAGAATAATGTTCTTCGTCTACAATTGTCCCTTCTCCGAGCTGCACGTCGAAATAAAGCTGCACGTCGAAAGCTGCACGTCGAAATAAAAAGCTCAGGGGCCTCCTCGGTGGTGGCGGATGGGTCTGGGCACGACATTACAGCTGCAAACGAATGGTTGGTATTAAAATTGTTTTTTTTTTACCGGGCTAAATTCGAACCCAAGATTGGCTCGTCACTATGTCATTTTGTTTTACATATGAAGTGGTATAACACAAATAGGCCACGCCCCCGTTATGATAATAAAATTGTTATCTCTCGTACCATATATAGCTTTGTGCGTTGGTGCGTCATTTTTCAAACGAAATGTTGTGTGATCGAAACCAGTCACTAGTTAGTCGGTTTGACCTTGGGCAAGGCACTTCGCAGACAATGCCTGAACCCAGTTTATAAAGCTCTACTTAAAATGTATCACTACCCCTATTATATTTAACACACTGCAATAGATCAGATAATATTACGGTGGGCGATAGGTAATCTAAAGATTGCCAGTGTGATAACTCTCTTGAACGCGTTACACCTATCAACCAGATAAAATGCACAATCGACTTACTGATCGTCCGCTCAATTACTAGAAGAGAAATAATCCCGATAACTATTAGAATGGCGACCATGTAAATTCGATGGGTTGTCTTCGAGAAAACTGCAGATATATCACATTAAACGCTGAAGTTTAGATTCGTTTGTATTTAGCCTCAATATTACGTTTAGGAAGATTATCACAGTTATTTAAAAAAAGGAATGATGGGTCCCACCATATTGAAAGAAAACCTTAATCATACACAACCCACTGCAATAGTTTCGGTAACCTAACGGTGTGTGCGAGGTGACGATTGCCCGTATGTTAACCCGTTTTTCTATTCACGGGGATAAACATGGGTATCATATCCTTACTATACTTAAAAGTGTCATACCCACTACCTAGGGCAGTGTTTCTCAAATGGTGCGCCACAGAGTTTAGCTAGGTGTGCCACATTTGCATTTCGTAAATTTACGACAGAGTGTGCATAGATCATAAACTACTATAAATAGTTCGTTCTTTTCCATTGTAACGTTAGTTTTACATTAACTTTTTGGGAGCAAGAGCGCTTAAGAAACAGTAATTTCGTTGTTTGGAAAATTATGTGATTTATTTAAATTAAGCTTTCAATTTTCCATATTTTTCCTAAATTGATTTAGCATTTAGCATAAGATCGAGAACCACTGAGCTAGGGCTACGCAGAATTTTCCCAATGATACCTGTGTCTTCAGCGTTTTGTGACGAAACAATGCTTAGTTTTTCCGGGTCTTCAACAGTTCGTTTGAATTTGTCGAAAAATACTTTTTCTTTGGACAAGGCGGTCGCACTTTCAGCAATTGAAACATGTCTAAAGTAACCTTTATAAATAATCTAATCAAGAAAAACAAAATAAAATTGAACAAAATTCTAAAATATATTAAGATGGCTGAATGGTTAACTCAACCTATACATATATTAATTCTATAAACAAAACGGTCTTAAGGGACGAGTCCTAAGCCCTAATCAAATCAAGTTCGAACCTTGGCCGACTAAAAAATAAAAAACAAAAAACAACAAAAAACGGAATATTTATTTTAATATATTACGTAATTCGCGATTGTTTCAAAACTTTTTATTTTGGTTTCGTATTTAACAGTAACTTGTGGTTAGTCTTACTTGGTACGTTTTCCATCCTGTTCTCGAGTAATGTTATTGTCTGGAGAAGTAACTTACTGGTAAAAAGTATTTTGATTCGAAATTTGATTTAAAACGGTGAAAACAACCAGTGATGGGTATCAAAATTTTAAGAACAGGTTCTCTTTTGTATCGTACTTACTAACAAAAGGTTCCCTAAAAGGTCTAATGTCTTCAAAAAAGCAAGAATCGGATCGGTGATTATCCCGACGTTCCAATAACGGGTTCGACCGAACCTCTTGAATCCCATCACTGGATACAACCAATGTTTGTTATTTACCCAGAATGTTATTTGACGATTGCCCATGTGGTAACGCTTTTTGTATTTTTCCTTGCACAAGGATAAACGTGGGGAAAACTTAAAAGGATCCTTAAAAAGAGCCAAGCGATTAAATGGTTTAAAAAAATTTAAAATCGTTCCAGCACACTATTCTAGTACTGGTAGACAGCTTTAAAAGTAAACAAAAGAAACCTATAAAAGTTAAGATTGTAAAATATATAATTAGGTAATTCCCCATCACAAACCTTCTTTGCCTTTCCCCGGAAGTGACGACATCGGGCCGGATTGGAATTCAACATTGTGCTGAAACGCTTCTAAAGGAACTTCTTCTACTACGGTCATCATGTCGGTAAAAGGTTTTTGAGCTCGATTTTTGCTTTTCTTGGATTCTTTTTTGCTGTTATCGTTTTCTGTCTGTCTGTATCGTTTTCTATTATCGTTGTCTGTCTGTTTGTAACGTTTGCTGTTGTCGTTGTCTGTCTGTTTGTATTTTTTGCTGTTGTCGTTGTCTGTCTGTTTGTATCTTTTACTGTTGTAGTTTTCTGTTTGCTTGTATCTTTCGTTGTTGTCGTTGTCTGTCTGTCGGTATATTTTGCCTTTGTCGTTGTCTGTCTGTTGGTATCTTTTGCTGTTGTCGTTTTCTGTCTGTTTGTATCTTTTGCTTTTGTCATTGTCTGTCTGTTTGTATTTTTTGGTGTTGTCGTTGTCTGTCTGTTTATTTCTTTTGCTGTTGTCGTTGTCTGTCTGTTTATCATGTTTTATGTTGTAGTTTTCTGTTTGCTTGTATCTTTCGTTGTTGTCGTTGTCAGTCTGTTTGTATCTTTTGCTGTTGTCGTTTTCTGCATGTTTGTATCTTTTGCTGTTGTCGTTTTCTGCATGTTTGTATCTTTTGCTGTTGTCATTATCTGTCTGTTTATTTCTTTTGCTATTTTCGTCATTTGCTTTAGGTTGTTTTTCCAGTGTGTTATCTTTTGATGGATAGGGCCGTCTTTCATTTTCGCCCCTTCTTTGGCTTGGTCGTTGGTCGTTTTCTCGATGGCCTAAGATCAAATTGCTTTACAATACATACACATTTGTCATCATCACTTTATATCTTCCATTATAAGTTCACGCCATTACGTTCTTAGACAGGTCACTCAACGGACGTTGCCAGAACCCAGTGGATTAATGAGTTGAAAGTCCATGTAAAACGTTTGGTTCCATAAAAAGTTAAAATAAACGTGGTGATAAAACAAGTTTTATAATTTTTTATAAATTATGTTGTTAACGCTTGTATTTCTTTCACTTTACTCTTAATCCATTAAAATTACTGGGTTTAGGTTGAAAGGCCGATAAGTGGTTTCGACACACAACCATTCAGCTAACGGGACACGGTATAACCGATTTTATTACTGCCTATATGGACAAATAGGCAACATAGTTAACTCGTACACATATTTGGCCATGCATACCTTTTACCGCATCTGTTCGTTCTTGCTTTTGATCTTCACTTTTAGGGATTGCTTGAAATTGTATTCCCGCCTGGAGCATTTTGCGTCGTCTCTCCGCATCCTTGCGTATCTTGGCCCGTTGAGCTGGATCCTTCTTTTTAACGTCATCCTGTTTTAGAAAGTGAAATCAAAATTTTGATAAGGTATGGGTCAATGTGAGAAATCCAACCTTACCATTTTGCAAATTGATTACATTTGGATTAACCTTTAGATTTAGTGTGATAGTTGCGTCATTATTATCATTCATTAGTCTTGACTACGTCACCACAGGATGGTAATTGGTTTGTCCTCTCGTACTAATTGGTTAATAGCTTTACTCGGTACGGTCGTGTGGCCGAATGGTTATCGCGACCTATACATATACCGATTTCTATTCAAAAAACGGTCCTAGTGCCGAGCCCACATGGTTTGAAACTTGGCTCGGTAAAAAAAAATATATATATATTACTTTACTAGACTTGAACGTTCGTGTAACCGACTGGTTAAAGTGATTCATATACCGATTCTATACAAACACTCTTTCGGCGAAGGTAAAATTAAAGGAACGTATTAACCATACAAATCACACTACAATAGCCCCGGTAACCCGACGATGGGCCCGAAGTAATCTGACCATTGCCCGTATAAAAACGCCCCTTGTTTTTCCCAATCACGGGAATAAACATGACTATATATATATACGATTCTGTCGAGGTGACATTTAAGTGTATGTCCGTCCGGTTAGCCTTGGCGGTTAAGTGCGTCACCTTTCAATCGAAAGGTGGCGGGTGCGAAACTGGTCGCCAGCTATTCGGTTGTGTCATTGGGCAAGGCACTTTACAGACATTGCCTGGGCCCAGCGGATTAATGGGTTCTACTAAATTGAAGAAACGTGTGAATCATACACAACCAACACACTGCAATAGCTCCGGTAACCCGACGGTGGGCGCGAGGTGATCTGACGATTGCCCGTGTGTTAACCCCCTTGGTTTTCCCATTCACTGGAATAAACATGACTATCCTATCCTATCCTATATTGTATTAGTATTTGACACACGTTAAATAAACACGCATTTCTAGTATCATGAGTAAAATTCAAATCGGGAATATTATTTATTCTTTAACCGCGATCTTATGATCGGAAAAACTGGCCAAATTATCAATTTTGTGGTATGTTAATCTATAAAATGAGTGAAAGTAATACAAAAACGGGTTCAATCTACCAGTTTATTTCATGGTTAACTTGTTGCTGCATTGCATAACGAAGCGTTGCATAACATAGAAGAGAGGTAACCACATATAAAGAAACATATTGAGCGGACGGTTATGCAGATGAACTACAAAATTTACACTTTGAGCCAGAAAAAACGCCTTTTTTATGGGAGTATAGGTAAAGTTAGTGAAAAAAGTGGTTGATAAATAAAAAATCACATATTTTAGTTTTTCGTTATAAATACTACAACAGGTTAGCTTTTAGACTAGCCTGTATGCTAAATTGACTTTCAAAATGCCAGATTATAAAACGCCGAATTTGGAATTTTTGTTTTTGGCCTAGACTCACTAAAACATTATTTAAATTTTAATGCAGGTTCGATAATGTGGTAATTTTATTGAATATATAATTTAAAAGTCGATTTTACTGGCCCAAGTGTAAAATAACAAAAAAACACCCCAATAATGATTACTTTTCTGCATCAACCAGTGTGAAAACGCTAGCACGATAAATAGAAATCTAAAATAGTTTAGATATCTATGGATTTCCGAATATAATATTAAAAGAAAGAAATGTAACTAACGTATATTACCCAGTTCTAAATTGTATAACCTATACCCAAGTATGACTTAACCAGTTGTATTTAATACGAATCGCTACTTATGAGGAAGGTCCCATGATGTCATAATCTAACTTACCAACTAACAATGAAGAGACAAAGAGAAAAATACGAGAAATGCTACTGACTGCTGCTAAAAGAAAGAAAACTTTGCTTCTTGAAATGCTTTTGATTGCACAGAAACTGAAACCGCCACCGAAGTAAGATATCTCCTTTATATTTTCTTGTACAGAGTTAGAATATTCGCCAGGAGCTTTTGCTGAAGGTCGTTGTACAGTAGAGCACCACCTGCTGGAGATCTAAACCTGAAAGTTTAATTTGTTGTTTAAGGATAAGAACTGATATTTATTTCACACGTTTTACCATATTTAATAGGACATGACACTTATACCAGCGGATTAATGGGTTCTACCAAATAGAAAGAACATCTCAACCATAAACAACACTGCAATAGCTTCGGTAACCCGACGGTGGGCGCAAGGTGATCTGACGATTGCCCGTGTGATAACCCCCTTGGTTTTCCCACTCACGGGGATAAACATGAATATCCTATCCTCCTATTTTGTCCCACTCGAACCAAGCCTAAAGGATTAAAATTGAACATGGGAACTAACGATTTATAACTAATTTTGGACTTTAAGTGACAAAATTCGTTTTTAATGTCAGTAACCTATTTTTTACGTACCAACGCTACCATGCTAGCAGGGATAGTGGAACCGATTTTTACCTTATTTGGGTCGCGACGGGCAAGACTAAGAAGAAGAATATAAACTACTAACTAAGACCATATGGAAACTAATTCTTATCCTGCCCCAAATACCAATATACCCCAGAACTAACCTAACTTTAACCCTAGACTTAACAATAACGCCTATATTATAATCTTTATTTTAGTATATAGTTTACCCCCTTTTTTCTTTTTAGTTTTCACGAGTCGCGATCGGTGCTTTGGAACCCCTGCGCTATCATTTATTTATTTTTTATGTGGGTTCAACGGCCACGTCTAATTATACCAAAACTTTATAATTGATTGGTTTTTAGAAATGTTCTAACGACTGTCGTTTTGCTATTTTTCCGTTTCCAAACTTTATCAGAGGTCATGCTTCGTGTTTTCATCGTGGAAACCTTATAACCAAATCACCTGACTCCCTTATAACCAAATCACCTGAACCCATCCAAGGACACGAGACAAACGCCTTTCCCGTTCATCACGAATAAACTGAGGTCGACTTCGAAACGAAAGATGATTGACAAGTCCCGAACCCACGTCATAACATGAACCTCGGACCATTGCATTGGGTCTGTGGAAATTACGTCATCATTCATGAGGTCAACGGTAAATATGGGTTCATACTGTATCAATTCTCGGGTCCGCGTATAAGACCTGTAATATATGCCCAATCTTGTATTCACAAAAACCAGTGACACACATCATGATACAACCGCTCGCAAGATGTCCCAAATACAACTGCCCAAAAAGGCTGAATAGTAAACACACGTACGTACGATGAAAAGGTGCGAACACATGATAACACTAATTAGTTTACGCTAAAAAGGAAGCAAGGCGCAGGGTAATAATAACAGACAAAACGGAGAAATTTCACTATTACACTTACAACCACGGTTGATATAAGCGTAAATTGTGAATTACCAGAACACAAGTTAAACACTTTAATGTCCGGCTCAGTTGGTTCTATCAGTTGAAAGGTTATGGGATCGAAACCAACCGGTGACTTGGTCGACTAAAACAACATCTACTCAATCATACAAAACACTGCAATAGCCCCTATACCCAGGTGTGTGCGAGGTAATCTGGCGATTGCCCGTGTGATAATGACCTTTGTACATATTCATTCATAGAGATAAAACACGAATATTGCATAGTTTACAACAAAATGCCATAATCACCAGGTGGTGATATCGATTCTTACAAGTTTATTTTCGATTTTGTCCCTTTCTAAGCCATTTAGTAGACATTCAGTGAATTTATATATGTTTAATCGTTAATATTCATAATTTAACATCATATTTAGTAACCCGACTAATGTGCTAACGTGGTAATGATTGTCCTTATTATAAAAACAATTGTCTTCTCACGTGTTATACCGGTTTTTATACCGGTTAGTCTGGTGGTATAGTGCGGCGCCTTTCAACCGAAAGGTTGCAAGTACGAAACTAGTCGCTATAGCTAGTCGGCTATGTCCTTGGGCAAGGCACTTAACGGACATTGCTTGAACCCAGCGGATTAATGGGTTCTACTAAATTAAGGGAACCTGTCTATCATATACAACACACTGCAATAGCTTCGGTAACCCGACGATGGGCGCGAGGTATCTGACGATTGCCCGTGTGTTAACCCCCTTGATTTTCCCATTCACAGGGATAAACATAAATATTCTATACTATTTTTAACCAATCCTATGTTGTGTCTAACATGCCCCTCTACCGTTAGCCACAATGGGCCTAGTCGGGTTACATGATCGGTGGGTTTAACCAATGTTATAAGATTAACACCAATAATATTATTTTGAAAGCGACAAGGGGTAAAAGTACTAAAAAATATGGGGTTAAAGTACTAAATAAAATTGCCGGACTTCCACAATTGATAAGAAGTTGTTTTGGGGTAAATACCCTTAACCGTACCAACGATACATCCCTCTGTTGTAAACAAAACACTCGTTCGTGAAATCTTCGACTGTGACGCAACCTTCCATCGAGTTTTAAGTCTATTACGTCATTATAGAAACTTTGTTTTATTAAATCTGTGTGTAGGCGTGTCACGTGGTATTAGTTATGACGTAACAATAGACCCGGATATGTAAACGGATACACGAATGGTACCACTTACATTACGGATGCTATTGGAGCGGTGCTACTATGGCGTCATAGGGATTATTGTTCCATCATAATAAAAACGTGTCACATTGAAGCAAACAGCGACGCTTCGACCCAATTGACACGTCACAATACGGTTTATTCCTTTACAAACAAATCAAGTAAGATCAGCAAACAGATTGTCCTGAATGCCGCGATTATAGAAACTTGCGCAAAACTTTGCAGCAATGGGACTGAAATCAATTAAATAAGCAAGTTCCAAGCATTATATACGTGGCAACTTATTGAAACTGGTAGCAACATTGTCTTAATGGTTGTTTAATCAATAATGGGATAATTCTTGCTTTAAAATTTAATGGATATAAAATTTCCATCAAATTGTAAAACATAAGGTTCTTTAATATGTCGTTGCTATGGTTAAGAAATCTTTTTAAAATAACTTTGAATAATCCCGGAAATGGTGTTGAAACATTTTCCGTATTACCCCGGGGTATAAACAGCGAAAATCACTGCGTTTTCAGACGACTTGAGATATTCATGGCAAAATTAAAAGAGAATCGTTGAATGGAACCCTTATTTGCATGTTAACATGGCAGATATCTGAAAACATCCATTTAAACGCCACGGCGCTCTGTTTTTCAAACTTTTCCCCTATGGTGGTGCTGGTAGATGTCTTACGTTTGGAAGTATGAACATTCACAGTTCAAAATTTAAATAAAATACGATGTGTATGACGTGTGGGGATGTAACATTACACATGGCGTCACAGATGATGACCTAAGAACACATGTGACGTCACTGGTGTGGGTGTGTCACAAAAAGATTACATATCCATGCTGCGGTATTTAACTGAAGCATATTGCTTTGCCCATGTACTTTGCGATAACCACACTTTAACCATGAATAATACGAATACATAGCTTGTTATGACGTTTAAAGTGGAGTGTTAGCGCATAATTGCTCATATTAAGTATATCTATGATAACCACTTAAAACGGGGGGATTTTGGGATCCAGCTAATATCATACGCGGATGTGGATACGGATGTAACAGGCGGAAAATTTGCGGATTATTCTGTTGAAAAGATCAATGAAAATCTAACTCTAACTTTAAGCTGCAAACTACTGTAGTTTGGTATTAAAATTGTTGATTATTGTGAATGCCGTTTATGACATCAATATTTAATTGTTGTTCATAATGTTTCATTGTTCGTAACAATCGGCCACTTAACCACACACAACTCCTAGCCTGAAGTTTTCATGTGGTTCTACTCTACTCTCTACTTGAAAGTTCATCAACTTTCCGTTCTGTCAATTGTATTGATTGATGATGCATACCGGGTGTCGGATACCGGATACCGGATGGCGGATGCTGTATAGCGGATTGTTGGTGCCGGAACGCGTGATGCGTAACGCAAGGTTAAATATACCCGAACAGGAATGTTTCAAAATTAACATCTTCAGCCAATCTTTCTATACAACATTAAGCCTTTGAAATAGTTCATTTTTTGCACTTAACGACCAATGGAACGGTTGTTTAGCAAACTATTTGCTTGAAAATTAATATTGGATGGTGTAACTATATCTGTCGGAGTGTTCCTTACCAAAATCTAGGTTGTTTACGCAGGTTACCCAAACTATAGTTATTGTTAGACCGATTCGAAGTTTATTTAGATGTCTTCTCAAGGTATATACAGTCAATATATATACGTAACTTCTGATAGTGTATGGCGGTGTCGTAACTAAATTCGAGGATAAATCATAATTTTTGTTTTGTTAAATAATAAAAGACTAAACACAAAATTTGCTGATTAGGAAATCTCAAGTTTAGACAACTGAACAACTGCTTATTGATTGTGTCCAGTTGCTGGTTAATAAATAAATACTTAACTCATTGGGTTAGGGGAGGCAACCATTTTTTACAAAAGTTTAAAAAGTAATAGTGCAGGAAATAGACGAATCATGGTTCAAAACCAGGCGCGTTCAAAATTGGATGGCGCAAAATCAATCAATTAGTTGACAATATAGAACAAACATTGGGTTGATAATGAATCTGATTTAGCCTACCTTTCGGCAAGAAATTCTGCCTCTCAAGTAGTTTCCGATAGATTTCTTTTTCCCTTGACGTCATCTTATAAGGTGGGAGTCTCTCAATCTTCTTTTTGTTGTCATGACAACGATGGTCTGTGTCACGTGGTCGTTTCTTAAGGGTGAGTCGTATTCGAGCCTGGAACGGAGTCTCAAAATTGTTCCAAATTCGATTTATTACCTAACAATCCTCACTTTTTTATATTTTTTTTATCGGGGTTAGTTTCGAACCCATAAAGAGCCTGTCCCCAAGACGTTTTTTTGTATGTGATTTGGTATATGTATCGGTCACGTTTACCATTCGGCCACACGATCGAACAAAACAAACCTTACTTACCATGTTTCCGTTGTTAAAGGTCTATCCGATGTAGAGTGACGGTGTTGTTCATGTCACACAATCGTTCAGCTTCTTGCTCGACAACACTCTCTCGCAACTGCATGCGATAAAATATTCATGTTTATCTCCATGAATGGGAAAACGGGGGGATAACACACCGGCAATCATCAGATCACCTCGCGCCAACCGTCAGGTATAGAGAAGCTAGTACAGTGTATAGTGCATGAATTAAACGTTCCTTCATTTAGTAGAACCCATTAATTAGCTATGTTAAGGCAATGTCCTCTAAGTAGTGCCTTGCTCAAGAACACAACCGACTAGTTAGCGACCTGTTTCGAACCTACAACCTATCGGCTAAAAGGCGATGTATTAACCTACCAACCTAATCAATCAAATAACAACTTTTGGTAAGCACGTTAGCTACTCGACTGCAGGAACAGGGGAATAAAACAGGCTTCCCCAATCAATAAATGATGTGGCTAAGTAGCCATGCAATAAACTAAAACTCACCCAAAAATAATCTGTTTTTTAACGTGGTCCGTTCAACTGAATAATTCGTTCTGTTGACCAACCGCCGACGTTTCGTTTATATACGAAGTGACCACGTGACAGCGATTGATTACCCTTTTTTCTTGTAGCCTCGATTATTGAGCGAGTGATTGGAAAATGTCAAAACATTCTCTCGAAATTCTTTTCATACCCAGTCATCCATCATTTCGAATATCCAATTACAAAGTGTGTTTATGTGCAAAGTTGAGATGCCGGGACAGGAGATATTCATCTTCGGGGAAACTTTGGTCGGTTACTGGTATTCACCACTCGTACCCACAGTTTCTCGTTCCTTTACTCCAGTAGAACCCATTGAACGACTGGGTTAAGGCAATGTCCGTAAAGTGCCCTGCCCAAGGGCAAATGACACAACTGACCAAGCGAGCAGTTGCATACCTACGACATTTTAACATTTGGCTGAAAGACGAAGCACTAACCCACCAGACTCAACTGTAGGAACAACCCTTGATTTCACCTTGACCATTTTCTTTCTCTCTCTCTCTGTGTGTGTGTTTTCCCGTCCAAGTTTCGAACCCATGGTGGGCTCGTCAGGACAACGATACCGGCACACAATTGCACAAAATAATTTCTTTGATTTGATGGAGCCTTGTAATATGATCAATCCTTTTCATTTTTTACCGGCTTAAGTTTCGAACCCATAATGTGCTTGTTCCTAAGACCGTTTTAACGTAAGTCGGTATATGTATCAGTCGCGTTAACCATTCGGCCACACGACCGTATGGGAAAACTATCCTGAATCTTGCCACCGCATAGCTCTACAGCACCCACTAGTACACGTTCTACGAAAAGAGGGCAACCGCCACTGGGCGCTAAATAGTTTGATTTTCTGTTGTGAAAATATTTTAAATATGTTTAAAACGATGGTGTGGCCGAAAGGTTAACGTGACCGATACATATACCTTACTGTAAAGCAAAAAATGAGCTTAGAGACGAGCCCATCATGTGTTCGAAACTGAACTCGGTAAAAAAAACTATAAAAAAACGATTGTGTGACCAGTTGGATTACGCAACCGATTCATATACACAAAGTCACTATCTTGAAAATCTTAATTTTTTAAAATTGGAAAAGACATGTTATATATTGGATTTCGTTTAATATTGTACGGGATCATATTAATAGAAATATAATAAACTCGGCAGAAGATAAGTCAAACGTAACAATCGCAGTTTACGTCACAAAACAAATTATATTAATTATTCATTTTTTGCCTATAAGCCAGTCTAAACTGGTAACAGCTGCGACAGTAAAAATTGATCAAAATTCCAACCATTTAGTGCAGTCTTGTTGTTAATATAATTAGTAAGGTTGACGAAATCAGGTATTTTCGTTTTTGAAGTGACTGTACGTTGGCGGTTTAAATTGTCAGGTGAAAAAGATAAATTATACAAAATGAAATGACTCACGCGGTTATTGCACTGGGTCGTGAGAATTATTACTCAGGTGGTGATTGTACCAGGATGTAGGCGTTGTCGATATTCGTTATCTCGATTGGTTGAATTTAAGGGCGTAGGACCAATGAGAAAGCAGAATTAATACATTTATCAACTCCACGTGTATTTGACGTCACAGATAGCTTTATGGCGTCAAATCAAAAGATGAAAGATAAGATTGCCGTATATTAAAGACTGGATAAGTTATACCAGTGCAACTCAAACTTTTTACTTTTGAGTCGTTATAAATTGAAAAATGCTTTATACACGGAAGCTTAACAATATAATAAACATACCTAAGAGAAGAGCACTTTGAAACTAAGGCATTTTGTATATTATATTTTCCTATTGTACCTACATAATTTATTAGGATAAGTCACTAACAAACTATACATACGTAAGTACAAATAGCGCAGATTTTTATTCACTACAGCATTTGCTACACTACAATATCATACAATCACAGAAAAAGATTAGAAATATCAGAAAATCAAACTCATGTGAGTAAAAGGCCAAAACAAAAAAAGGCTGATTTATCAACCTTATGAACAAATGAAGTTTTACTTAATATCTTTGGCAGACTGGTAAAAGGTTGTCGCCAATCGTAGTAAGTCCACAGGGACAGTAAGTCCACAGATGTGATCGACAATAAGTGGTCTATACCAACCACTCTTGTTTGGTCCTGGAAGCTAACATGCGTTATGTTCCATGCACATAAGTAAATTATAAATGGATATTTCTTTCGCGCCAAGGTTCGAATCCAAGATGGCTTAACCTAAGACTTTTTTTTATATAATTTTTGTAGTATAAACCGATTTATTTACGTACTTTCATTTTATGCTAACTTTCGAGACCTTGATGTGCCCGTTCCCAAGACTGCTTTTTTAAGTATATAATCCTGTATATGAATCAGTCGCGCTAACCATTCGGCCACACGACTATTCTCTGTATTATAATAGGATATACAGAGTAACCATTTTCCTTGGCCTCTGGGATTATTTGACCGGTCCGTTTAAAACCGACAGAAATTTAAAGAAATGTTTTACATTCCGACAGACGAGAGACTTATATTGTGTCAATGACGTAATGGCGGTCACGTGACAGGAAAGTCCCATTTGTTTACGTTTTAGCCGTAGCGTGATAGCACCCACATTTACTTTATATAAAAAACACTAAAAGTGCCCAGCGAGTTATATGTATTATACAGCCGATGTATTATGATAGTCTCTCTATTCTTGCAAATGCTTCCACAAATTAAGCTTAACTGAAGCCCCTATTGATTATATTATCGCGTTACATTGCTTCCTGCTATGAGTAATCGTTCTCAATCCACCTCCTATCATAATATCTATGTTTCAATTAGAAATAATTAGATAAGTCGCAGTGCTATATCACATCTAGCTAAATATACGCAGTTTTAACATGAAGATAATAATAGAAGCAATAAATAAGCGTTTTGGAAAAGGAATTTATTCAGATTATGGTAGTATGCAAATTATCCGGAATTTTTTTTACCGTTTTTCCAGAAAGGCACTAAACTAGATAACGTTTGGGATTTATTTCGTGCCTTTTGCTGGAGTACCTTTTTACTATTTTATGTTAAGTTGTTGATTTTCAGTTATCGCCATATTTGTTTCATTATATATTTGACATTTTTTTTGTATTCTGTCTTTTTAAATATCGGTGGTAAAGATTTAAGCTAAACAACAAAAAATAACATTGATTGGTTGGTCAGACAGTGTATCTTATATAATGCAAGTTTACAGTTCATCTTATATATACAATGCATATTAGAGTCAATCTTCTATACAGTGCATATTATACACAGTCAACCGATGGGGTTTAATACAACAGCATAACGCATAGAACCATTGCTATGACGTCACAGAATCTGGCCTGGATTTTTCGAAGCAGTTCGAACTGGCGTTTCAACGAAGTCAAGACCCTTTTTTTCTTGAGAGAAAGAGACTTGTTTGTACAAGTCGGTCTGCCACGACACAGTTTTCAAGAACCTTTTTTTTCGTTTAGCGAATGTCTGGGATAAAGTTGAAAAGCAAGTTTTTCGAGCCGGCGTAAGGTGAGGTGTTGCGAATGTACTTTCAGCTTAGCGCTGTCGTCGTTTTCACATCATTAATTGTCCCGCGCGCGTAGTATAAGTGATGGTTAGATATTTGCATAGTATATAAGTCAGCCAATCCATATGTTATTCTAAGCAGACCATAATTTACCAAAAATTTATAATTTTCGAAAAGTTTTTGTAATTTTTAAAAAAAGTTTATTTTCGAGCATGTCAGGCTAGTTATACCAACCCAGCAATCGCCATAGCGGCTATTACTAGGAAGTTAAATTATTATTACTATTAAAATGCTTTAGCTTAGACCGGAAAATACCGAAACGCCTACTAACGACACACCTCTTTTTACTCATTTCTGATTGGTCGTCTAGTTGCCAACGTACACACATACAAATTAAAAGACCGGTTTCGAAATTTTGAATGAATTCAATGAATTGACAGTGTACAAAATAGATTATAAGATTACAAGTTTAGAGCCTAACGAAGTATGCCTATCTTGAATAAATATATTTTCCAAATGGTAGTAAAAGAAACCTAGTTAATAATTAATTTATAAAATTATTACGATGTTTGGCTAGTCGTAAAACCAAATTATGCATTCATAATATTTATATGGGTGGATTTATGTGTTTGTTAGAATTTAAAAGCCCAACTTTTGCTTCGTGTTGGTTATTTTTATGTGGACACACCCCTATAGAAGTTCACCGGAGCGAATCGACCTGGTATTATGACGTTTTTAGATGTTATACGTAATAATGGCTATTTTGACGTTGGGAGAATTATGTTACTAAGGCACACAGCTGGTAAATCAGGAGTTTAATTTTAAGATTCATTTTTAAAATGAGTTTATCGGTTTTCGGGTAAAACTTGCTTGTATAATCCGCTCGTTTTATGTCGGCGTTATCGCATGCGTAAACAGAGGCGTATTTGCAATGGTAGCGAAGTATTGTCAAGGTTACTTTCAGTAAATTTTTAGTTTAGTTTAGTTCATTTTTTGTTTCCATGAAAACATGAAGCAGGACTGTTGATCAAAAATTGAAAAACGGGAAAAACGGCAAAACGACAGTCGTCAGAACACGTCTAAAAAGCAATAAATTATTAAATTTCGCTATAATTAGACGTGGCCGCTAAACAAAAGTTACTTTTATTAATTAATTTTAGTAACATGTCTAGTACTATGTGTTAATTAGACGGTAACTATTTTTGTCAACAACAAAGACTATGTTTGTGGCTGTGAAACCTGATCCCTTAACTACATACGACGAATCAGAGCCGTTAAAGTCGTCCCTAAGAACTGTACTAGTTAGGAGTGTGGTAAAGGTTAGGTATGGGGTTAGCTATCTACAGTTGGGGTTAATTAGTACCCTATTATAGCAGAATTAGTTATAAAATTAACCCAAACCACATTGTAACCGTACTATTTTTATTTTCATTTATAAAGCGTTTATAAAATGTATAAACGTCACAATATACGAATTACAGTATTAACTATGATCTCTATGGGTGTTATTTTAAAAATAATAATTGGAGTTAATGTAGAAACTCATTAAGCAGCTGGTAACTAGTTCCAGCACGAATTTTGGGAAGGTTTTACAACATCTTGTTGCTGGTATTGCCGTAGGGGGGTTTAGTTGTGCGAAATACACGGAAAAAGAATGTAAACTAAAATCCTGCCGATTTAGTAGGACATATCGGATCCCCTAATTTTTCGCATGGGTTAACAATGGCTATTTAGCTGGGGCCCTGGTTAAAGTATTTCGAGCATACGATACCGCAGTGACGAACATTCCAATCGGCGGGTTATTTTAGCTGTGGTATGCCAAAGTTATCTATGTTTGTGTCGTGGTATATATTTAAGTCTATAGGAGATCTAGTGGTCATAAGTTCAATAATTACCCTTTCCACTTTATGTGCGGTTGTGACCTTAGACAAGACAATTAACGTACATTGTCATGATACAGTGACCTTAAGTAGATTGCTTAATTATTTAAGTGATGGGAGATATCAAACTCACTGAAATATAACCTACAACCCGACTGTAGACTCGAAGTTATCTGTCTTTTTTTCCGGTATAACGTCCATATTCGTACCACCCACGAGAATATAGTATTTGATTGGAAGTTTGGATTATTTTATTGAATATTTT